>JBBGZY010000658.1:5302500-5666143 GCA_037952925.1 Lithobates clamitans
GTCTCTCTACATATTTTTTTCTTCTTTGTTTCTCTTTCTACGTCACTAACTACGCCACATCAGGATACATTATTCTCATAGTTTTGTTTCGGAACGAACTGTTATGCTACCTCCTACCCTTGGTGATGCAGAGGGGGGAGAGAGGGGAAGGTGAAAATAGAAATGAGAACCTCCACCTTAAGATGCTATGTCCTGTTCTTCTGTTTTGTTCCTGGCCTACTCATTCTAGGCTATTCTCACAAGTTGTATCCGCTTACCGTAAACGCTACTATTGTGACTTCATGTACTAATTGTACTGTTTTCTCTGTTTATCTTCTTTAAACTAAATAAAAATTTCTTTATGGAAAAAAAAATCGAACCCACTGTGTGCTGAATTTATTTAGTGTACATGTTGTTTGTTCAGATTGTACTTTGGTGCAGTTTGATTGGTGCCCCACTCTTCCTTCTAAATAGGCCAAAATTTGAGAAGTGCCAGCTTGACAAACTTCAACTGAAAAATCAAGAGTCAAATGGAAAATTCTGGGCCAAAACAGCGACTACATCAGATAAAGTCACAATCAGACAACCATCAATGCAGTGGCTGTCTGAACACAACAGCTGGCACAGGAAATTTCTATATCCACGCGGTTTAGCCTGTGTAGCACTGGAATGGGCTCTTTAAATCCTGCCCAGCACTGCTGAGATTAAACAGCAGCAGGACATCTTTTCTCTCCTCCCTGCTTGAGTTGAAGCTTCAGGGAGGAAGAGAAAGGACAAAGCACTAATTGTCTGTTGGTGCAGGCAAGGGGCAGGACCCACACCTCACAACCAGCCAGGAGGATTTCTGATTAGCTGCTGGCCGTTCTTACATACCTCCCAACTTTTTGAGATGGGAATGAGGGACACTTATCAGCAAAAGTATGTAGGTATAGGACATAACCCTTGCCATGCCCCCTTAAAGGAGAATTGTACAAAAAAAATATTGATTAAACCCACAAGTGCTTTTTTACCACCACTATTCCTTTATACTGGCTTTTGGCATTTACAAATGCAGCAATTTATAAATTGGATGAAAGGTTTAGCACTGGAAAACACTTTTTAATAGATAAAAGTGCATTTTATATACATCTATATAGATCAGACCAAAATGAGGGACAAATGAGGAGAAATGAGGAACTTTGCTCCAAATCAGGGGTAGCCCCTCAAAATCAGGGACAGTTGGGAGCTATAATTCTTAGCCTTGCCCACAGCTCAGGACAGCTAACAGGAGGATGCTGATTGGCTGCAGCACTGCCCAGTAAGAGAAAGGACTGTGGGAGCAGCAAGGATTAGTGGGAGGTGTCGTTCCAGCAGAAGGAAGAACTGTGTGGGACTACAAGTCCCAGAAGCTGAGCTGCAGAGGGAACGGAGGAAAAGGAAGGAGAAGCCAGGTTTCATGAAAGATCGCCAGAGATAGTCCAGAGTCACCACTAACACCAGAGGTTCTGGACACCACTGAGGTTTCCGATAAGAATGCATAGTGGTGAGAGGCCACTGACCATACTCTCCCTATGCTTTTCCTAAAGGGAAGGTGCCCTCCTAACTTGGGACCTAGTTTGGGGACTTATGCCGCGTACACACGGTCGGACTTTTTGGCTACAAAAGTCCGACAGCCCGTCCGACTTTCGACTGACTTTTGTCGGACTTGCGGCGGACTTTCTAACGAACGGACTTGCCTACATACGATCACACAAAAGTCCGACAGCCTAGTACGCGGTGACGTACACAAAGTCCGACGAGACTATAAAATGGAAGTTCAATAGCCCGTACGACACCCTTTGGGCTCCTTCTGCTAATCTCGTGTTTATCTCATGTTAGTAGAAGTTTGGTGAGAGACCATTCGCGCTTGTGAGACTCGTATTTTTCAGTTCGCTTTAACTGTTGTTCAGTCTGTGCTTGTGAGGTTTGTATCTGCTTTTCAGTGCGTTTGGTCAGTTGGCTATGAGCAATCTTTGTTTTATTGTCCGCTCGTTGCTGATTTTCAGGTCACTCTTCACAGGCCTTGCTGTTCTTCAGTGCGTTCTGTTAAGTGCGTTCTGACCAGCCGACCGTTTTGAAGCCATGTTACCTGTACGTACTCGTCGTAGAGCTCGTGCATTGTATGTGCTTGGTGCTGTAGTTCATTCTTCAGCCCAAGACCAGTCCATGAACAGGGCGAGGAGGAGTTCATGGACGAAGAATTGGTTGCTCCAGCGTGACCAATTCTGTCACATGCCATTGCTCCGTGAGATCCGTGAGAATAATCCTGAGGATTTCAGGAACTTTCTCCGGATGACGGACCCTGTTTTTGACCGTTTGGTGGCTTTTCTCACCCCTTATATCAGCAGGCAGGATACCTGCATGAGGCAAGCCATCACTCCGGAGCAGAGGCTAGTCGCCACGTTGCGGTACTTGGCGACAGGGAGAAGCCTGCAGGACCTTAAGTTCTCGACAGGCATCTCCCCCCCAGGCTCTGGGGATCATTATCCCAGAGACCTGTTCTGCCATCATTCAGGTCCTGCAGAAGGAGTATATTAAGGTAAGAATTTTATCCTTTATTATCATCATGTTATTTTATTTAATGTTTGATAATGTAATGTATTTCTTAACTCAAACACTACTTACCATCATTGCAATATAGTGTGAATGTCCCCTTTTTGTCCTCATGCATGCTGTAATTTTTTCATGTTATTTTTTGTCCTGCATGTATATTTGCCTTCACTAACCTTACCAGCATGCAATGCTGGGCACATATCCACCTAGTCTACTCACTTTGAATATATTTTGTCAGCTGCATTGTATTTTTTTCCCCTAAACTCCATCCAAATAGTGTGTGTGTCATTAACTCGATTTCCAATCCCCTCCCCCCCCTAAACTCCATCCAAATAGTGTGTGTGTCATTAACTCGATTTCCAATCCCCCCCCCCCCAAACTCCATCCAAATAGTGTGTGTGTCATTAATTCGATTTCCAATTCCCCCCCCACACTCCATCCAAATAGTGTGTGTGTCATTACCTCGATTTCCAATCCCCTCCCCCCCCCTAAACTCCATCCAAATAGTGTGTGTGTCATTACTCGATTTCCAATCCCCCCCCCCCCTAAACTCCATCCAAATAGTGTGTGTGTCAACTCGATTTCCAATCCCCTCCCCCCCAAACTCCATCCAAATAGTGTGTGTGTCATTAACTCGATTTCCAATCCCCTCCCCCCCTAATAATTTGCTATAATGTTCTGTTGTGTTGATTTTAAAAAAGCAAATATATGTTGCACTTTGCAAAATGCATTTGCACTCTGCAAGTGCATTTGCTCCAGGGCTTTAGTAAATGAGCAGAAGCTCTGCTGATTTCCATCATCCAATCATGTGCAAGCCACAAAGCGTTTGGATTAATTGCCCTTGCATGTGATTGGGTACTCCTTGCAACATGAAGCCTTTACCTTACCTCATTTACTAAGCTGTGGAGCAACTGCACTTGCAGAGTGCAACAACTGCACTTTTCAAACTGCACAGTCTTGTAGCCTTTAGTCAATCAAACCCTATGTGTCCTTGTAACAATGTGCCATCAGAGGGGGTGAGCAATCTGATAAGTATGCCTTTCCATATTATTTATTAAAGAAGATTTCAATTATTTAATGTTATACTGATGCTGGGCAATAATGTTTTAAGTGTATAATGTTCTTGCAATGTTCTTTTCAAAATTACTGATTTTTGGTTTCTTGTTTGATTGCCCAGTTTCCTTCAACGCCACAGGAATGGCAGACTGTGTCATCCCATTTTGCCACCCGTTGGGACTTTCCCAACTGTGGAGGGGCTATAGATGGGAAACATGTCCACATCGGCCACCACCCCATTCGGGGTCATACTATTTTCATTATAAGGGGTTCCATAGTATTGTCTTAATGGCGGTGGTGTCGGCACAATATGACTTTCTGTATGTGGACGTGGGGAAGAATGGCCGGATGTCGGATGGAGGAGTATTTGCCCAGACGGAGTTCTACCAGCCTCTCCAGAGCGGTGGCCTGGGATTGCCACCTGATGCGGATAACGTGTAAGGACTCCCCTTTGTCTTCATAGCAGATGAAGCCTTCGCTCTGAGCAAGCACCTCATGAGGCCATTCTTCCAAAGGACCCTCACCCCAAAGAGGAGGGTTTTTTAATTCCGGCTGGCCAGAGCGAGAAGAGTTGTTGAGAATGCTTTTGGGATTCTGGCCAGCCGGTTCCGCCTGTTTCAGACATCGATAAACCTTGCGGAATACAAACTTAATTACATCATTTTAGCGTGCTGCATCCTGCACAACTTTTTGAACAAACATTCCCCAAATTATATTTTGCCAGTTGGGCCTGAGGCCAGACTTATTATTAGTGACAATCTGACGGGCCTGGATACTGTCCGTACTGGCTTGGCCCCCCAAAGTGCCCGTCAAGTTCGTGATCAATATGTAGATTATTTTATGGGTAGGGGCCATTGCAATGCCCCAGAATATTTAATTTGTCAAAATAAAAAATCTTGATCAAATCTTGAATTCTATTTATTGCTTGCCTTTCTTTTTGGCTTTCTCCTAGGTTAACGTAGAGCACTTGTAGTGCCAAGTGTATTTTCATTTATTAAATAACCACCATTGTCACTGTAACCAACTATTTTAACTTTAAACAAACTGATACTGAGCATTGAAAGAAGAAACCACACATTTTGTTAATTACTAAACAGATTTTTTAATATTCGGTGTACATTCACTTAT
The DNA here is from genome assembly GCA_037952925.1 of Lithobates clamitans. Taxonomy (NCBI): domain Eukaryota; kingdom Metazoa; phylum Chordata; class Amphibia; order Anura; family Ranidae; genus Lithobates; species Lithobates clamitans. The sequence continues at coordinate 5,307,235 of JBBGZY010000658.1, forward strand.
GCGTTTGTTAAAAATGTTAATAGTCAAAAATATATCTATATTTAGACATTTTTAACAATATAATTAGGTCCTTTTTTTTTTTTACAATATTTGTGTTTCTTTTTGTTTTAACAAACAGGCCTCTTTTTTATTTTTTTATTTTTTTTTTAAAACAGGTCTCTATTTTTTTTTGGTTTTTTATTTTATAAAAACAAGCCTCTATTTTTTTATTTTATAAAAACAGGCCTCTATTTTTTTTTTGTTTTTTTATTTTATAAAAACAGGCCTCTATTTTTTTGCTTTTTTTTTGGGGGGGGGGGGGGGGGAACAGGTATATAATTTTTACAAGAGAAAAGAGAAGGCCCAGAATGGGGTCAGCAAACAAGGAAATGAAGTACATGATCGATGTTTTTTTGGTTGAAAAAGGGCATTTAGATTCTCCCCAAAACATCGATCATGTTCTTCATTTCCTGCTGCATACGATCCAGCCGATTCTGCATTAAATCAATCTCCCCATTCCAGGCCATTATCTGACCAATTAGGCCAGTGGTTCTCAACTCCGGTCCTCAGGACCCACTAACAGGCCAGAATTTAAGTATTACCTTGGGGAGATGCAGACTAGAATACTGCAATCACTGAGCAGCAAATGATATCACCTGTAATGTATTTCAGGTATCTTGCAAACCTGGCCTGTTAGTGGGTCCCGAGGACAGGAGTTGAGAACCACTGAATTAGGCGTTGTGCACTGTCTGTGCTAAAATGTTCACCCAGACCTAAAATTGAATGAAAAAAAGATGTGTTTAGAAATATGTAGCCATACATAGATTACCTTACCATAATCTGGTGTCTCAGACACTGACCTGGTGGGGTGCTCATGTCGCATACTTCGGGGGTGGCGCTGTTGCTTGATTCAAGCACAACCAGATCACCTAAAATAGAGTAGAAAATGTTATTTACAAAATATGCAGCCATACATAGATTACCGTAAGCTGGTGTGTCAGACACTCACCTGGTGGGGTGCCCATGTTGGCCACCTCTCCTTCTTCCACATCCTCAGTGGGGCTTGGGCTGATTTCCCAATTATGGTGTTGCGGTTGGGGGGGACTGGGTTCATCTTGTCTTTTCTCCCCTATGTGAATGAAACAAAAAATATACTTAGCACACAGATATTTTAGTACATAGTAATCTTCAAACATTGTAGTGAAGTGGTGTACAAATTGTCTGTTTTTGTGTAGAGTTCCTAGTTTAATTAATTTTTCCAACTTCTAAAGACATATCTATATAGATAGATAGATATATCTATCTAGATATATAGCAGTATACAAGGTAATAAACAGAATATGAACACACGACAAGTACTTACTTTTTTTCAGCACTTTATGGATCTGTCTGTACGGATCCGGCTCCCGGAGTTTGAGGTCGGACCATCTTTTCCTAATCTGATCTTTCGAGCGCTGTACCCCAAAAGAAAGATGTAATGTCTTCACCACCTTCGCCATTATTTTTGCTTTTCTAAAATTAGGCCGGGCGTACGGTCCATACTTCCCATCATAGTCATTTTTTCTCAGAATTGCCACCATTTCCACCATCTCTTTAAAGGACATATTGGAGGCCTTAAATCTCTGCTTCCCAGATCGGGACGTTCCGGCCTCCAGGCTTTGGTCGCTACCTGAGGTAGTACACACCTGATGTGTCTCCGCCATTGTTCATCCCACTATGCACCGTAGAAAGAATGGGCGGAGAATATGAGTTAAAATAGAACGTCAGGGGCGGGCGACGCAGGCGGAGTTTCACACATGCGCAGTGTATAAAGAGAGAGTTATTACGCATGTGACGTACGTACGTTCTGTGCGTAAAAACAGGGAGCTGAAAATATGCGTAAAGAAAAAGAACGTCAGGGGCAGGCAAAGCAGGCGGAGTTTTACGCATGTGCAGTGTATAAAACTTTATTACGTATTGTGTCGTACGTACGTTCTGTGCGTAGATGATAGTGGACCGGGACGCTAGAAAACGAAGGTAATTTTAAATTTTGAAATTTGGTAAAAACTTTGTAGCAAGCAGCCTATATGGCTTGACAGATTGATGAGGCCTATGTTGGGATAAGATGATGAGGGTTTAGCAGAAACATAAGTGTTTTTTGTCTTGTGTCTTTATCTTTTACAGAAATTATGAATGCAAAATTTAAGGAGCCTGAATTTCTGTCGGCTTTTATCGATCAATACAGAGAGATGAGGAATCTGTGGGAGGTCAAACACCCTCAATATTATCTTAAGCATGTCAGGAAGTCAACGCTGGAGAGACTTCTGACATTCGTCTAGACGTACATCCCAGAAGCAACGATGGAGATTTTGTTATCGAAAATTGGTATCTTGAGGAACGTGTATAAGAGGGAGCATAACAAGATCCAGAATTCCCTGAGATCAGGAGCATCAGCAGATGATGTATATGTACCCAGGCTGTGGTACTACAATAAACTACGTTTTCTTGATGACCAGACTAAAGCCAGGGCATCACTTTCAACCCTTCCCTCCACCCTTCCATGCACTCTTCCATGTACCCTTCCCTCCACCCAGCAGAGGCTGATGAGGACCAAGCTGGGTCTTCCATCCTGGAAGAACCGGATGTGACCATCTGGAGTCAGGTAAATTAATTTAAAAAATATTTACTGTCCTAATATTAATGATGGTAACTACCCTGTTTCCCCGAAAATAAGACCTAGTGTGATTGTCAGTGATGACTGCAATATAAGCCCTACCCCCCAAATAAGCCCTACCTTGTTTCCCCGAAAATAAGCCCTACCCTGAAAATAAGACCTACAAGGACTTTAACTAGGGCTTTTTTGGGGAGTAGGGCTTATATTGCAGCCATCACTGACAATCACGCTAGGTCTTATTTTCGGGGAAACAGGGTAGATGTTATAATTGATTAAAATAATTTTCTACTAAAAATGATGTATACATATCAATTGACAGTAGTGGCCAAATATGTGTCACCTGCTTTAAAAAATTATGGTGTCTGATTTCTAGACTCTTTTATTAATAGATGTATTAACATTGAATTTACAAGTCATAAGAAGCAAATTGTGTGTCATTGATGAACCAAAAACAAACAACTAAAACTATGTCCCTTTTTTATACACAGGATGAAAGTTGCAGGCAGGAGGAGGCCGGGCCCAGTGTCATCCAGGAGGAGGCAGGACCCAGTGTCATCCAGGAGGAGGCAGGACCCAGTGTCATCCAGAAGGAGGCAGGACCCAGTGTCATCCAGGAGGAGGCCAGACCCAGTGTCATCCAGGAGGAGGCCGGACCTAGTGTCATCCAGGAGGAGGCCGGATCCAGTGTCATCCAGGAGAAGGCAGGACCCAGTGTCATCCAGGAGGAGGCAGGACCCAGTGTCATCCAGGAGGAGGCAGGACCCTGTGTCATCCAGGAGGAGGCAGGACCCAGTGTCATCCAGGAGGAGGCCGGACCCAGTGTCAGGCAGGAGGTGGCTGGGCCCAGTGTCATCCAGGAGGAGGCCGGACCCAGTGTCAGGCAGGAGGTGGCTGGGCCCAGTGTCATCCAGGAGGAGGCAGGACCCTGTGTCATCCAGAAGAAGGGCGAACCCAGTGTCATCCAGAAGGAGGCCGAACCCAGTGTCATCCAGGAGGAGGCCGGATCCAGTGTCAGGCAGGAGGTGGCTGGGCCCAGTAGGAGCCTGACCCAATCCCAAGTGGCTCCCCTCCGCCTTCCTACAAAAAGGGCCAGGAAGGGGACGGTGACACAGGAGGCATCCCTGCGCCTCATGCGAGAGGCCACCAATTTTTTGAAGAGCCCCCCCGAAGCTGAGGAGGCCTATGGGTGCTATTTAGCCAGCAGGCTGCTTCAAATGCAGTGGGGCCAACGCCTCATTTGTGAAAAACTGTTTGCTGAAATGATACACAAGGGGCTGAACGGCGAGCTAACTGCCAACACACAAATAAATGAGGCAGCCCCCCCTCCTCCTTCTCCTCCTGCCACAACTCAACCACCAGAGCCACAGCCTCCAAGAAAGGCTGCAGGGCAGCGTGGAGGAAAGGCTGCAGGGAAGAGAAGAAAGTGATGACCTGGGTTCAGTCTGGTCTGACAGAAGACGCAGGCTGTTGTAGTACCACAGTCTGGGGACATCTATATCATCTGCTGCTGCTGTTGATCTCTGGGATTCCTGGACCAGATTGTGCTCCCTCTTATATGGACTCCTCAAGATCCCAATTTTCTTGTCCACAGACTTTTGCCAGTGTTGACTTCCTCTTTATTTTCTTTTTACCATAAATAAATGGATATTTTAGTTTATGAAAAGACTTTATGTGTTTTAATTAACATCATTGATTTAGAGACAATGTCAAATTAACAAGGGACAACAATCTCCTTGAGGTTGTAAAAACACCAAAAAAAATAAATATATAATGTTCTAGTGGTAACTTAAAAAAAACAAAAAAAAATATATACATAACCAAAAAAGGTTCTTTGTGTTAACTTTATATACAAAGAAAAAATATCCAAAAAAAAAAAAAAAAAAAAAAGGTTCTTTGTGGTAACTTAAACCAAACAAAATTAAAACAAAAAAAAAAGAAAAGAAAAATGTATTTGTGTTCAATTTAAGAACTACAAAAATAAATTTAAAAAATGGTTCTTTGTGGTAACTTTACAAACCCAAAAAAATGTAGATAAAGATAAAATAATTTCGACAATAATTATTAAAACAAAAAAAATCTGGATAAAATCTAAAATAAAAGATGACCCCCCCCCCCCCCCAAAAAAAGTGTAAAAATTAGTATTAGTATGGAGACATGGCTTTTTAAAAAAATACTATATCATTCATGAGATCCAAGAGAAAAAGAACCCAGAAATCAGTTTGGGAGAACTCTGTGTGATTAGGAACAGCAAAACATCTTCGTTCTTATAGCATTATTAAAGAAGACATTAAATGTGCTGCATTCAACGATCACAGAATTTGCAGCGTGAGGAATGTGCTACCTACAATACGAACACTAGTTTTACTAGACCGAGTGCTTCCGTTTAGTTTTTGCTTCTGAGCATGCGTCGTTTTTTTGTCCGACAAACTAGCATACTGACGACCGGATTTCTGGGTCCGGCGGAGTTACGACGTAAAGATTTGAAGCATGTTCCAAATCTAAAGTCAGTCAGATTTGCGGCTGGAAAAGTCCGCTGAAAGTCCAGGGAAGCCCACACACGATCGGATTGTCCGCCGGACTTGGTCCGTCGGCGTCCGTCTGACTTTTGTAGCCGAAAAGTCCGACCGTGTGTACGCGGCATTATACTCTTTACTGTGGGATACAAATATACCTGAGCGCTCCAATGCAGGAAGCTGGGCCCCAACATTTAGTACCACACTGGTCAGTGGAAGGGGTTTTGGAGAGACTCTATAACCTTTCAGCCTCTAGGAGAGTTTCATCTTTAATTAGGACCCCACAAGTTTTCGGAATTCAGGTACCTGGAGGAGAGTGGGTCTAGCATAAGTTGGTCTTCGCATTGATCTGTATTGTACAAATCTATTTTATTTAGTTACTCTGCTGTTTTTTTGTTGTAGCCCCATTGGATGTATAGCCCAAATAAATCCTTATTCAGCCTTGGTGTTTCAGAAGGTGTGAATCTGATGGAAGGGTCGGTACCATCTGGGGACCCATACATCAGTGGCTCCTCCAAGGGTAAGCACTACACATGGATGGAAGAATCTCTTAGATTTCTCGTTTAACCCACGTGCTGAACAAGAGAAATCTATTTTGTATGACTAGCTTCTGTTACGATTATTTACACACTTAGAAGGCCTTTTGTCATGACTATCGTTTTTTCGTTTCCTTGTTTGTGTTGACAAGACATAGTTGAGTAACCTTGAAAGAGACATACAAATTCATACCGTAGCTTGTTTAAGAATGTGTGACATAAGCAGTCACATCACCATATTGAGTGTTTTATTGCATTTACATGTAGTTGCTTCACTTAAAGTGGGGTTCCACCCAAAAAAACAAACCTATCTAAAAAATTCTAAAAAAAAAAACAAAAAAACATTTGGATATTTTTTTTTTTTTTACTTACCTCTAAATGCCTGTTGCTAGGTGGTCCATCGTAGTCTGCCTGTCCCTTAGCCTGGGCTGGTGACATCACTTCCTCCTCGGCACAGGAAGGGCTCCGCTCTGCTCCCTCCCTCCTGTCAATCATCTGGGACCCAATTCAGGTCCCAGGTGATTGAGCGGCCAATCACGGCGCACGGCGCCGCTCGCGCATGCGCAGTGGGTGCCAGGCTGTGAAGCCACAGCCCGGCGCCCACAGTTGAAATGCCGGCGCTGACGAGCGGAGGGGGGAGACGAGCGGGGCCTCGATCCCCCGCATCGCTGGACCCAGGGACAGGTGAGTGTCCAATTAAAAGTCAGTAGCTGCAGTATTTGTAGCTGCTGACTTTTAATTTTTTTTTTTTTGGACGGCCCCCCTGGGTGGAACCCCACTTTAAGTTCAACTTTATTGTCATTTGATAGAAGTTTTTTCCCCTTGAACAGGAAATATCAACCCTGTGCTTTGTCATCTGAGCACTACTAACCAGGCAGGTGATGTGTTTTAAACGTTTACAGATGCGGTCAGGACAAATGTTAAAGCAGATCTTCACTCTAAAAATCAATTTCTCCCCACTGCAGTCCAGCCCCCCCCCCCCCCCCCCTCACACACACACCCTCCCATCCACAATTTAAAAAATAATAGTTTTTTTAGTGTTTGTTTATATATTTTAAACTTTTCTAATTTGGAGCATGTACCAGTCACAGACAGCATTAAAAGCTTGCAGAAGTAACCTTTATATAGGCTCTCCCAAAGTCTATGTAGCACCCTCTAGTGTGCTACTAGCATAGTGCAAGCAAATGTATTGGCTCATGGTAAAATGAGTCTTGAATCTGGGTCAAGAGTTTATTGCAGGTCAGGCTGGATGACTCATACAGGCAGGTCTCTGGTGCCTCCCTCTGTTTCTGGAACTTTGGAGAAAGTTCTAGACGCTGGAGGGCAGAGGCCAGGAGGGTTGATCTGCATACTTAGGGGAGCCCTTAAATATGGATGAGTCATAGCAGCAGGGGGGTCGGGTGAAAGATGCAGTGCCGAGGAGACTGACGGTGGGCCTAGAGGGGAACCCCTGCCAGGAAGGGGGGGGGGAGGGCCTCGGGCTGGCTTGGGAGGATCCTGACACCAGTGCAATTTGAAAGGAATCTTGCCTAAGAAGCAACAGGAGCAAGGAGGACAGTGTGAGTACAGCATCAGCACAGTCATGGACTTACAAGGGGAGAGACTATCACATGTATTCAGCTTTTCTGGAAGACAGCATTGTGCTTAAATCTTTCCTTTCCCTTGCCCTGGGAGATCTTTGGTAGCAGCCGTGTGCTGGTAGTTTCTGCAATCAGTGGAACTGGGATCTGTGTCTACAGTTGAGTTGGAGAAACTCATTTATGCAACCTACAACACTTTGTACTAATTTCTTAGGGACTGAGATTTCCTAGTCCTTAAGGAGCTTTTGCATTATTTTTCTTGAGAGACTGTCAATGTCCGGAAAGGAGGACAGTTCAAGACCCTGTACATAGGAAGGAAACTGTCCCTTTTTTTGTTCTTTGATCCAAGTTGGGCATCCCATATATCCCGTCACCCCTTCTAAGTTGTTACCCCTAATAAAATATAAAAACAAAGCCAAGGGACTGACTTCTTGTGTCTGGATGCAAGCAGAGAATGAGTGTTGCCTGGCTTTGCAGGAGAAGGGGAACCGGTTACCAGTGGCCCCTGCGGGGGTAGTGCTACATCTATATAAAATGTATTGACTTTAGTTTATATTGCTAGCCTGCATGAAAGCTTCATGTTCCTTTAAAGACCTGGGGTAAGTCAGGTGAGTAGATTCGTACTCAATTCTGTGGTCATAATCCACACCCCGTGAGTCCTGGCTTGATTTGGGCTCTGCAGCCAGTTTTAATGCATTTTTGGAATTTAGATTTAGAATATGATGCGGGAGTAAAATAGAAGCTGGCCACAAATCCTAAAAATGTTTAGAACTGGGACTTGTAGCTGGCAGAAATACTGCTGAGTACTGCTTACCTGAGCTACTGTTAAGTTACCACCAAAAATAATAATTGTTCTCTGGTGTCTTATCTGTGTCTACTTGAATTGGAATAGCATTAGGATAAAATACTGTATTTAAAGCAGCAAAAAGATACTCACCTCTATTCCAGTTTTACGATGTCCACAAGCTCCCTCGCCGACACCCACTTCTTCTCCCTGGCTTCTTTAGGGTTGCAGGTATTTGCCAGTCTTGTCTTGATTGGTTGCTGAGATGGTGATGTAGCTGCTGCACACACACTAGGATTGCCACATTTTCTTTATGCCAAACCCGAACACTTTAGAGTTGCACTGTAAATGAAAAGCGTGCTGTCCCTTTAAATGAAGACCAATTTAAAAACCAGTGCATATTGTTAAAGTGTTACACATCCGTGCACATGATTGAAAAAAAAACTAAACATGTAAAAATTCAAATATAACTTAAGAAATTCATATACTCAAATTGATCACTACAAATCTAAAAATCAATTAAAAAATCTATATCCAAGAAACTCGTAATTCAACTTAACTTGTCCATGTTCTTCAAAGTGCTCTATGCTCAAAAAATTTAAAGGTGCTCCAGTGCAACAAAAAGTGCTCTTTAGCAAATAAGGCCTCTTACATGACAGAGGTGAGCTTAAATTTTGGAGATCATAAATGATTTATCTCTCCAGGATGGCCGAAGCTCTCACCATCAGGCACCCAGGTAACTCAGTGGCCCCTTCAGTAAGATACAACAGTAATGTCTCCACAACCAGAATACATGCCTTGATCCTTACTCTACATAAAGGTCTCCAGTAACCATGTACATTATGCACAAAAAGGAGGGAAGCCACATAGCATAATATTGCAAAGAAATAGTGTTTTTAACCACTTCAGTCCCGGAAGTATTCACCCCCTTCCTGACATGAGCGTATTTTGCGATTCGGCACTGCGTCGCTTGAACTGACAATTGCGAGGTCGTGCGACGTTGTACCCAAACAAAATTGATGTCCTTTTTTTTCCCCCACAAATAGAGCTTTCTTTTGGTGGTATTTGATCACCTCTGCGGTTTTTATTTTTTGTGCTATAAACAAAAAAAGAGCGACAATTTTAAAAAGAAACACAATATTTTGTACTTTTTGCTATAATAAATATCTCCATTTTTTTTTTAAAAAAAGCAAATTTTTTCTCAGTTTAGGCCGATATGTATTCTACATATGTTTGGTACAAAAAAAAAACGCAATAAGCATATATTGATTGGTTTGTGCAAAAGTTATAGCGTCTACAAAATAGGGGATAGATTTATAGCATTTTTATTATTATTTTTTTTTTACTAGTAACTATCCAACTATGTTCCCTGCTACGTGATTCTAACTGAAGGAGGAGTGACTAACTACAGGAAGTGACAGAACGTGATTCCTAGCCAATAGGAACACACGATCTGTCACTCCTGTCAGAACAGAACAGGGAAGTGTGTGTTTACACACACTCGTCCCTGTTCTGTGTCTCCTGGTCACGATCGCTCATGGCCGGCAGTCATTGCGACCGTGGGCCACAAGCATCGGCACCCCTGCTATGCAGTCCATCAGGAAAGGAAAATTACGGTAAGTATTTGATAGGAAATTTTCCGTTTTATTTTCATTTTCCTTGCATGTGATTGGGTATTCTTTGCAAAGTGCACAGTCCATTTGTCTTTAGTAAATCAACCCCAGTGTGTGCTGAATTTATTTAGTGTACATGTTATTTGTTCTGATTGTACTTTGATGCAGTTTGATTGGTGCCCCTCTCTTCTTTCTAAATAGGCTAAAATTTGAGAAGCGCCATCTTGACAAAGTTCAACTGAAAAATCAAGAGTCAGATGGAAAATTGTAGACCAAACAATGACTACATCAGATACAGTCACTGTTTGAGTAATCAGACAGCCATCAATGCAGCTGGTACAGGAAATTTCTATATTCATGCTGTTTAGCCTGTGCAGCACTGGAATGGGCTCTTTAAATCCTGCCCAGCACTGCTGAGAATAAACAGCAGCAGGACATCTTTTCTCTCCTCCCTGCTTGAGTTGAAGCTTCAGGGAGGAAGAGAAAGGACAAAGCACTGATTGTCTGTTGGTGCAGGCAAGGGGTAGGACCCACGCCTCACAACCAGCCAGGAGGATTTCTGATTAGCTGCTGGCCGTTCTTACATACCTCCCAACTTTTTGAGATGGGAATAAGGGACACTTATCAGCATAAGTATGTAGGTATAGGACATACCCCTTGCCACGCCCCCTTAAAGGAGAATTGTACAAAAAAAAATATTGATTAAACCCACAAGTGCTTTTTTACCACCACTATTCCTTTATACTGGCTTTTGGCATTTACAAATGCAGCAATTTATAAATTGGATGAAAGGTTTAGCACTGGGAAACACTTTTTAATAGATAAAAAGTGCATTTTATATACATCTATATAGATCAGACCAAAATGAGGGACAAATGAGGAGGAATGAGGGACAGAGGGACATTGCTCCAAATCAGGGACAGTCCCTCCAAATCAGGGACAGTCGGGAGCTATAGTTCTTAGCCTTGCCCACAGCTCAGGACAGCTAACAGGAGGATACTGATTGGCTGCAGCACTGCCCGGTAAGAAAAAGTACTGTGGGAGCAGAAAGGACTAGTGGGAGGTGTTGTTCTAGCAGAAGGAAGAACTGTGTGGGACTACAAGTCCCAGAAGTTGAGCTGCAGGAGGAAAAGGAAGGAGAAGCCAGGTTTCATGAAAGATCGCCAGAGAAAGTCCAGAGTCACCACTAACACCACAGGTTCTGGACACCACTGAAGCTTCCGATAAGAATGCATAGTGGCGAGAGGCCACTGACCATACTCTCCCTATGCTTCTCCTAAAGGGAAAGCACCCTACCTAACTTGGGACCTAGTTTGGGGACTTATACTCTTTACTTCTGGGATACAAATATACCTGAGCGCTCCAATGCAGGAAGTTGGGCCCCAACATTTAGTACCACACTGGTCAGTGGAAGGGGTTTTGGAGAGACTCTATAACCTTTCAGCCTCTAGGAGAATTTCACCTTTATTAGGACCCCACAAGTTTTTGGAATTCAGGTACCTGGAGGAGAGTGGGTCTAGCATAAGTTGGTCTTCGCATTGATCTGCTGTTTTTTGTTGTTGCCCCATTGGATGTATAGCCCAAATAAATCCTCCTTCAGCCTTGGTGTTTCAGAAGGTGTGAATTTGCTGGAAGGGTCGGTACCATCTGGGGACCCATACATCAGTGGCTCTTGCAAGGGTAAGCGCTACACCTGGATGGAAGAATCTCTTATGCCGTGTACACACGGGCGGACTTTTCAGCATCAAAGGTCCGACAGTCTTTCCGACGGACTTTCGAACGAATGGACTTGCCTACACACGATCACACCAAAGTCTGACGGATTCGTACGTGATGACGTACGACCGGACTAAAATAAGGAAGTTCATAGCCAGTAGCCAATAGCTGCCTTAGCGTTGGTTTTCGTCCGTCGGACTAGCATACAGATGAACTGATTAGTCGACCGGACTCGAATCCGTCGGAAAGATTTGAAACATTTTAAATCCAAAGTCCGTCTGATTTTCGACCGGAAAAGTCCGCTGCAGGTCCAATGAAGCCCACACACGGTCGGATTGTCCGACGGATTCGTTCCGTCTGACCAGTCTGGTCGAAAAGTCCGCCTGTGTGTACACGGCATTAGATTTCTCATTTAACCCACGTGCTGAACAAAAATCTATTCTGTATGGCTAACTTCTGTTACAATTATTTACACACTTAGAAGGTCTTTTGTCACGACTATCGTTTTTTCATTTCTTTGTTTGTGTTGACAAGACATAGTTGAGTAACCTTGAAAGAAACATACAAATTCATCCCATAGCTTGTGTAAGAATGTGTGACATAAGCAGTCACATCACCATATTGAGTATTTTATTGCATTTACAAGAAGTTGCTTCACTTAAGTTCAACTTTATTGTCATTTCGTAGAAGTTTTTTTCTCCTTGAACAGGAAATATCAACCCTGTGCTTTGTCATCTGAGAACTACTAACCAGGCAGGTGATGTGTTTTACATGTTTACAGAAGTGGTCAGGCCAAATGTTAAAGCAGATCTTCACTCTAAAAATCTATTTTTCCCTACTGCAGTCCAGCCCCCCCCCCCCCCCCCCCCACACACACACCCTCCCATCCACAATTTAAAAAATAATTATTTTTTAGTGTTTGTTTATATATATTTTAAACTTTTCTAATTTGGAGAATGTACCAGTCACAGACAGCATTAAAAGCTTGCAGAAGTAGCCTTTATATAGGCTCGCCCAAAGTCTATGTAGCACCCTCTAGTCTGTTACTAGAATAGTGCAAATGTATTGGCTCATGGTAAAATGAGTCTTGAATCTGGGTCAAGAGTTTATTGCAGGTCAGGCTGGATGACTCATACAGGCAGGTCTCTGGTGCCTCCCCCTGTTTCTGGAAGTTTGGAGAAAGTTCTAGACGCGGAGGGCAGAGGCCTGGAGGGTTGATCTGCATACCTAGGGGAGTTTGGCCAATCCCCAGGCTGTGGGACTGGCATGGTGGCTGAGCCAGCCCTTAAATATGGATGAGTCATAGCAGCAGGGGGGTCGGGTGGAAGATGCAATGCTAAGGAGACTGATGGTGGACCTAGAGGGGAACCCCTGCCAGGAAGGGGGAGGGCCTCGGGCTGGAGGTCGGTCTGGCTTGGGAGGATCCTGACAGCAGTGCAGTTTGAGGTGGTGATGTAGCTGCTGCACGTGCACTAGGATTGCCACATTTTCTTTATGCCAAACCCGAACACTTTAGATTTGCACTGTAAATGAAAAGCGTGCTGTCCCTTTAAATGAAGACCAATTTAAAAACCAGTGCATATTGTTAAAGTGTTAAACATCCATGTACATGATTGAAAAAAAAAACATGTAAAAATTCAGATATAACTTAAGAAATTCATATACTCAAGTTGATCACTACAAATATAAAAATGCATCTAAAAATCAATTCAAAAATCTATATCAAATAAACTCGTAATTCAACTTAAAGTGTCCATGTTTCTTCAAAGTGCTCTATGCTCAAAAAAATTAAAGGTGCACCAGTGCAAAAAAAAAGTGCTCCTCAGCAAATAAGGCCTCTTACATGACAGAGGTGAGCTTAAATTATGGAGATCATAAATGGTTTATCTCTCCAGGAAGGCCAACAATCTCACCATCAGCCATCCAGGTAACTCAGTGGCCCCGTCAGTAAGATACAACAGCAGTGTCTCTGCAAACAGAATACATGCCTTGATCCTTACTCCATATAAAGGTCTCCAGTAACCATGTACATTATGCACAAAAAGGGGGGGAGCCACATAGCGTAATATTGCAAAGAAATAGTGTTTTTAATCAAAGACAAATTGCACTTACATGTAAAAAGGGCAGACAAGCAGTATACAGAAGCACAGCCGTGCTTGTGCATGATGACGTCACACTCTAGCTCTGCCCGACACATTTCTCCATAACTGGAGGCTCCCAGGATCAGCCACCAATACCAAAGAAAGGCAGTTATCCCTATTACCTTAGTGTTTTCACTAAGGTAGAAGAGAAAAAGAGAGAAGGGAGGGAGAGGAAAGACTTCAGTCACAATGGATGGTAAGCTCACTTTCATCCACAATGTATCTGCTGGCTGCTGGGCTTCAAATTTCCCACTGACAGGCAGACACAGAGAGGTAGGGGGAGCAGATCAAGCCCTCTCTCCTCTCCCATCCGTATACATACATACATATTGTACACACATACTTATAAATAAATGTAAACAAACATTTTAAAATGTAGAAAAACATGGACGGTGTCAGTAGGCAGTGTTCGGTGTCAATAGAGCAGTGGACGTGTCAGTAGGGCAGTGGTTGGTATCAGTAGGTGTCAGTTCGTTGAGCAGTGAACAGTGTTTTCCAGCACTGCCTTAACCCTCTTGGGCATGAAGTTCACCAGGTCGCCACTGTAGTCCTCTTTCACTCCTCCATGACAACATCACGGAGCTGATGGATGTTAGAGACCTTGCGCTCCTTCACCTTCCGTTTGAGGATGTCCCACAGATGCTCAATAGGGTTTAGTTCTGGAGACATGCTAGGCCAGTCCATCGCCTTTACCCTCAGCTTCTTTAGCAAAGCAGTGGTCATCTTGGAGGTGTGTTTGGGGTCACTATCATGTTGGAATACTGCCTTGCGGCCCAGTCTCCAAAGGGAGGTGATCATGCTCTGCTTCAGTATGTCACAGTACATGTTGGCAATCATGTGCCGGCAGCACTAATGCAGCTCCAGACCATGACACTCCCACCCCCATGCTTGACTGTAAGCAAGACACACTTGTCTTTTTACTCCTCACCACCCACCACACACACACTTGACACCATCTGAACCAAATAAGTTTATCTCACAGGACATGGTTCCAGTAATCCATGTCCTTGGTCTGCTTGTCTTCAGCAAACTGTTTGTGGGCTTTCTTGTGCATCATCTTTAGAAAAGGCTTCCTTCTGGGGCGACAGCCATGCAGACCAATTTGATGCAGTGTGCGGTGTATGGTCTGAGCACTGACAGGCTGGCCCCCCACCCCTTCAACCTCTGCAGCAATGCTGGCAGCACTCATATGTCTATTTCCCAAAGACAACCTCTGGATTTGACGCTGAGCATGTGCACTCAACTTCTTTGGTCGACCATGGCAAGGCCTGTTCTGAGTGGAACCTGTCCTGTTAAACCACTGCATGGTCTTGGCCACCATGCTGCAGCCCAGTTTCAGGGTCTTGGCAATCTTGTTATAGCCTATGCCATCTTTATGTAGAGCAACAATTCTTTTTTTCAGATCCTCAGAGAGTTCTTTGCCATGAGGTGCTATGTTGAACTTCCAGTGACTAGTATGAGAGAGTGAAAACACCAAATTTAACACACCTGCTCCCCATTCACACCTGTGACCTTGTAACACTAATGAGTCACATGACACCAGGGAGGAAAATGGCTAATTGGGCCCAATGTGGACATTTTCACTTAGGGGTGTGCTCACTTTTGTTGCCAGCGGTTTAGACATTAATGGCTGTGTGTTGAGTTATTTTGAGGAGACAGCAAATTTACATTGTTATACAAGCTGTACACTCAGTACTTTACATTGTAGCAAAAGTGTAATTTCTTCAATGTTGTCACATGAAAAAATATAATAAAATATTTACAAAAATGTGAGGGGTGTACTCACTTTTGTGAGATACTGTATGTTTGTCCCAAGCATGTTTGAAGCCATTTACCATTAACTGTCTCGCTATCTCTGCTGGAAGTTGTTATTATTACTATTATTATTATACAGGTTTTATATAGTGACAACAGTTTGCACAGCGCTTGACAAAATAAAGGCAGACATTACAGTTACATTACAATTTGGTACAAGAGGAATCAGAGGGCCCTGCTCGTTAGAGCTTACAATCTAAAAAGGAGGGTCAATTGATACAAAAGGTAATAGCTGTGGTGGATGAGCTGATGGAGGAAGTAAAACAGTGTTAGTTAGAAGCAGGGTAGACTTCTTTAAAGAGAAGGGTTTTCAGGGATCGTCTAAAGATGGATAGATTAGGGGACAGTCGGACAGATTGGGGTAGGGAGTTCCAAAGGATGGGAGAAGCTCTGGAGAAATTGTGGAGGTGAGCATGGGAGGAGGTGATCAGGGAGCTAGAGAGCAGGAGGTCTTGGGAGGACCGAATAGGGCGACTTGGTTGGTATTTTGGGACTAGGTTAGTGATGTAGCTGTGGGCAGAGTTATGGATGGCTTTGTAAATTATTGTTAGTACTTTGAATTTTATTCATTGACTAAGTGGAAGCCAGTGGAGCGATTGACAGAGAGGGGTGGAGGACACTGAATGGTTGGTAAGGTGGATGAGACTTGCATCGGCATTCATTATGGACTGGAGTGGGGATAGTCTATGTAAAGGTAATCCAATGAGGAGGCAGTAGTTGAGGCGAGAGATAACCAGGCAGTGAATTAGAAGTTTATTCCAAGCATCAACTACTCTATTAGTAAAATAATACTTTCTAAAATTCGTTTTGAGCTTTCCTCCAGTTAGTTTGAGGTCATGTCCCCCTGCTCTTGATTTTGGTTTCATATTGAAAAAAACTGCCCTCCTGAACCTGATTCACTCCCTTGATGTATTTAAAGGTATTATGTCTCCCCTTTCCCTTCTTTTCTCCAGACTGAAGTCGCTCTTGATATGTTTTATCCCTCAGACCTTTCACAATTTTTGTTACCCGTCTCTGAACTCTATCTTATCAATATCTTCGTGTAAGTGAGGTCTCCAGAACTGGACACAGTATTCCTAATGAGGCCCCATTAAAGATCTATATAGGGGAATCAGGACCTCTTTCCTCCTGCTGGTGATCCCTCTAGTGATGCATTCTAGAATTCTATTCACTTTTCCCACTGCCTGGTCACACTGTTTGCTCATTTTGCAATCATCTAAAATAAGTACTCACAAATCTTCTGTAGTGCTGGCCAACACTGTACCACCAATGTTGTACTCTCTCAATGGATTATTTTTCCCTAGGTGCATTTTTTTACATTTAGAAACATTAAACTGCAGTTTCCACTGCTTTTAGCTAACACCCAATTATTTCCTATTACCACACTATTTTGAGACACAGCCATCATAGCCCCACTTCTGGTACCACTCTGTAAGGGTTAAGGGTCAGGTGCGCCCCCTCCTTTGCTCGAGCTGGACTATGTTGGACACCAGGAGATTTCCTTGATCAATCGGGTAATCAAGAAACCATACACAAGGATGGATTGATCAATAATACGCTGTATAATGCCCCGTACACACGGTCGGATTTTCCGACGGGAAATGTGTGATAGGACCTTGTTGTCGGAAATTCCGACCGTGTGTGGGCTCCAGCACAGATTTTCCATCGGATTTTCCGACACACAAAGTTTCAGAGCAGGCTATAAAATTTTCCGACAACAAAATCCGTTGTCGGAAATTCCGATCGTGTGTACATAAATCCAATGCACAAAGTGCCACGCATGCTCAGAATAAATAAAGAGATGAAAGCTATTGGCTACTGCCCCGTTTATAGTCCCAACGTACGTATTTACGTCACCGCGTTCAGAATGATCGGATTTTCCGACAACTTTGTGTGACCGTGTGTATGCAAGACAAGTTTGAGCCAACATCCGTCGGAAAAAATCCATGGATTTTGTTGTCGGAATGTCCGAACAAAGTCTGACCGTGTGTACGGGGCATTACAGGAAGTTCACATGTTATATTGGGTAACAACATTATACATCAGTAGGGGCAGACTAAGGGGCAGTGCCCTAGTCTAACCAATCACAAGAGTACAATTATCACAGGTTACATGTTATATGACATATATATATTTGCATAGTATTCTGCCCAGAGATATACTAAAAAGTCCCTTATCTAAATATCTAACATCTAAAGTCCCTTATCCAAATATCTAACATCTAAAGTCCCTTATCTAAATATACCCTCTTAACTTTACCTAAACTTATTGGAATATAAGGCCGAGGTGTGAGGTACGCTATGTCTCTTGGCAATGTTCCAAGATAAGTCTCTCACTTATGACCACAAGCGGCTTCCTGCTAGCTCTTGCACGCAAATAGCATGTTTTCTGCAAAAAGCCTTGCAAGTGCATTTCAAACTTTTCAAACTACAGCATAAGAAAAGTTTCAACTTAAGGCATCACTCTAACATTTATATAAGCATGAGGGAAACCATTTTCCTTACAATAACTACCTCAGTTCTCTTGATCAGCATTCATGCTCTAGTTTACAAACTCAGAAAGTACGGATTTTAGAGGGTCAGCATGATAAACAGTCAACTGTCATTCTTAGAAGCAGGTCAACAGTGGCTCCAGAATTATCCTCATAGGGATTTTGGCTACTCCAAAGTCAATTTAAAGCGGAGGTCCGCTCACCTCTTAAAAAATTTAAGGCCAGCAGCTACACATACTGCAGCTGCTGACTTTTTATAATCGGACACTTACCTGTTCTGGAGTCCAGCAAGGTCAGCACCGCAGCTGATGTTTCCATCAGCTGTCCGGTGCTGCCGCCACCATTGCCGGTAAGGGAACCGGGTAGTGAAGCATTATGGCTTTACGCCCTGTCCCTACTGCGCACGCGCGAGCCACCGCTGCGCTCTCCTACTGGCCCGGCGGCAGGGGAGGGAGGAGGAGGGAGCCGAGCTGCTGACGTAATGCGCCGCGGCTGGGTCTCCCGGAAGTGGGGACAGGATACCTGTCAAAGACCGGTATCTGCTCCCCCTCCCCCCCTGAAAGGTGCCAAATGTGGCACCGGAGGGGGAGAGGAGACAAATGAGTGGAAGTTCCACTTCTGGGCGGAACTCCGCTTTACAGTATAACTAAAAGGCAAAACTTTTTTTTAGTTTTGGACAGAGTGGTGAGGGATTAGAGCACCTATCAGGATTTTATCCAAAACGAAAAAAAATAGTTTTTCCTTAAAGTGGGGTTCCACCCAAAAAAAAAAAACTACATGAAAAATCCTAAAAATTGGATATTTTTTTTTTTTTTAAATCACCTCTAAATGCCTGTTGCTAGGGGGTCCCATCGTAGTCTGCCTCTTTCAGTGCCTGGGCTGGTGACATCACTTCCGTCTCGGCACAGGAAGGGCTCAGCTATGCTCCCTCCCTCCTGTCAATCATCTGGGACCCGTTACAGGTCCCAGGTGACTGAGCGGCCAATCACGGCACTCGGCGCCGCTCGCAGCACGGCGCTCCATGGAGGATCCATGACCGATATCCTAGCCGCCCGGAGGCTCTGAGGACCCTCGGCACCACCGGAACAGCTACCAGGACCCAGGTCACAGGACTCACATCCCAGGAACCCCCCCACTGGCCCGTGACATCCACATCCCCCGAGAGCACGCGGATGAAACTACTTTACATGCTGGTTTTTAGCAACTCAAATGTGAGTGTTTTTATCTATTGTAATAAATATTTTTAACATACATGCTGCACTTAGAGGGCGCCGTCCTTCTTTCTTTTTTACATGCGCAGTGGGTGCCAGGCTGTGAAGCCACAGCCTGGCGCCCACATTTGCAATGCCGGCACCGCCGAACGGAGGGGGAGACGAGCGGGGCTTCGATCCCCCGTATCGCTGGACCCAGGGACAGGTAAGTGTCCAATTAAAAGTCAGCAGCTGCAGTATTTGTAGCTGCTGACTTTTAATTTTTTTTTTTTTTGACTGGCCCTCCTCTTTAAGTTACACATTAAAGTGTTTGTAAAGGCACAATGTTTTTTTTACCTTCATGCATTCTATGCATGGGTATTGAGGGAAATTGAGTACTGCTATAGGGGGTATGAGAACAGTAATGTGGGGGGCTGAATGTTGTATTGGGGGGCTGAGGACAATAATGGGGGAAGGAGGACTGTAATGGGGGAGCTGAGGACTGTAATGTGGGGGAGCTGAATACTGTAATGGGGGGCTAAGGACAGTAATGTGAGGGAGCTGAGGGCAATAATGTGGGGGGCTGAATACTGTTTTGGGGGGCTGAGGACTTTAATGTGGGGGCTGACGACAGTAATGTGGGGGGCTAAGGACAATAATGTGGGGGAGCTAAATACTGTATTATGGGCTGAGGACAATAATGTGGGGGCTAAGGACAATGTGGGGGAGCTGAGTACTGTAATGACGGGCTGAGGACTGTAATGGGGGGGACTGAGGGCAGTAAATGTGGGGGTCTGAGGACAGTACTATTGGAGGGGGTTGATGTCAAGGGGGTATGAGAGCACTGCGGACACTAGGGTTGCCACTTTTTCTTCAAGCTAAACCCGAACACTTTAGCGACGCACAATAAACATTTTTTGTTTTAGTATACACTATAGGATTGTAACAGACCTAGGACACCTTTGGGCACTCCAAAGAGAATAGTACTGCTGGGCACATAGTGCCCCCTCACCCTCCTGTCAAGCCCTGTTCCGAGCCACATTCCTGTTTTAATAATGTGTCTGGGTTTCAGGTGGACTGAAACCCGGACGCATGATTCAAAACCCGGACAGTCCGGGTAAATCCCGGACAGGTGGCAACCCTAGCGGACACTGATGTAAGGATGGGATTGTGATATGGGGCTCAGTTCAAATCTGTGCTTGTGCATTAATTTAATGGGCACCAATGAGAAATGAGGGGAAACAAGTCCCTGACCCTTCTTTTTTAATTTCCCAGCACCAAGCTGTATGGTGCTGCAGGACCATGCGGTTTGGCACAGGTATGTGCTAAAGTGTGGCGTGTTCCTCTGCAGGTCAGAAAAATTTGCACTTTCGCCTGCGTTCCCCAGCTGCAGAGATGGGAACGCCTAGTAGGAGAGGGTGCTGTGATGTGCAGGATCTGAGTCATATCACAAACATGCGATTCTGACCTCTGCTGGAAGAAGATTTTACTAACCGGACCTCTGTGAATTTTAATTCAGTACCCCTGCTGTAAAGATTTTTAAAGTGTCACCTATGGAGATTTTTAGGTATCGTAATTTGTTGGCATTTCATGGGTGTATGCAATTTTAACCACTTGCGAACCGCCCACTGTACATTTATTGTGGCAGGGCGGCCTAGTCAGATCACCTAGTGCGTGATCTGACACACCCAGGTCTGGGGCACATGCGCACCCCGCCACTGGTCAGGTACCGCAGCGGGATCCCAGCAACAGGTACTGCGGACTCGATGTCCACCGGCTTTCGCCAATTTCACAGGGCACAGGCAGAACGACAATCTGCCTATGTAAACAAGGCAGATTGTCATTCTGTCAGAAGGGAAGGCACAGATCCTGTGTTTCTGCTAAGCAGGAACACAGATCTTTGATTTCCCATAGTCAAAGCCCCTCCCCCGCTGTGAGTAAGCACAACCCAGGAACACAGTTAACCCTTTGATCACCCCTGAAGTTAACCCCTTCCCTACCAGTGTCATTAGTACAGTGACAGTGAATATTTTTTAGCACTGTATTAGTGTCATTGGTCCCCAAAAAGTGTCAAAAGTGTCAGTTAGGTGTTCGATTTGTCTGCAACAATATCGCAGTCCCGCTATAAGTTGCTGATCACCGCCATTACTAGTAAAAAATTATATATACATATCCCATAGTTTGTAGACACTATAACTTTTGTGCAAACCAAGCAATTTACGCTTATTGGATTTTTTTTTACCAAAAATATGTAGCAGAATACATATTAGCCTAAACTGATGAAGAAATTTGATTTTTTTTCCATTTTTTTGTTAGATATGTTTTATAGTAGAAAGTAAAAAATATTGTTTTTTTTTTGTTTATAGCGCAAAAAATAAAAACTGCAGAGGTGATCAAATACCACCAAAAGAAAGCTCTATTTGTGGGAAAATAAGGACAAAAATTGTACCAAATATTTTGGTACAGCGTTGCATGACCGTGCAATTGTCAGTTAAAGTAACACAGTGCCATATCGCAAAAAATGGCCTGGTCAGGAAGGATTTACCCTTCCGGAGCTCAAGTTGTTTATGACATGTAAGGCATCTACTGTATTCATTGGCGTATAACACGCACTTTTTCACCCTGAAAATCGGGTGCAAATAGCGTGTGCGTGTTATACGCCAATACTTCAATTTTAGCTGCCTCGGAGGGGACAGAGCGGGGGCGGGACGAGCGCAGTCAGATTACATACAGTGAGAATCTCCTGTTTACTTGGCGGTCCCTGTAATAGGAAGCCCCGTCTCCTGGGCCGCCATTGGACCACTGTTCTGTCTATCATAGGAGATTCCACCTGTATGTAATCTGTTGGTACTTGTTAGGGTTGCCACCTTTTTGTCAAGCCAAAACCGAACGCTTAAGCAACGCACGCCAATTTTTTTGTTGTTGTTTTTGTAGTACATTAAATTCATTACCTCTGTACAAAGCAATGCACAACAATTTTGTTATGTAGTATACACTGTACATATATTTTTGTGATTAAATAACATTTCTGATCATATGGAATTAATCACAAGAGTCTCCCTTTACATCAGAGTCAGCAGAGTTTAGATCTGAATCCACAGAGTTCTCCTTTACATCTGAATGCACAGGGTTTGTTCCCCTTTACATATGATTCTGCAGGAGAGGAGAGTGGAAGGTATGATGGAGGCAGTATGTACAGGAGAGGAGTGCGGAGGGGATGATGGGGGCAGTATGTACAGGAGAGGAGTGCGGAGGGGATGATGGAGGCAGTATGTACAGGAGAGGAGTGCGGAGGGGATGATGGGGGCAATATGTACAGGAGAGGAGTGCAGGGGGGATGATGGGGGCAGTATGTACAGGAGAGGAGTGTGGAGGGGATGATGGGGGCAGTATGTACAGGAGAGGAGTGCGGAGGGGATGATGGGGGCAGTATGTACAGGAGAGGAGTGCGGAGGGGATGATGGGGGCAATATGTACAGGAGAGGAGTGCGGAGGGGATGATGGGGGCAGTATGTACAGGAGAGGAGTGCGGAGGGGATGATGGGGGCAGTATGTACAGGAGAGGAGTGCGGAGGGGATGATGGGGGCAGTATGTACAGGAGAGGAGTGCGGAGGGGATGATGGGGGCAGTATGTACAGGAGAGGAGTGCGGAGGGGATGATGGGGGCAGTATGTACAGGAGAGGAGTGCGGAGGGTATGATGGGGGCAATATGTACAGGAGAGGAGTGCGGAGGGTATGATGGGGGCAGTATGTACAGGAGAGGAGTGCGGAGGGGATGATGGGGGCAGTATGTACAGGAGAGGAGAGCGGAGGGTATGATGGGGGCAGTATGTACAGGAGAGGAGTGCGGAGGGTATGATGGGGGCAGAATGTACAGGAGAGGAGTGCGGAGGGTATGTTGGGGGCAGAATGTACAGGAGAGGAGTGCGGAGGGTATGATGGGTGCAGTATGTACGGGAGAGGAGTGCGGAGGGTATGATGGGGGCAGAAGGGTTAGGGATTTCCTGCAGTGTCTGTGGGGTGACCAGGGAGTGATGTTGGGAAGATAAGGAAAGGAAAGTGACTATGGAATGATGTCCCTCAGCTGGATGTATGAAGTGATCTGGGGGTGATACAATCTGGGGGGAGTTGGGGGCTGAGAAATGGTCAGATAGTGATGTCTATAATCAAAAAAAGCTCTTCTACTCATCTACTAATATATACAGCAATAAATCAGACAGCAGTACTATTCAATGGAAACAATCTGTTATAAACTGTAAGCACATATATATATATATATATATAATCCAGCACTCTGTATGTACTGTACATATGATGTGAAGGTAATGTATGACAATTCATATGTTATAACCCGATGTTATCCAAGCTCTGTATAATCAGAAGTGTACACTCATCACATATATACAGGTTACATGAATGGTCACACATTACTTTCACATGATCTAGTGTGAGTGATTGGTGGAGGTTTGTACAGACATGTGTGCTGCTCAGGAGGTATCTGTCATCTGTGATGCACACTCCCCCCTCCCCCCATACACTCATCATCTCTTCTGATTCTCCTGTTACCTTAACCCTTCACTGCATCACCTGCAACACAAATACTCCTAAACTTTGCAGCTTTGCTTCCTAGGAGACTTTTCTCAGGAAAAAAAAAAATCAGCTCACCTCCTCTCTTCCTCTGGCCAGCCCCTCAGGAGCTCCAGTGAGCTCCGCCTCCCAATTCTCTCAGCACTCGGCACTGGTGATTGGAGGGGGGGAGTCAGAGATACCAGAGACTGTGCAGGAGACTGGGGGGGGGCAGAAAGGAGCTTTGGATTCTAGCACACACCGCAGGCACAGTGCTCTTATTTAAAAGCAATGCCGCTGCTGCTGTCTCACAGTGACAGGTGTGCCGACGGTCCCCCCCGCCTGAATGGTCTCTTCCTGTTCTGGGCTGGATCATGTGCCCGGGTTACAGGCAGTACAAAACCCAGGCACATGATTCAAGACCCGTACTGTCCGGGTGAATTCCGGACAGGTGGCAACCCTAAGTGCTCCTCCCGTCCCCCTCCCTGTCCCCTCTAGGCTGCAGATGGGCATCGATCATTCTGCACTGCTGGCAATGGTGAGGGTGCAGATGGGCACTGACCCTTATTTTGCTTCAAAGTTCCTTTTTTAAAATTTAAGTTTTTTTTTCTGAAACTTCCCTCTTAAAATGAATGTGGGTGTTATACGTCGATAAATACGGTATTTACTAGGCGTGACATCATCTTTTATATTTTACAAAACAACTAATATTGATTCATTAAACACCGATTTAAAAAAATGTCCCCCTATTGTAATTACCATATATACTCGAGTATAAGCCGACCCGAAAAGCCGAGGCACCTAACTTTACCACAAAAAACTGGGAAAACTTATTGACTCGAGTATAAGCCTAGGGTGAGAAATGCACAGCTACTGTAAGTGGAAAAGAGGGTCAACAATGCCCATTTGCAGCCTCACTGTGCCCATTTGCATGCCTCACTGTGCCCATTTGCAGCCATAGGTCCCCCAAACTTCAAACTCGGTAGTTAAGGGTTCCTAGATGCCCCCTAGCTGCAGCCAAAATTTGGGGTCTCTGGACCCAAAGAGTCCTAAAATGACATTGCTGCAGATGGACACAGTTAACCAACTTTGGGGCCCCGTATCCCGGGACCACTTGCTGCTAGGAACCCCAAATTTGGTCTGCAAACCCAGTGGAACTAGCACTATAACATATCCCAAGTTGGAGTTCCTAGCACCAAGTGACTTCGAGATTTGGGGCCCCAAAGTCGGTTTGGAAAATGTCAAGCACTTTTCTGCAGCAGAGAATGACATTTTACGTACGGATTTTGGGGCCCCATATCTCGGGGCCACTTGGTGCTAGAAACACCAGCTTTGGATATGTTCTAGTGCTAGTTCCACTGGGGTTCCTAGGACCAAGTGGTCCCGAGATACAGGGCCCCCAAAGTCGGTTTGGAAAGTGTTATTCTTTGCACCAGAAAAGTGCTTCACTCGAGTATAAGCCGAGGGGGGCACTTTCAGCACAAAAAAAATTGTGCTGAAAAACTCGGCTTATACTCGAGTACATACGGTACACAATTCTGTAAGTGGGGGGAAAATTCAGGTGTGGAGAGCTTTTATTCTCTCCCAGAGCTTCAGCCACAAAAAGCTTTTTCTTGATGAAAGTGGAAGCCCCCTTTAACCTGTTCAGATCCGCGCTATAGCCGAAAGACGGCTATGGTGAGACTCGGGTGATCAAAGATCCGAGTAAAGGGCCGATCCCGTGATGTAAACAGAGGATTGGTAATCGTTCTTCTCACTCTGAAAAAAAGCAGATCACGTGATGTAAACAGAGGATCGGTAATCGTTCTTCTCACGCTGAAAAAAAGCCGATCGCGGGCTTCTGTTTGAAGGGACATCGGTCCCGAAAAGGTAGAGCTTCTGTGCCCACCAGTACCGCCCACCAATGCCAGCAATCAGTGCCACGAATCAGTGCCCACCAATCAGTGCCAACAGTACATCAGTGCCACCTATCAGTGACCACCAGTGATGCCAATCAGTGCCACCTAGCAGTGCTGCCTATCAGTTTCACCTACCAGTGCCGAACAGTGCCCATCACTGCCACCCATCAGCGCCCATCACTGCCACTGATCAGTGCCAGCTATCAGTGCCACCTATTAGTGCCCTTCAGTGCCACCTATCAACGCTCTTCAGTGTCGCCCATCAGTGCCACCCATCAGTGCCCACCAATGCCACCTATCAGTGCCCATCAGTGCTGCCTTATCAGTGCCCATCAGTGTAGCCTCATCAAAGTACATCAATGAAGGAGAAAAATTACCTGTTTGGAAAAATTTAGCAGCAAAATATAAAACGGTTTTGTATTTTTTTTTTTTGTTGGTCTTTTTTAATTTTTTTAACAAAAAATGAAAAATCCAGAGGTGATCAAATACCACCAAAAGAAAGCTCTATTTGTGGGAAAAAAATGATACAAATTTCACTTGGGTACAGTGTTGTATGACTGCGCAATTGTCGTTCAAAGAGTGACAGCGCTAAAAGCTGAAAATTGGTCTGGGCAGGAGGGGGGTTTAGGTGCCCAGTAAGTAATTGGTTAAACAGTATGTATCTCAGACAACTTTGGAACACGAGCCTGGCCCAAATATATTTCTACCAGGGAGTCTTCCAGGAAGTGCATTGGATGCGGTGTAAATCTTAATGCCATGCGTTATGTTCTCTTTCCAATAATACAAGCTGTACTAGTCTCCAGCTCTTCATAAACAATAATACATCTTGGAGATTGCGTCTATGTGCTGACTCACACTTCTTCGCTGTTATTTTCTATTTAGCTGAACTGGAGAGGAAGCCGTGTCCCCCCCCATCATGCTTTCAGCAGAGGGCAGAAGGATGAGAATGTGGTAATGTTCTGCTTGGGCGCAATTATTTAGAGCGCTTTGTTCTACGCTTACATTGATGCGATGTTATCACAGCTGTACAAAAAAAAAAAAATGCGATCAGTTGTTACATGGAGACAAACGTGATTTTGTGCAGTGCTGCCTTTTCACTCTGATGATGTTATCAAAGGACTGCGTGTACGTCTTTGTTAGCTGACATAAGGGACACTATTATCTAAATATTGAAAAATGTAATACATACGTTGTACAAAGATAAAAAAGCCGTATCTCCTACCATAAAGCACGCCGCGCTCTCCGCCTCAGATCCAACTGTTTGTGCCAAGTATCAACTATTTCCCGCAAACACGGTCACTTTGATATCATAGCATCCTAGACACCACAATAATAAAAAAAAAAAAGACTGCTTTATTTAACAGCTTCAATACTGGACACTTTTTCCCCCCTTCCTGCCCAGGCCAATTTTCCGCTTTCACACTTTGAATGACAAACGTGCGGTCCTGCAATGCTGCACCCAAATGACATTTTTTATCATTTTGTTCACACAAATAGAGCTTTCTTTTGATGGTATTTATTTATTTTATGAAAAAAGTCCGAAAATTTTGGGTGAAAAAATACGTTTTTCTTATGCCGTGTACACACGAATGGATTTCTCGTCGATATTTTCTGACGGGTTTCCACTCAAGCTTGCCTTGCCTACACGCGGTCAAGCAAAAGTTCGCTGAAATTACGACCATCAAGAACGCGGTGATGTACAACACTATGACGAGCCGAGAAAATGAAGTTCAATGCTTCCGAGCATGCGTCGAATTGTTTCCGAGCATGCGTAGGGACTTTGCGCGTCGGATTTGCCGCAGAAAATCGCATTTTCGGATAGGAACTTTTCCCGACCGAAAAATTAAGAGCAGGCTCTCAATCTTTTGGTGGCTGGAATTCCACCAGCAAAAGACCGCTGCGGTCGCATTTTCCGACGAAAAACTCATCGTTTTTTTGCGGGCCGAAATTTCGATCGTGTGTACGCGGCATTAGTTTCTGTCAGAAAATTTTGTAAATAAGTAATTGTTCTCCTTAACTGATGTGCACTGATGAGGCTGCACTAATGGGCACTGATGAGATGGCACTAATATGCCACACTGATGGGCACTGATAGGTGGCACTTATATGTGGCACTGATAGGTGGAACTGATGGGCACTGAAGGGCAGCACTGACTTGCATCACCGATGGGCACAGATTGGCATCACTGATGGGAACAGACTGGCATCACTGATGGGCACTGTTGGGACTGCACTGATGATCAGTGCCCTGATTATCTGTGTAGTCGCCCCTGTGAGGAGAAGCCGCTGATCTGTCAGTGTGAGGCGAGAAGAGACGATTACTGGCACTTGTTTACATGTGATCATCTGTGATTGGACACAGCTGATCACATGGGTAAAGAGCCACGTCATCGACTCTTTTCCAAGATCAGGGTCGCACGGTGTTCCTGGGTGAGACTGGAGCGACGTCATATGATTTCGTCCCAGAACGAGAGAGCATCTCGTCCGCCATCATTTGCCTATACGGTGTGTGGGAGGTAGTCAATGTGATGTTAAAACTCAAAAAATGAAAAGTCAGCAGCTGCAAAAACTGTAGTTGCTGACGTTTAATAAACAGACCCTCACCTGTCCAAGGATCCAGCTCTGTCGTCACCCGAGCCAATTCTTCCTTGTTCTTCGGGTCCCCGGTGCCAGCATGTTAACTGTGGGCACCTGGCTGTGAGTCCTTGTGTCTTCACAGCCGGCTTCCCACTGTGTATGCACAAGCCAGGCTGCTCTTGTGAATCATCCCACAGCCCTCTGGGACCTGTGACGTGTCCCGGAAGGTTATGGGTAGGGAGGGGGAATACTTCTAGTAGATCCACCGGGGTGATCCAACCGGAGTGGGAGTGGGTACCTGTCAAAACCAGGTACTCTCTCCTCCCAAAAACATGTATTCCATATATGACAGAGGAGGGAGGGGGAGAGGAGGAAGATCAGAACTTCCCTTTTTGGGATAAGTTCTGTTTTAAAGGATTTTCTTTTTTCTTCTTTTTTTTATAACTAACATGTTAGACAATGGTTTTGCACAGAGCAGCCTAGATCCTGCTCTCCTCCCCCCACTGAGTGCCCCATAGAAAGCCACTTGCTTTGGGGGCACTTGTGTATGCTTGCTTCCGCTCGGCTCAGCCCAGCCCCCTTCTCCCTTCTCACTGGCTATATTGACAGCAGTGGGAGCCAATGGCTCACACTGTCATTTACTGGCCCCTTCCTTTTCTAAATAACCACAGTGAGTAATCGGTATTGGTCACTCACTGTGTTCATTCATAACTAAAGCATTGTAAAATTGTGTTTACTATGCTTCAGTTTGTGAATGAACAGGAAGCTGCTCAGCACAGAACACTTCTCACTTTATTCATTGTCGAGTTTAGCAGAGGCTATAGGGAAAGGGACCAAGGAAATTCCCCTCTAGACCCCTGATATCTCACCAAAGCCCCCCAACAGGGCTCCTAAAATATATTTATGGACCTTGTTTGTGCACTGGTTCAAATCATTTGGTGGAGGGGGATTATGGTGTGTGGTTGTTTTTGTTGTTTTTCAGGGGTTGGGCTCGTCTCCTTAGTTCCAGTGAAGGGAATTCTTATGGCGTCAGCATACCGAGACATTTTGGATAATTTCATGCTCCCAACTTTGTGGGAACAGTTTGGGGATGGCCCCATCCTGTTCCCACATGGCTGCGCACCAGTGCACAAAGCAAGGTCCATAAAGACATGGATGAGCCATATTGGGGTGGAGGAACTTGACTGGCCTGCACAGAGTCCTGACCTCAACCCAATAGAACACCTTTGGGATGAAATAGTGCAGAGACTGCGAGCCAAGGCTTCTCATCCACATCAGTGCCTGACCTCACAAATGCGCTTCTGGAAGAATGATCAAGCATTCCCATAGACACACTCCTAAACCTTGTGGACAGCCTTCCCAGAAGAGTTGAAGCTGGGCTATACATGGATACCTGTTCGAGGACTCGTTGATGGATGACATGGAAGGCGCAGAGTGGACCAGCACAAGGGGCAATTACAGAAGGGCCAGCATCCGTGAGGAATTCACAGACTACTTTATGAGTCCTGCCGGTCAGGTATCATGGCAGCTTGATGCCATTGAATAAAGACAAGCAACATTTTGCTGTCAATGCTGCATGGTTTATTATCTGTTACTTTTTTCAATAAATTTGCTAAAGTTATATTGTTCAACAGTGCGTAATGTATTTTTTGCGCTCTCTGTGTCAACATACTGAGCATGCATTATCATTCCATAACATTACATTGGTGGTGGTCAGTGGGATTGGTGGTCAGTGGGATACATGCCCTTACATTGGTGGTCAGTGGGAAGAATGCTCCTTACATTGGTGGTCAGTGGGAAGGAGGAGGAGGACACACCCAAGGAGCTCTCTGAGAACCAGCCTTTTTTCAAGCCTGGGCCTTGCCTGCTAGTTTGGCCCAGGAACAATGCCTGATCCTGGGGGAGGCCCAGGGAGGGATCCCCCTGATGACATGGGGCCTAGTGAGGAGGAGGTGGAGGATCTGACTGTGGGTCCAGGCCCTGGTATGGATGCGAGTATCTTCAGACAGAAGATTGTTGATCGCTTTAGGGAAATTGGAAGGGCTGAAGAGAAACTTCAAGTTTTGAAAACTAACCATAAGAACTTCAAAGCCAAATACTTCCAGGCCTGGAGTAGAAATCGCACAGCCCTGAAGCCTGAGTTACAGGAATATGAGGAAAAAGTAAAGCAGCAAACTTTATTGTTGGAAAAATTAAAAGCCAGAAGTGGAGCTTTTAAAGAAAAGTTTGACAATGATAAGAGATTTGCCAGCCAGCCATTCAGTAAGTTGCATGGATCAGCAGCCTCAGGTTATGGATGACCCGGGTCCATCTGCCTCTGCACCTCTCCCCCCATGTAAGGCCTTGGAATCGCCAGCGGCAACCAGCCAGGGGGTTGAGAGTGAGCATGGCACCCTGACCTTCATCCAGCGGATGGAGTCACCCCTGAGAGCAGACAAGTTTGCCATTTCTGGGGATGAGAGGAAAGATAAACCAGGGAATGAAGATGGACCTGCACCAAACACCCTGAACATGGATGTTTCTACTCCTGCATTTGCTGAGACCAGTAGTTCCTCTATCAAGTTTGCTGCATGTGTTTCACACAGTAAGGCTGACACCAGCAAAGAGATTGCCTCACCTGAGCCTCTCTGTGTTCCAGCAGAGCTGATTGATGGTGATGGGGGAGGGGATCAGCACATTGCACCATGTGCAGTGGAAGCCATGGATGTGTCAGACCAGCCTGCTGAAAGTCCTGTCCTGATGGAAGAGAACAGGCCAGCTGAAGATTCCACCAGCACAGCAGTGGGAACTGACACTGTTGGGAAGACTACAGGAACTGTGAATATACCAGCAAGTATTAAGATTGACAGTAATGATAAAACTATGAATGTGGTGGGTGGTGGTGAAGGGGTTAATACTGCTGGGAAAAATAAAAATGACATTGCTCTCCCTGCTCAGCAGAGGAAAGACTCAGCGATTGTGCAGACCAAATCTGTACAATCGATATCTGCCAGAAATGTGACAGACGGTTCAAAGCACACAAATGCTTCTTCTGCTGGGAGAAATGTGGGCAGTTATGCGTCCGTTCTGGGGAGTCGCACCAAAGAGGGTGGAGGGAATTTTAGTGGTCACAATTTGGGGGGGCTTGGTGGTGGGATGGTTGGTGGGTACAGGAGGAGGAATGTGGTTCAATTGAAGTGGGAGGGGGAGGGGACCCCACCAGTAAGGGGGAGGGTGGCTGAGTTGGTTCTGGAAATGGGGTTTAAAGCATCAGATATCTTTGCTTTGATTTGCCCAGTGGGGAGTTATGAATTTGATTTGTCCTTTGTAAAGCCTGAGGGTTTGGATTTATTTTGGGAGCGATATAGGAGGTGCAAGGGCCTTCCGCAGTGGAGTGGTTTGGTGCCAAAGGTGATTTCCAGGCAGCCTCTGATAAAGTCGGTGACGATCCTGGTGCGTAACGAATCCATACCAGAGGCTGATTTGATAGTATGGCTACGCCGATATGGTGAGGTCCTCGCTCCACTGCGGAAGGTCCTTGATGAGCATGGGATATGGACAGGGGCCTGGACAGTGTCACTAAAATTGGGCATGCTGGGCAATGTAGTTCAACACCTTCCCTGTTCAGCTTTTCTGGGGAGAGATAGGCTGACTATTTTTTACCAGGGTCAGCCTAAAGTCTGTAATAAATGTGGAGACAAAGGCCATTTTGCATCTACTTGTACCCGTAAGAAATGCTCACTATGCCAGGATCTGGACCATTTGGCTAAGGATTGTACTGAAATTCGGTGCAATTTGTGCCAAAAGCTCGGTCATCCTTATAGCCAGTGCCCGGAGGCATTACATAACTTGCCAGGATTGGAGGCTGAGTTGCAGAGACTTGATAAGGAGGATGAGGCCGCTAAAACTGTTATTGCCCCTCCTGTTTCTGTTATATCTGTTCCAGATTCTGTTTCCCCTAGTAATGTGGTCCCAGAGTCTGTCCTTCCTGTGTCTGTTACATCTGTTGTTTCGGATTCTGTTTCACCTAGTAATGTGGTCCCTGAGTCTGTCCCTCCTGTGTCTGTTACATCTGTTGTTTCGGATTCTGTTTCACCTAGTAATGTGGTCCCTGAGTCTGTCCCTCCTGTGTCTGTTACATCTGTTGTTTCGGATTCTGTTTCACCTAGTAATGTGGTCCCTGAGTCTGTCCCCCATGTGGTGGTCCCTAATCCTACTGTACGTAGATCCTCCAGACTGGCAGAAGCTGCTGGGGGGGCAGGTTTGGCGGATCTTCCCACTCGGCCTCCAGTCCCTGTCCCTCAGCGGCACAAACGTGGTCAGGGGAATGTGGGGGTGCTGGATGGGGGTGGGGCTGATAGAAGGGTGTCCATATCCCATGTCTCACCCTCTGTTGAGGGGGATTCGGATGATGAGGGGTGGGAGAAGTTTAGGAAGAAGAAAAAGAAGAAGAAGAGGAAGACAAGTAAAGTGGTCATTTCTTCCTCAGGGTCGGACCCAGGAGGGGTTCCTCTTGGTAATACCTTTTCAGTTTTGTCGGGTGATGAGATGTCTGATATATCTTTCTCTTTATCATCCATGGATGAGGGGGAGTCACGTAGTCTGAAGAGAGCTGTTTCTGGTGATGAGAGTGTGGCAAAGGTTAAGAAACGACTACCCCAATCATCCTGATGGCAGTTCCCACTCCGATAAAGGTGGCAACCATTAATGTCGCCAGCATTAAATCTGCAAGAGCTCGTGATATTGCCTTATTTTTGCTCAGCGAGTTTGATGCCGAGATTTTATTTTTGCAAGAGACCTGGCTCAATACTTTGGCCGATGTCCATCTAGCAAAAAGGGAGTGGAGATGCGGTCCCTCCTTTTGGTCTCTTGCGGCTGAGCCCTGCAGCGGAGTTGCGGTCCTTTTTAAAACCGATATGGTAACATGCCGGCGGGTAATTGAGGTAGAAATGGGGAGATGCATGGTCTTGGACGTCTCTGTTAGGGGGCAGGACCTGCGGCTGATCAATATCTATGGACCGCAGTCAAAATGGGGCAGGAAATGCCTCCTCACAGAGATCAAGCCCTTCCTTTTTACGTCCCAGCAGGTTGTCTTTGGAGGTGATTTTAACACCATAATTAGGCCTGAAGACAGGAGAGGCTCCATAGACAGGCTGGGTTACGATAGCGTTTTTCTTAGAGATATGGTGAGACAAGCAGGCCTGGTAGATGTGCATATTAAGCACTGCCCTGGCAGCACGGGATTCACATTTCAGAGAGGGAATAGTCAGAGTAGGATAGATAGGTTTTTTTTAAAGGAGAACTCTGCTTTCTCGGCTCCTGAGTTGAGGGCGGTGGAGTTCTCTGACCACTGTATGCTGTCTGTGACTCTGAATGCCTCGGACACTCCACCCAGGGGAAGGGGTACCTGGAAACTGAATTCGGCTCTCCTGGAAGATGTAGAGGTAAGACAATCCTTTGAGGATTTTTTTCAGGCACAGGTTTCTATTCTGGACTTTTGCAGCAGTAAGTCAGAGTGGTGGGAGCTTGTGAAACAAAGGACAATTGGACTTTTCAAGGCCATAAGTAAGAAGAAGCAGCTTGGTATGTACATTGCCTACCAGCATTTGCGGAGGAAGCTTGATCGTCTTGTCTCGTATAGAGGAGATCCAGGGGAGATCTCTGAGGTGAAGTTTCTTCTTAGGAAGTGTCAATACGACCGGCATGCCTCCTTGGTTCTGGAGAGGGATTATGGAAAATATCACTCGCCTGATCCTTACCAGAACTGTAAGCAAGGCATAGCAGTTAAGACGGTCATAGGCCTGAGGGATAGTACGGGTTCCCTGGTGAAGTCCAGATCAGGGATCCTGGAGATCTTCAGGTCATATTACGCAGACCTTCTGGGAAGAAAGGACCTTTGTCGGGACAGGATGGAAAGCTTTCTGGATTCTACTCCAGGATTGGGAAATGGTACATTGCCTTTGATGGATTTGACAGAACCAATTTCAGTGGATGAGGTAGTTCATGCTATAGAGAAGCTGGCTACCAAAAAATCGCCTGGGCCAGATGGGTTGACAGCTGAATTCTACAAGTGTTTTAAGTCCATTCTGGCTCCCTTTTTAGCAGAGGTTTATAACAGCTGTCTAGAAGAGGGTTCGCTCCCTCCCTCCATGAGGCAATCCGCTGTGATTCTTCTGTCAAAAGGTAAAGACCCCTCAATGATTGAGAACTGGCGCCCATCAGTCTTCTTAATGTTGATAGAAAGATCCTGGCGAAGATTCTTTTTTGGCGCTTGTCGTCAGTAGCAGGCGATTTGTTGTCCAGTCATCAGCACTGCTCAGTCCAAGGTAGAAGTACCTTTTCAGCGGTTTTAGCTGTCCGGGAGGCTTTGGAACGATGCAGGGCTGCTGGATGGAGAAAGTACTTGCTGGCATTGGATCAGGCGAAGGCTTTTGATAGAGTCAATCACGAGTACCTGTATTTGCTACTTGGTAGATACGGCCTGCAGGGGAGGTTTATAGATTGGCTGAAGACATTATATAGAGGGGCTGAGAGCTTCCCACTGGTTAATGGTTGGGTTGGACGGCCTTTTGAGGTTGGCTCTGGTGTGCGCCAGGGATGTCCTCTGAGCCCCCTGTTATATGTATTCGCAATCGACCCCTTCATAAGAAGGCTAGAGAGTGGATCTTTGTGCGGGGTGCCTTTGGGCATTGCTGGTGTGCCGCCTCTGAAGGTCGTGGCCTATGCCGATGATGTGTCTGTTATTGTCTCTGGGACAGAGGAGGCGCAGGAGGTGGTCTCTATGATAGAGCAGTACACGGAGGCTTCTGGTTCTAAAGTCAACCATGAAAAGAGTGAAGTTTTCTGGATGGGTGAGGAGGGTGAAAGCTTCGAACTTCCGGATGCCTTCCCAGAGCCCCAGCAGGAAATTAAAGTGTTGGGCATCAAATTTGGTCCTGGTGACTATGGTCATCGAAATTGGGAAAGCAGGTTGGTGTGTGCCAATGCCAAAGTAGCAAGCTGGAGGAAATGGAGGCTTTCCTTGAGGGAGAGGGTTGACTTGATCAAAACGTACCTGGTCCCAATCTTTTTATATGTCAGCTTCGTCTGTATCTTGCCAGCATCTCTCTATGCAAGGGTGTACAGCTGTTTTTTCCAACTGTTATGGGGAAGTAGGCTGAACCTGATCAAACGCAATGTAACTTACCTGTCTAGGCGGGAGGGTGGCCTAGGAATGGTCAACCCAATAGTTTTCTTTTCTCTGCTCTTTTTAAAGTACAATCTTGGTAACATGCTAGCAGAGAACCCGCCGGGATGGGTGGGCATTTTTCAGTCTTGTTTTAGGCCTTTTCTGCGATGCTGGGAAGATGGCGGGCCAGTGAAAAGTCTGAGAGTCCGACATGGCAAGCTCCCGGCTTATGTTGCCCCGTGTCTGAAAATACTTCGGCAGTGGCAGGTGACAGTAGAGGATATCAAGTCCCTCCCCAGGAAGCTTCTGGAGAATAGGATTTTGAGCT
This sequence comes from Lithobates clamitans, assembly GCA_037952925.1. NCBI lineage: Eukaryota > Metazoa > Chordata > Amphibia > Anura > Ranidae > Lithobates > Lithobates clamitans. The sequence goes on from JBBGZY010000658.1 coordinate 5,342,764, forward strand.
CTGCTTTCAGTGTGTCACTGGCCTTAAGGGATTGCCCAGGCTCTGTAATGAGGGAGGGGTTGCGTTTAATCAATTTAGAAAGAATCCCCTTGAAGTTTAGGGATCAAGCCTGGCTCGCTTTCCATGGAAGGCTCTATGTCAGAGGGAACTTGAAGCATCGCCCTGTGGATGATCGGGATTGTCCTAGAGCGGAGTGTGTTGGTAAAGTGGAGTCTATGGACCACTTTTTGCTGCAGTGTCCCTTTAACATAGAGGTGTATAAAAGGGTGGGGAGGGCTCTAGGCATCCCCTTTTTCTATCGCATGAGTTATGCGGAGTGGGTGTACGGGGCATTCCCGACTTGCTGGGATTTTGATTTGGATACACTGTTTTTAGTTAGTATAGTTGTCCGTTACTTCACATGGAATGCACGGTGCCAGATTACCCTGCGGAAAAAAGTCCTCTCTGTTGAGGTGGTGGTGCACGATATTCTGGGTGAGGTTGGGAAAATTCGGGGTCTTGAGAGGGGCAGGGAGCCTCGGGCGGTCTGGAAAAGGGTGTGGAGGAATATCAGACCTGCTTTTGGTGAACTGCCCATCTCTGGGTGAGGTGCTCTTTTCTTTTTCTGTTTCTTTCACTCACTCCCTTAGCTTTTGTTGGTTAGTAGCTTCTTTTTGAAGAAGGGCTGCATGCATAATGGGTGCGGGTTTGTTTCTTGACCTCAAGGTTTGATGTCTGGTGTAGTGGTGTGAGTGGTAGTAAGATTATCCCCAATAATGACATGTTCATGATGAGTTTTGTTTTTGCTGTAAAGTGATTTTCTGTTTGAGAGCAGATTTGCTATATTTATTTTCATTTATGTAAATATGTATATATTTATGTATATTATATATAGTGATTTTATGCTTATTGATTGCAAGACTTTTAATAAAGAAAAATTGGGATTGGTGGTCAGTGGGAAGAATGCTCCTTACATTGGTGGTCAGTGGGATTGGTGGTCAGTGGGAAGAATGCTCCTTACATTGGTGGTCAGTGGGATTGGTGGTCAGTGGGAAGAATTCTCCTTACATTGGTGGTCAGTGGGAAGAATTCTCCTTACATTGGTGGTCAGTGGGATTGGTGGTCAGTGGGAAGAATTCTCCTTACATTGGTGGTTAGTTGGATTGGTGGTCAGTGGGATGCATGCCCTTATATTGGTGGTCAGTGGGAAGAATGCTCCTTACATTGGTGATCAGTGGGAAGAATGCTCTTTACATTGGTGGTCAGTGGGATGCATGCCCTTACATTAGTGGTCAGTGGGAAGAATGCTCCTTACATTGGTGGTCAGTGGGATGTATGCCCTTACATTGGTGGCCAGTGGAATTGGTGGTCAGTGGGATGAATAAATAGAAATATACTTACATTTATGTTTGCAAACTTGAGGTGTGAAGGCTTCCCAGTCTGCATACAAACTTTTACAAATCTCATCCCAGGCTTTGCTCTTCCGGGCATTATTTTTAGATTCTGGTATACGTCTGTCCCATATTTATGGCCTGGCACAGACAAATCTGATCAGCTCCTCGACTATGCCAGTGTTCCGACTCCTGGGGGCCATGATCTTGTCTGTTTGCAAATGGACACAGGAAACAGGAAGTGAGGGGGCAGAACTGGGAGGAGGAGCAGGAGGTGAAGAATTTGCGCATATCTGAACCAAAAATGCAATCCCAGAACGATTTACATTGATGTCTATGGAGACTAAATTCGCAACGCAACGCTGTAAACTCGCACAGGACCCTTTTTATTGTCGCATTTGTAGAGGAATCGCAACGCATAGATGTGAATGACCGTCATTGAAAACAATGACTTTTTGGATGACATCCGAATCTAGGTTTTTTGTAATGCATTGCATTCATTATCAACTCGCACAAGTGTGAACCGGCACTGAGAGTAATATTATTATTAATATACAGGATTTATATAGTGCCAACAGTTTACGCAGTGCTTTACAATATAAAAGGGAGACAATACAGTTATAATACAATAAAATACAAGAGGATTAAGAGGGCCCTGCTCAGAATAGCTTACAATATAATAGCAATATACGGTACTTTTTGAGTTAAGAATATGTAGTGCCACCCCTGAAGGAGCTGTTGTTTGAGATGGGTCCTCTAATGCTGACCTTGACCTCTCAGTAAACCCCAGCCTCTCTAACACACACGTCTGGATATACAGACCCTTCGTTCACAAAGAAAATCATGGGCAGTAGGCTCAGTTCTTTATAAGATTGGCAGTTTTAGACCCCTTTCACACTGAGGCGTTTTTCAGGCGCTTTAGCATTAAAAAAAGCGCCTGAAAGAAGCCTCATCTGCAATCCCAATGTGAAAGCCCGAGTGCTTTCACACTGGAGTGCTGCGCTGGCAGGGCGTCAAAAAAAGTCCTGCAAGCAGCTTCTTTGCAGCGCTTTCGTGTTTTTGCCACTGGGCTGTGTGCGCCGATGTCCCGAGCCCTTTCACAGTGCCAGCGCCCGAAAAATGCCTGAAAAGGGTCTTAAGCGGCGCTTTACCAGCATTTTTCGGTACTGGCAGTGTGAAAGGGCTCGGGCTTTCACATTGGGATTGCAGATGAGGCTTCTTTCAGGCGCTTTACAGGCGCTTTTATTAACGCTAAAGCGCCTGAAAAATGCCTGAAAAATGCCCCAGTGTGAAAGGGGTCTAAAAGTTTACTGGGCATCCAGATCAGCTTAAACAGTAACACTGTCACCCAGCATGCAACAGGAACCAGCTAAAGAAAGCAGATATGTCTATACCCCTGGAACTACATTGCCCATATACACAAGGGTGGCTATTCTAGGCCTAAAGCTGCCTGCAGGACACCATCCTGACCCTATCAATCTCAAATAGGAAACAGACAGTGTAATATAAGTAGTTTTAAATGAACTAAGGAACAAGGGGGAAGTTCTTAAAGTGGAGTTCCACCCATTTTTACAACTCTTCAGCATCCCTCACTAAACTGTGCACTGTAAACAAATTGGATATTTTTTTATCTTTTTTCTCAGCACTTACTGTATATCTGCTGTATTCATTTTTCACTTCCTCCTCCCTGGCCGCGGCCCATCGCATCATTTCCTGTTTGCAATGCCTTCTGGGAAGGGGCGGCAACTTCCTCTGAAACTGCCGTTATTATGGAAACCTGACCTGAAACCTATTACACTGCTTGTGCTGCACTGAGCATGTGGGGCGGCAACTTCCTCTAAAACTGCCGTTGCTATGGAAACCTGACCTGAAACCTATTACACTGCTTGTGCTGCACTGAGCATGTGCGAGATCTGCAAGGATGAGATCCAGGAAGAAATACAGTCTGGCTTCAGATGCCCACACTTAAGATGGCCACGGCCTGCTGTAAGTTTATAAAATAACAAACTACTGCTATAAACTAACAAAACAGACCTTAGTTTACAGACTAACTTTACTAGAATACATTAAGCTTGTGTATTATAGGGGTAATTTTATTTAAAAAGTATAATTTCGGCCGGAACACCACTTTAAGTTGTCCCTTCTGCCGGCTACTGTTGGGGCCCATTTTTAAAGCATTGGTGCATTGTAAGAGTGTCTTTAAACCCTGCATCCAGTGATGACATGCTGATCTGCTCTTTGGTTAAGTTCTAAGATAGGAAACAGGGTGAAAGCTAGATAAGTTAATTATAAAGGTAATGCGGATAGGCAGCAATGTCTTGAAACAGAGTTTAACATGCAATCCTGCAGCAGACAATATGCTATGAATTAAGGGTGTCTGTAAATGATATGGCGGTGGGCCTATTCCAGAGTAACTCGGTTCCTGACAAACAGTATAAATGGTGGGTTGACAACCCTCTCCCCACTCCTGCGAAACAGCTTTACTAGCAAAGATGGAAGGGGCCATGCAATTTTGTACAACTCAATTTGCATCTGATATTGCACTAGTGTGAACCAGGCCTTAGTGTGCTTCAGGAAAGTTTCCTGAGGTTGTAAATAGATGGTGTGGTGGACAGAAGCTAGTAACAGTGTAGTACTCACCCACCACCTGTCTACCTCAACTGTTGTGCCTATAAACCACCTACCACTATCCAATAGAGTATTCTACAGGTGCTGGACAGGATTGTCACTGCAGTCCTCGCATACAAAGTGACACCGCTGTGGCTGTAGAGTATGTAAATAATAATCCATTGTGTGAAGAATAATGCTCTTAATGAACTGTGAAAGACAAAAGGTTGGGTGGTTATGAAGCATAGTAGTGGTGTGTATGGACAGGTAATTTGTGCTATAGGTACTAAGGTCCTGGGCACTAAATTTGAGCTAGAGAAGGTTCTTCATTGTGAATTTAAACTAAAGAAGGTGCAGCTGGTCAGTGAATTTGAGTAACTAAAAGTTTTTACTCAATATATACATTTACAGCTGTCAAAGTTTGGCCTACAGATGGAGGTTTGACCGCATTTGTGGCCTTATCCTTAGACTTGGGTTTGACATGCCTTCACATGAACCTACGACAAATCAGGTTCATGTCAAATCTCAGGTTAGTCAAGAGAGCTGTCCTAATTAGCACTACTGAAGTCGCTCAGACTTTACAAAGGTTCCTGTACTACTTCAAGGCGACTTGTGCCTCAAAGTAGTACTCAAGTCGCCAAGAAGACTCCTGCCAAAGTCTCACCGTAAGTCGCGTGAATTTCAGATTACGGCAGTATGAACGGAGACTTACAGTCTTGTTTTTATTCTCCGGGCTATAACTTGACATTTATCCACACTTAAAGTGTTACTAAACCCGCAACAGTAAAATCAGGCCAATTTTCAGCTTTCAGCGCTGTCACATTTTGAATGACAATGGCGCAGTCATGCAGCACTGTAGCCATATTAAAATTGTATCATTTTTTTTCCCCACACAAATAGAGCTTTCTTTTTTTGGTATTTAATCACCACTGTTTTTTTTTTTTTTTTGCTAAAAAAAATGAAAAAAGACCAAACATTTTGAAAAAAAAACGTTTTTGTTCGCTTCTGTCAGAAAATTTTGTAGTCATTTTTCTCCTTCACTGATGTGCGCTGATGAGAAGGCACTGATATGCCGCACTAATAGGGCAATGATATGCGGCACTGAAAGGCAGCATTGACTTGCATCACTGATGAGCACAGATTGGCATCACTGCTGGGCACTGTTGGGGCTGCACTGATACTCAGTGCCCTGATTATCTATATAGGTCTCCCCTGTGAGGAAATGCCGCTGATTGGCTCTCCTCTCCTCACACTCTGTCAGTGTGAGGCGAGGAGAGCCAACAACCTGCATTTTCTTGTTTACATGATGATTGGACACAGCTGATCACATGGGTAAAGAGCAGCATCGGCACTTTACAGAGATCGGGGTCATTCCATGTCCCAGTTACACAACGGCCCCACGTGCGTGCAAGCGTGGTGAGAGTGGGGCAACGTCATATGATGTTGTCCCAGAACAAAGGAGCATCTCGCCCGCCGTCATTTATCGACGGGCGGGAGGTAGTTGAACGAGAATTGTACCAAAAAAAAGACTGGTTAAACCCACAAGTGCTTTTTTACCACTAGTATTCCTTTATATTGTCTTTTGGAATTTACAAATGCAGCAATTTAGAAATTGGATGAAAAATTTAGCACCATAAAACACTTTTTGGTAGATACTGTAAGTAATGCATTTTTTATACAACTATATAAATCAGACCAAAATAAGGGACAAATGAGGAGGAAAAAGGGACAGAGGGACTTTATCCCCAATGAGGGACCATCCCTCGAAATCAGGGACAGTTGGGATTTATGTACAAGTAAGCTGCATTTTAGGTTAAATGGTGCATGCATGATCTCTTATTTAGATAAACCTGATTACCTTTTGCATAAGGATAGACACACGGGTAAAGAAGCAAGAGTTTGTTGTGGACCACCACTATTCAATGTACTCCAGCTCTCGTGTATACCTGTTAAGACAATGTGTTGCCCTTCTGCATTATTCCCCATTACATATTGGTTCCCTTTTCAGCTGCTCTGTATATGCAATGCATTTGATCTCTGCTAAAATAAAAAAAGTCCCAGTCTCCATGGTGATGCAAAAGGTCATTTTAATCATCTGGATTCTGCAGAATACAAACTGTTTCTTGCATTTGCAACCTGTAGTTCAAAACAAATAAAAAAAGAACACATCAGCACAAAGAGAAATGTGTCAATATAATCAAATTATGTGTTTTCAGAGGCATGATGTTATACTAGAACAGGAATAGGCAACCCCCGGCACTGGTGCCGCAAGCGGCACTCGACTCGAAGCCTCATTTGCCGGCACTCGACTCCCTCCCCATCAGCAGAGCAGCGCAGGGAAGTGTCAGGGAGACACTAATGCATTCCAATTTCAGAATTTCCCACGCTGCATCTGCACTGAGGGGGAGGCACTGTGCCCCCCCCACACACACACATTGTAAAATATGGGAAACATTGTTTGGTTCTCTAACTTTGCTGTAGCTACGATCGTCAGCTTTTGTGATTGGGTGCAGTTCTGCTACGGGGGGGGGGGGGGGGGGTCCCTGTTTCCAGGAGGAGGAGGACTGTCATTGGCCACTGCTAAAGCCAATCACAGTCCTGCTAGCCCCGCCCACCGTCTGGAGGAAGATGACTCGCTTGGTTACCACTACCAATCTCATAAAGAAGGGATTTCACTGTGATTGAGAAAACCACAATCAGGTGACAGTTTGTGGAATTGCTGTTGAGCTTCTGGCAACTTTGTTGAAATTATTCCTGAACCTTTGCGTCACTTACTGCTGAACCCCGGCACCATAGGCGTGCGCAGGGGGTGTGCTGGGTGTGCGTGGGCACACCCTAATCACCCCCTGTGGTGCAGATTTCCCCTGCTGATATTTCACCAAAGCCCCCCAACAGGGCTGCTAAAGTAATTGTAAAAAATAAAATAATAAAAATAAATAACTACTAACACCAACCTCTGCCCTACTGACAAGTCCACCGCTCTACTAACACCATTTATGTTTCAATAACTTTGGGGTGTACACTCTAATGCAATAGGCTGCGCACACCTATGCCCGGCACTCTGTGTCCCTTTAAGCCACAGCCAGTATTCAGTGCAATGAAAATCACAACCAACTTTTCCTGTGGCACAGAGCGCCGCACTTTTTCTCAGCTCCGGGGGCCCAACTTATGATTCTGCACACAGGCCCACTGCTTTAGAAAATACCCCTGACCTGAGCTTATCATTGCTCATCCATTCCAGATGCTTGTATGTGACACCACATACATCCCATACATCACATACATCACATACAAGCACATACATCACATACATCCCATACATCACATACATCACATACAAGCACATACATCACATACAAGCACATACAAGCACATACATCACATACAAGCACGTGGGCTGGATGCAAGAGGTGGATCAGCAGGATGAGTGTGCCAGGACAGGTAGATGTGTCTCATCTCTGCTTCCTTTCACCACTCTGCAAATCACACATATCATAGATGAGAAGAGGGTACAGCAGTAGAGGAAAAAATGAGCAGGAGGGGTTCAGAGGTGGGACAGAAGAGCAGGAGGGTACAGCCGTGGGGCAGATGTGCAGGGAGGTACAGTGCTGGCAGAGATGAGAAGGAGGTTCAACAGTGGGACAGAAGAGCAGGGGTATACAGTGGTGGGACAGATGAGAAGGGGGCTCAGTGGTGGGACAGAAAAGCAGGGGTGGTAGAGGTGAGAAGGGGGCTCAGTGGTGGGACAGAAGAGCAGGGGGTACAGAGGTGAGACAGATATGCAAGAGTTACATTGATGGGGCAGATGAGAAAGTGGGTTACAGTGGTGGGGCAGATAAGCAGATGGGTTTAGTGTTAGGACAGATAAGAAGGTGATTCAGTAGTTAGACAGAAGAGCATGGGGCTACGACGGTGGAGCAGATGTGCAGGGAGGTACAGTGGTGGGGCAGATGAGAAAAGGGGTACAGTGGTGGGGCAGATGTGCAGGAGGTACAGTAGTGAGAGGGATGAGAAGGGGGTTCAGCTGTGGGACAGAAAAGCAGGGGGGGTACAGTGAAGGGGGAGATGAGCAGGGGGTTACAATGGTGGGACAGATGAGCAGGGGGGGTTCAGTGTTGGGGCAGATGAGAAGGGGTTTTAGCTGTGGGATTGAAGAGCAGGGGGGTACAACGGTGGGGCAGATGTGAAGGGAGGTGCATTTTTGGGACAGATGAGCAGGGGGTTACAGTGGTTGGGCAGAAGAGCAGGAGGTACAGAGGTGGGACAGATGTGTAGGAGGTACAGTGGTGGGGCAGATGAGAAAGGGATTACAGCGGTGGGGCAGAAGAGCGGGGGAACAAGGGTGGGACAGAGGTGCAGGATGTACAGTGGTGGGGCAGATGTGCAGGAGGTACAGTGGTGGGGCAGATGAGAAAGGGATTACAGCGGTGGGGCAGAAGAGCGGGGAAACAAGGGTGGGACAGATGTTCAGGAGGTACAGTGGTGGGGCAGATGAGAAAGGGGGTTACAGTGGTGGGGCAGATGAGCAGATAAGTTCAGTGTTAGGACAGATGAGAAGATGGTTCAGTGGTGAGACAGAAAAGCATTGGGGTACGGCGGTGGAGCAGATGTGCAGGGAGGTACAGTGGTGCGAGAGATGAGAAAGGGGAAACATTGGTGGGGCAGATGAGCAGGGGGTTACATTGGTGGGGCAGATGTGCAGGGTAGTACAGTGGTGGTGCAGATGTGCAGGGTAGTACAGTGGTGGTGCAGATGTGCAGGGTAGTACAGTGGTGGTGCAGATGTGCAGGGGGTTACATTGGTGGGGCAGATGTGCAGGGTAGTACAGTGGTGGTGCAGATGTGCAGGGTAGTACAGTGGTGGGGCAGATGTGCAGGGTAGTACAGTGGTGGGGCAGATGTGCAGGGTAGTACAGTGGTGGGGCAGATGTGCAGGGTAGTACAGTGGTGGGGCAGATGTGCAGGGTAGTACAGTGGTGGGGCAGATGTGCAGGGGGTTACATTGGTGGGGCAGATGTGCAGGGTAGTACAGTGGTGGGACAGATGAGCAGGGGGGTACAGTGGTGAAACAGATTTGCAGGGGGGACAGTGATCTGAGGTGTGAAGGTGCATGAATTAGGGCTGATCTGAGGCGTGAGAGTGCAGGATGTTAATTTCTCACCACTACTAAAGTAGTTTACAGCATTTACAGTATCTCACAAAAGTGAATACACCCCTCACATTTTTGTAATTATTTTATTATATCTTTTCATGTGACAACACTGAAGAAATGACACTTTGCTACAATGTAAAGTAGTGAGTGTACAGCTTGTATAACAGTGTAAATTTGCTGTCCCCTCAAAATAACTCAACACACAGCCATTAATGTCTAAACCACTGGCAGACTTTTCCTGGATAATCAGGTTGCAGGTGGATAGAAGGGGGATAAAGGGGACATCTCTCAGGCATTATGTGATTCATTGTAGTTGAAGGGAGTCAGTAAGCAGTCAACCTTTCTCCTGTAGCCAGACTGTCCCTAGTTACCATTTACTTTTGGTCTTTTCTCCCAACAGAAGGCTCAGGGGATGTCTATTAGGAAGGAGAGTGTTGCATGCATCAAAAAAAATGTGGCATGCTTTCAAGTGCTTTTACATGCTTCTGTCTTGCCCTAATTTGCCTTGAAATTGCTGCTTGAGCTACTTTTCACTGCTTTTGCATTCACATTAACTTATACAGTATGTGTAGGCAGGTGCAGTCTGTTTTCTGCACTGCAGGTGGCACTCAAACCGCAGAGGCACTGCAGAGGGAGAGGAAGTCAAGAGGAACATGGTTCCTCTATGGTTTCCTAGGTCACTGGAGAAGCTATATGATTTAATGCTGGAGCCCCATGTGACTCTGGCAGCCTTCTTGGGTCAGACAGAGTCTTTTTAAGACCCTGGCTCAGTGGCGGCTGGTGCTCAAAATTTTTGGGGGGACGCAAACAAATTGAAAAATTCTGAAAAAAAAAAAACATCAATTGCAGCCTCACTGTGCCATCAAACGCAGCCACTGTGCCATCAAATACCTCAATTGCAGCCACTGTAACTGTGCCCATCAAACAGTGCCACTGTGCCATCAAATGCTGCCACTGTGCCATCAAATGCAGCCACTGTGATCATCAATTGCAGCCACTGTGCCCATCAAACACTGCCACTGTGCCATCAAATGCTCCCAATGCTGCCACTGTGCCATCAAATGCTCCCACTGTGCCATCCAATGCTGCCACTGTGCCATCAAATGCTCCCAATGCTGCCACTGTGCCATCAAATGCTCCCAATGCTGCCACTGTGCCATCCAGTGCTGTCACTGTAATCCTGTGAGGGCTCCCAGTCGGGTTCTTTCCTCACTGGGCTCGTTGTGCATTGCCCCAAATAAAGTAGTTGTAAAGTCAGAATGTTTTTTTATCTTAATGCATTCCTTGCATTAATATAAAAAAACCTTCTGTGTGCAGCAGCCCCCCTAATACTTACCTGAGCCCATCTTAATCCAGCGATATTGCAGGAGAGTCTTGGCTGCCTGGTACTCTCCCTCCTTAATGGCTGATACAGCAGCGTGGTGCCATTGGCTCCCGCTGATGTCATTTAAAGTCAGTGAGCCAATGAAGAGAGAGATGGGCGGGGCCAAACCACCGCTCCTTGTCTGAATGGACACACAAAGCAGCGGCTCAGGTCGGGTGCCCCCCTTAGCAAGCTGCACATGGCAGGACGGAGGGCCCAGGCGTGCTGATGAGGGACCCCAGAAGAAAAGGATCTGGGCAGCTCTGTGCAAAACCACTACACAGAGCAGGTAAGTATAACATGTTTGTTATTTTAAAATTAAAAAAACTGAGACTTCAGTATCACTTTAAATTTCAATACAGTTCGATTTTCTGCAACAGGATTTTAAGTGTTTACTGCTGCCGCATAGGGTGACCACATGTCCAAACTACCCCCTCCCCCCTTCCCCAAAAAAATATGATTTTAAAACCCTCGCCGACTATGGAATCTGTCACTCATTTCCCTCCTGCGTGGCTATCTCTATCATAAAACGCTAGGAGGAAGCGATGTCATTTTAGAACAGCAGTTCTCAACCTTTTTTGCATGGGGGACCGGTTTTGTGGAAGGGGGGGGGGGGGAATGTAGTCTCTGCGTTGACAGGGAGTTCGGGTGATTTGTCAGATGAAAGGCTGATGTTAGCACTTAAATCATCCCAACACCAGGATGATCAAATCACATTGTTTCTATTACTTCATTGTAATATATAATGAAATAGTTCAACTTACCATAATGCAGAATCAGTGGGAACCCTAAGCTTGTCACTTGCCACCAGATACAGCATGCCACCGTCGCCTGCCCCCAGATGCAGCTTGTCACTTGCCACCATCATCTGCTGCCAAATGCAATGTGTCACTTGCCATCCGATGCAGTTTGTCGCTTGCCACCCGTAGCCTGCCACCGGATGCAGTGTGCCATATGCCACCTATAGCCTGCCACCAGATGCAGTGTGCCACTTGCCACCCATACCCTTCCACCAGATGCTGTGTGCCACTTGCCACCCACAGCCTGCCACCAGATGCAGTGTCACTTTCCAGCCTATAGTGAGGGTGTATAGTAAAGGGTGCAGGGTTCTGTAGAGGGGTGCAGGGTACTATGGGTTGGGGACAGGGTGTATAGTGAGGGCTGCAGGGTACTATGAGGTGGGGGCAGGGTTCTATGGAGGGGTGCAGGGTACTATGGGTTGGGGGCAGGGTGTATAGTGAGGGCTGCAGTGTTCTGTAGAGGGGAGCAGGGTACTATGGGTTTGGGGCAGGGTTCTGCGGAGGGATGCAGGGTACTATGGGTTCGGGGTAGGGTTCTGTAGAGGGGTGCATGGTACTATGGGTTGGGGGCAGGGTTCTGTGGAGGGGTGCAGGGTACTATGGGTTGGGGTCAGGGTTCTGTGGAGGGGTGCAGGGTACTATGGGTTAGGGGCAGGGTTCTGTGGAGGGGTGTAGGGGTACTATGGGTTGGGGGCAGGGTGTATAGTGAGGGCTGCAGGGTACTATGAGATGGGGGCAGGGTTCTGTGGAGGGGTGCAGGATACTATGGGTTTGGGGCAGGGTTCTGTGGAGGGATGCAGGGTACTATGGGTTGGGGGCAGGGTTCTGTAGAGGGGTGCAGGGTACTATGGGTTGGGAGCAGGGTTCTGTAGAGGGGTGCAGGGTACTATGGGTTGGGGCAGGGTTCTGTAGAGGGGTGCAGGGTACTATGGGATGGGGGCAGGGTTCTGTAGAGGGGTACAGGGTACTATGGGCTGGGGGCAGGGTTCTGTAGAGGGGTGCAGGGTACTATGGGTTGGGGGCAGGGTTCTGTGGAGTGGTGCAGGGTACTATGGGTTGGGGGCAGGGTTCGGTGGAGGGGTGCAGGGTACTATGGGTTGGGGCAGGGTTCTGTGGAGGGGTGCAGGGTACTGTGGGTTGGGGGCAGGGTTCGGTGGAGGGGTGCAGGGTACTATGGGTTGGGGCAGGGTTCTGTAGAGTAGAGGTGTGAGGGGTGCAGGGTAGATGGGAGGTACAGGAAGAAGAGAGGGATCCCACACAGGGTTCAATGGAGGCGTAAAGGGCAGAGAACAGTGTCAGAGGGGGCCCTGGACATTGACTACCTGGAACAGTCGGAGGGACCTGGATCAGAGCTGGGGGAGACGATCAGGGAAGGAGCAGCTGGACCCGAGGACTGGGAAGCACGGTAGGGACTCGGGGACACAGACACAGGCAGCGCCCCGCTCCCATTTCAGTCACGAGAGACGAGCAGTGCCAGAGCACCAATCACCAGGATCCGCCGTATACTGCACATCTTACTACTACCCCACTGCCAGCCCCGCTCCTCCAACCAATCACACTCTACTACCTTGAGGGCCTATCAGCAAAGCAGAGCAGGGGGCAGGAGGAGCTGTTATGAAAAGACTCCGCCAATCCCGCTGTCTGTGCAGATCTCTAGCTCCTCCCGCCCCCTTGCTCTGTGCTGATAGGATGAAATCGTTGGTGGGGCAGGAGAGCCGGAAGAGGAGACAGACAGACATGGCCACAGAATCGTGCATCGACCGTGTCAATTTAATTCCAGGACACGGTATTGTCCTGGAATGAAGGCAATCTGGGACACCTGGTCACCCTAGTTTAACATCAGTTGTAGTCAAGTTCATGGAATCACTCTTGAAAAGAAGGATCATTGATCACTTAAAAATACACAACTTGCTGGACCCAAAGCAGCATGGCTTTACGGAGGGCAGATCATGTCAGACTAATCTGATTGAATTTTTTGACCAACCAATGTTTTGGACCAGGGTTGTGCTGTGGACATAGCATATCTTTGATTTCATCAAGGCATTTGATACAGTTCCACATAATGATCTAATACAAAAGTTATACACGCTAGGAGGACTTAACCCTTGGGTGGTTCAGTGGATATGCAGTTGGCTAAAGGATAGATACCAGAGTGTGGTTGTAAATGGGGTTCTCTCAGAACATCGAGCTGTCACTAGTGGAGTACCACAAAGCTCTGTTTGTTGGGCAAGGTATGTATTTTTGCTGATGATACAAAGGTGTGTAATAGGGTTTCTATTCCTGGAGGTGTCTGTAACATGGGACATGATTTGGCATTGCTGGAAGATTGGTCAAAGCAGTGGAAACTGCAGTTAAATGTTTCTAAATGTAAAATAATGCACCTAGGGAAAAATAATCCATTGAGAGAGTACAACATTGGTGGTACAGTGTTGGCCAGCACTACAGAGGAAAAAGATTTGGGGGTACGTATTTCAGATGATTGCAAAATGAGCAAACAGTGTGACCAGGCAGTGGGAAAAGTGAATAGAATTCTAGAATGCGTCACTAGAGGGATCACCAGCAGGAGGAAGGAGGTCCTGATTCCCCAATATGGATCTTTAGTGAGATCTCATTTAGAAGGCTGTGTCCAGTTCTGGAAACCTCACTTTCAGAAAGATATTGATAAAATAGAACAAGTCCAGAGACGTGTAACAAAAATGGTGGTTTAGTGAATAAAACATATCTAGAGCGACTTCAGGAACTTAAAATGTACAATCTAGAGGAAAGAAGGGAAAGGGGAGACATGATTAAAACCTTTAAATACATCAAGGGAGTGAATAAGGTTCAGGAGAGCAGATTTTTCAATATGAAACCAAAACCAAGAACGTGGGGAAATTACCACACTAATTTTAATAAGTATTATTTTACTGAAAGGGTCGTTGATACTTGGAATAAACTTTCAGCAGAGTGAGTGAGACAGTCAACAGTAAATGGCTTCAAACATGCTTGGGAGAAACATAGATCTATACTCAGACAAAAAAGTTAATGGGAACCCCCCTCCAAAAAAAAAAAAAAAACATACATTTTTTTTTTTTAAATGGGCAGACTCACTGTACTACTCAATCTTTTTCTGCCGTCACTTTTCTGTTTCTAGTGAATTTTCTGTTTCTGGGTGAATTCCAATATGATGTCACTGAGTAAAAAAAAAAAAGTACTGTGTATATATACAGTCATAGGCGTGCGCACAGGGTGTGCCAGGTGTGCCTGGGCACACCCTAATCACCCTGTGCTGCGCAGATTCCCCCTGCTGCTTTGCTGCAGAGAAAGGGACTGGGGAATCTCTGTCCTCGGTCCCCTTTCTCTGTCTCTAAAGTGAGAAATCAGGGGTCTGTTTAGACCCCTGATATTTCACCAAAGCCCCTCAATAGGGCTCCAAAAAAATTGTACCAAAAAAAAATTGTAAAGAATAATAAAAAAATAATAAAAATAAACTGCTGACACCAATCTCCGCCCTACTGACACAATCCATTGTTATGCTGCCCTATATATATATATATAGGCCCCCAACTCATAGTACCCTGCACCCCTCTACAGAACCCTGCACCCTTCACTATACACCCTCACTATAGGCTGGAAAGTGACACTGCATCTGGTGGCAGGCTGTGGGTGGCAAGTGGCACACACCATCTGGTGGAAGGGTATGGGTGGCAAGTGGCACACTGCATCTGGTGGCAGGCTATAGGTGGCAAGTGGCACACTGCATCCGGTGGCAGGCTACGGATGGCAAGCGACAAACTGCATCGGATGGCAAGTGACACACTGCATTTGGCAGCAGACGATGGTGGCAAGTGACAAGCTGCATCTGGGGGCAGGCGACGGTGGCATGCTGTATCTGGTGGTAAGTGACAAGCTCAGGGTTCCCACTGATTCTGCATTATGGTAAGTTGAACTATTTCATTATATATTACAATGAAGTAATAGAAACAATGTGATTTGATCATCCTGGTGTTGGGATGATTTAAGTGCTAACATCAGCTTCCTACCTTGCTAAATGCTATACATCTCAGACAATCCCAAATGATCTGAAAGAGCCTTGCACAATTTTTGTTTGAGTTTTTGCTGGTAATGCAGTAATAGCTTTACTTTTCGACCTGCACTAGAAGTCAGTGTGATTAATTACTTAAATTTTGCAGCATAATAACATTGCTTCCCTGGTTATTACTGTTCAGGTGCAGGTGCCATCAGTTTAAATCTATCATTCTCAACCAGGGTTCCTTGGAACCATTGGGTTCCTCCCCAGGTTTCTTGAGCTATGGCTAATTGACCTCTCTTGTGATGGTGGCTTTATATTTCCAGGTCCATCACCACTTGGCAGAGCCAGTAGCATGACACCACTAATCTTTTTTTATCTGAAAACCAATTAATTGATTTTAGAAGGGTTTCCCATGAGTTTTCATGGGTTCCTGCAGGGTAAAGGGGTTGAGAAAGACTCTTTTCAATGATACCCCAATTACATACAAATTAAATGGTTATATATGTAGCAATAACTCTCGGTGGAGCTGCTGGTTTAAAGCGGGCTGTTACCTTCACTCTCCTTCCCTCTGTTTCACCGGCATCAGGTCCAGGGTTCCATTGAGTTTACCTCCAGACGATACAAGCACCAACACTTGAGTACGTTTTCAATGCTTTATTGAACAATTGACGAAGGAAGTAGCAGGAAAGAGGCAGAAGGGAAACTGCAGGGAAAGCTCAAATACCTTTCTGTAGGATTCTTGACAAATGTCCTTTAGAGTTGAATATTACAGTAGAATGCGCTCCCGTCGTGGGACGCACTCTTTGCTCGCCTGTATAGGCCTCTCTCACTTGCCTAGCAGCCAGTGCGTAGCACGAACAAAAGTCTCTGCCACAGACTTGCTTGGGATGAACCCGTACGATCCTCTGCCACAGGATGTATTGGTTTTGTGGTGAATGTCAGTCACAGTGCTTGAACCTTTAAGCCAAACCCGGCAACACTATGCTGTAAAGTTATTTTAGGATACGTCCTCCAACCGAGTCACCAGGCCCCTCTCCAGACCAGCACTCTGCGTGATCCTTCAATGACGGGTCCCCCCCTGGGATCTCCTCGGTTGTCCAGCCTCTTCACTCTGGATAGACAGCTCAGGACCATTCCTCGGCTGCTGTGGTAGGCCCCAGGCAAGCTTCTAGGCCCACCCATGCGCCGCAGCGCCGCGGGCCTCCGGAACGGAGGACCACGAGGTAGCACTCTAACGCATACCTGTCGGCCAGGAGGGCCAGCAGGTGGCTGTAAAACAACCCTAAAACATGGCGTCTGTCCCATAAATACCCTTTCCCAGAATCCCACTCGGAGGACCACCTCCACCGAGTTGTCTCCGGGACAGAAGAGCATCCATACGCTTTGACACATTGCCTTTCCAACACTAGCCAATAGTAACAACGACACCCACTGGCCCAGTATGGAAACACATGCAACATCAGCCAAGCTGTAACAGAGGCAAATCTAACTTCCCCTAACGAGCAATTTACTAAATTTACCTATCAGATGGTAGATCGCAAATCTACCAGCGCTACATATATATGAGGGAAAAAGAAGACTGATGTATCTTAAGTTCATAAGGTTTTGGTTCAGAGGAAGTCAAAATAATCCCCCCAAGACGATCCTTTTTGATCACTTGAATGATGAACAATAGAATAATTCTGTGTATTCAAATGCTGTTCTATTGGTCTGTAGTAAGTAAAAACATTGCATGTTATTAGTTGCAAGAAAATCATCTTACTGTAAAGAACCACTTCCTGAGAGTGGGAAGACTCCCAGAAAGATGTAGTGGTGCTTCCAGAAGTGTTGGAGATGCCGGGGTCAGCTGAAAGGGACGAAGAATTCCTGAAGACCCCTATCTGTGTCCAACGGCAGTTCCAGAACCAACCATTCATGACCCAGACCAGAAGTGCTGAATACAGGCAGTGCATAGTGAGGTCACCCATGGCCTGTGTCCTCCCTGAGAAAGGCAAGCCACGGGACCTGCTGAGATTCTCAAGGTTTCAGAGAGAAGTTCAGTGGAGGATGGCACTCAAGTGGGGGTTGTACTACCCTTATGTCCTCTAGAACATTATGGACACTATTGAAGGTTCCCGGGCCAAATGGAAGGAAGATATGGTCTAGGACTTTATGCATGTTCCCAAGCCCCTGCGAGGACCCCATAACAAGCAGGCTTGGACTCAGTTCCAGGAAATTCAACAGGAATGGCGGTTGGGAAGTGCCATTTATAAAGACAGGGTGGTAGTTGTCAAGGCCGGACGGCCCACCAGAAGCCACTCTGCTTCTATGTGGGGAGCTGATGGCAGCATCAAAAGACTCCTTCAAGGAACTTTTTCTGTTTACATCGTTTTTTTTTTCTGCCAGCAGGATCATAACCCCCTGCTAGCAGTATTTACAGAAGGATGGAAGTTAGTGTTAGGATTTATTTTCCTCTGTTTTGATGGTATTTTTATTGACGACTGTTCCCCCTGCTTAAGTGATGGACTTCGGATTTCTTATAGTTTGCTGGGAGGGCTTCCCTTTAGGGGAGGTGCTCCAGCTAAAGCAAATGCTTTATTATGTGCCTATTTGTTTATTATGCTAGCTACATGGACCTGTAGTCAGGATGTACATCTGTATATGGATTTTCTGGAAAAAAATGTGTATTTTTGATACTTATTATTTATTTGTAAAAATCCCGCTCCAAGTTGTTTCCCTTCTCCCCTTCCTTTATTTCTTATGAGGCGCCCTTTATTTTTGCTCCTGGGCAAATGAGTTGTTTTTCCCAGCTGATGGAGACATGGCAGCTTTATTATTTTTTTTTGGGGGGGGGGGGGGGGGGTTGTGAGTGTAGCACCCTCTAGTGTGTGCTAGCTAGAAGTAAGTGTCGTGGCCCTGAGGGGTGCCCCCTAGTCTGAGGGGGGGGTGACCTGCCTTGGGCCTGGGCAGGATCCTGCCAAAGACAATAAGGGAAGAGGCTTTCCTGGAGGCACGGAAGCAAGAGAGCATAGAGTGAGTGGTGCAACACTGTGGGGACTAACAAAGGGGGGGGGGGCTGTCACATGTAGCCAGTTTCCCGTGAATACAGCAGTGTGGGCTGGAGTAGAGAGGCAGCCAGGAGGGCTAGTGAAAGGAGCAGATGCAGCCAGGTGGGCTGGCATTGCCTGAAAAAGTGGTGCTGGGATCAGTGATCACAAGGGAAGCTGATTCACTCCAATTGTGACACTTTTAAAGGACTTTGAGTTCCTGCCTGTAATGGACTGCTACTGAACTGACAAGAGGCCTGTCAAGTCCACCAAGAGAGAACCAGCAGGAGCTGTACAGAGGAAGAAAGGAACAAAGTGTGTGCAGGTGGAAGGCTAAAGAAGTTGGAGCTGTATATAGGAAGCTGTATATAAGAGACTGTAAATAGGAGGTCCCTGAAGATCTTGTTCAAGTCAAGTGGGCATCCTATAATTTCCCATCCCTATCCAAGTTGTTAACCCCGTAATAAACAATAAAAGCGAAGTCTGGAGTGTTCTCTGACTCTGTGTAACTGTGAAGATTCGGTGTGCCTGGCTCTGCAGGAGTGGGGAATCCATGTTCATCTGCAACTCCTAGGTGGGGTGTGCTACACTATAGTAGGGTTATGTTTTAATTTCTGTTAAGGGCATGTGATAACATAAACATGCTTGAAAATGAAAAAAAACAAAAACCTAGTTCACATTAATTATACATAAAAGAAGCATAAAACAACCCTTTTTGGTCTTTAATAAAGATAACAAATCTAGTTCATTCACATTTGGACAAACTTGTTTTAGGTGAACGTTTTACTCATTAACTGGCAAATAAACTGCTCAACTACAAAACCGTGGATCTGGAAAGTTTCCAAAAAGTTTAGTATTTGTACAGGGTGTAATACCAGTAGTGTACCTTATAGATAAGGTAGGAGGCAAACTTGGTTTGTCTCTCCAAATCAGATAATGTATTATACAGAAGAGAATAAGGTTCTTTTGTCATTTTTTTTTTTTTGTTAAATTTAGTTAATTAATTTTATAGAACAATGACCATATCTTTAGATCTGATTGTGCATGCCTGGGTACACTGCTGTAACACCAGTTACAGATGTAGGATCAAAAGCATTAAATTGATCCACCAGCTAAGTTCTGCAGAGAGCTGATAAAAAAGCTTTACCAAAATGTATCTTAGGACAAAAAAATAAATCACCGCAAATAGATGCACATTGCCCCATGTGTTATCCCTTAAAATGCTAAAAAAAAACATAAATCTAGTGAGCTCCTGATTTACTATTTGGGCTGCTCCGAAATCCAAAGCAGTGTTGTCAGCACTGCCTGCTGTACGACAAACCTCTGAATATAACCACCCTTTTTTGTCCCTCTCTAGGTTAGTTTAGTTCAGCACAGGGGCGGACTGATAACTCATGGGGCCCCCGGGCAATAGGAGATTATGGGGCCCCCCAGGCAATCAGAGATTATGGGGCCACACAGTATACACACACACAGTATACAATCACACAGTATACACATACATGTACACACAGTATACACAGACAGATGTAAAAAAAAAAACTGATTTATAAATACTTTCCCTGGTTTTACTGAGGCTGGCAACCCTTATGGGGCCCCCTAGTGGCCCAGGGCCCTCGGGCAGTGCCCGAGTGGCTTAATGGTCAGTCCGCCCCTGGTTCAGCATCATTTTTTACTTTCCACAACTGATTTTTTTATTACATTTTTATATGCCTATAAACTTGCAAGAAATTGTGTTCCTTGGCTGTCATAGCCCTTTTTTTTTTCTGAGAGTGCCAAATTACTGTTTCTGCTGGCCCCGCTCCTCTGCCCCTCTCTTTTATGCAGTTTCCAGGGGAGGAGCAAAGGGGAATACTATAGAATATATAGATGGAAACAGCGCTAGCAAAAATGATATAGATAGGTGCAAAAAAATTATTGTACAGATCAGTGCAAAGAAAAAAAAAAAAGTTACAGCTGCTGGATACATGTGCTACAACTTGATATAGATTATACAAAAAGATACAGCGCTAGTAACCAGGACACAGAAAATTGGTTTAGATATATCTCCTAAAAGATATATGGATACCGCTATAAAATATATAAATGTGATCAAAAATTGCACTGAGTGCTGGATATATCAAGTGACTTGTGGTAAAAATGTGAAATACGTCTGTTTAAAAACAAAAAATGCTGACAGTTGAATATGGACCTCAGCATACAGCAATATTATTCAAACACACACGGTGAATTATGATTCAAAATAAGTGTATTTTAGAGTCTATAATAACAGCTATGGGGCTGCTGAAATCACATCCAAATTGGAAGTGCCCATCAGCAGTCTCAGGGCTTTTAAACGTGTACACAAAGGAG
This sequence comes from Lithobates clamitans, assembly GCA_037952925.1. Lineage (NCBI taxonomy): Eukaryota > Metazoa > Chordata > Amphibia > Anura > Ranidae > Lithobates > Lithobates clamitans. The sequence goes on from JBBGZY010000658.1 coordinate 5,363,445, forward strand.
GCTTGTACAGGTAAAAAACATGCCTCTAATGTGTTAAATGCACATATAATTTTTGGGAAGATGTTTTGTTGAAATGAATAGTCAGGTCTCCAAAGTATGTGTCAGGGAATTCCTGTGAGCAGGCTGGCTCAATGACATAAGCATGGTATTGCAACAACAGAGATCACACGCCAGCAGGCGGCCTATTTAAGAGGATCCCTTGTTCCAGTATAAGTGCTGATTGGTCTGCAGCTGTATCCTGTGCCTTGTTTGTATCCTGTGTATGACTCCCATTACTGACCCGGCTTGCCTCTGGCCTGATCTTATGATCTTGAATTCTTCTCATCCTTCTGCTTAACCGTTCCTGACCTTGACTCTGTTCATGACTCTGATCCTGTTTATGCTTCTGTACCTCCCTGCCCACCTGTTGCTGACCTCAACTATCCCTGTGACCATGCTTTTGCCTTCGATTGGGCTCTGCGCTATTCTTGAATGCCTGCCCTAGATGTCTCCAGCATCTGCTTTAGCCACAGCTGTATGTTCCTGCTGAAGGCTCACTGGGAGCTCTGACAAGTTCCGCCTCCTGAACCTGCAGTGCATTCCGAGTTCCTTTTTTCACCACAGCTAGTTCATCCTGCTGTTCCGGCTCTGATGTTCTGCCAGATCTTCCAGGTCTACATCCCCAGCTCCAGGATCTGCTATCATCTTCCACCAGAACTTGAAATCTGTTTGACTCTCAATGGGGCCTTGGCTGGAGATCCTAATTTCAGTCTCACATAGGTATGTGACAGTAATAAGGATGTGGCAAAGCTCTAAATCTGCAAAGAACAGTCTATAGGGCTGTCTTTTATACGTGAGTGCAAGGATAAAACTGGTGAAGGAAGCCACTGAGAGACATATGACCACTTTGAAGGAGTTAGTTAGATGTCATACACACACACCATGTTTGGAGTTCAAATGGCACTGCACATCACCCCAAAAACACCATACCAACAGTGAAGCTTAGAGGTGGGAACACCATGGTGTGGGGCTGTTTTTCAGCATACGGTACTGGCAAACTTCATGTCATTGAAGAAAGGATGAATGGAAAAATGTACCAAGACCTTCTTGATAAAAAATCTGCTGCCATCTACCAGGATGATGTAGATGAAACGAGGTTGGATATTTCAGGATCACAATGATCACAAACACAAAGCCAAGGAAACTCTCAATTGGTTTCAAAGAAAGAAAAATAAAGCTGCTAGAATGGCCCAACCAATCACCTAACTTGAATACAATAGAAAATCTATGGAAAGAACTAAAGGTCTGAGTTCATAGAGGAGGCCAATGGAACCTTCAAGATTTGAAGACTGTGTGGAAGAATGGGCCAAAATCACACCTGAGCAATGCATGCGACTAGTTTCTCCATACAGGAGGCGTCTTGAAGCTGAAATTACCAACAAGGATTTTATACAAAGTATTAAATAAATTTCATTTAGCGTGTTCAATACTTTTTGCCTGTGTCATTCCATTTTATTACACATGACCTCATTTTTGAACTTATTTGTTGTGGTTTCTTTGTATGTATGGATTGCATGGGTTGTTACTGACACGTGGTGAAAATTTTATGTCAATAGCACCTTTAGAAATATATTTACCTAGAAAAATGGTGATGTGTTCAATGGTTATTTTACCCGCTGTATCTGGATATAGATATTTAAATAAATGTATACATTTCACAGAACAGTAATGTCTTGGGCTAGAGATAGAATTCAATTCATGTTATGCAAAATTCTGACGTACATTCTAATACTGTATAAAAAGCTCTAGCCTGGTGAATGGAACAGCAAGATTTTCCTAAAACTACAATCTCTGACGCCATTGTTTAAAGATAAAGTCATAAGCAAACTTGTCTGGGAAGTTTAGATAAGCAAACAGTAGAAGTAACTTTAAGGCAAATATCTGTTTATCTATATCTATACAGAGAAGGAATAATATAATGGGAAAACATGTGTTTTTCTCTGCTGACTAATATAAAAAGTTCCCATTCACCATTGAATTCAGTCTTAATCACAGCTGTCAATTGCCCATATTTACAGGGACAGTCCTGTGTTTTAGAACGTTGCTCAAGTAGGCCAAAGCAACAGGTTCTGGTAAAGCCCATTTGAGAATTCCTGTATTAGTATGGGAATACAGTCAAGCTGCATAAACAGTCATAATTTTGGGCTATTTTTACTGAACTATTTGTATTTGCTACAACAAGGGTTAATATCCTGCGCGAGAGCATGCTAGAGAGCCAGACCTCTGCTCAACACAGTGTGCAGCAGTCTGGCTCCCCAGTGATCTGACACACCTCCTGCCCAGTCCTCCAATCAACAGTGAGTGCTGTTGATTGGAGGACTGGGCAGGGGACATATTGGAATGCTGTGAGGAGCAGACAAAAGGGAACAATTGCTTAGCCCTGCATGAGAAAGGTACAGGTTCACTTTGTGGCTGAACTCCAGGCAGAAATAAAAACACTGGGGTTGATTTACTAAAACTAGAGAGTGCAAAATCCGGTGTAGCTCTGCATTATTGATGGGCAGAACACCCCCATGTTCTGTTCTATATCAGAAAGTTCTGACCAGAACCTTATTAAAGTCTATGGGACCAGAACTTGAAAAATCAAAAGTCCCCATTTTTAAGGCTTATAGTTATTGGCCATAAAAAGGGTATGGGGGCCTGGGTACTGCCCTGGGGGATATCAATGCAAAAAAATATATATATTGTTTTTAAATGAGCAGAGATTTTAATGATGATTAAAGTTAAACAATAAAAATGAAAAATTCCCTTAAATATAGTGCCTGGGGGTCCCCTTAGTCTGCCTGTAAAGTGGCCCATCTGTACCGTGTACAGAACCTGCTGCAGTAAAACTGACATATAAAGAAAAAAAATGACATTTACATTGATTCTTTATTTTGTCAACAACAGCTTGGGGAGCCAGTCTGTACGATCAGGCCACATTTAGTGCATTTGGAACAAGAATAGATTTTTTGGATAAATTCTGGAGTCTCTTTGGCAGACATTGGATGGAAATAACAAAGTTTTGCACCACAGTGAGCAAGCCTTACAGGTGCATCTCAGAAAATTAGAATATCAAAAAGTTAATTTATTTCAGTAATTCCATTCAAAAAGTGAAACATATATTTTATATAGATGCGTTACACACAGAGTGATATATTTCAAGCATTTCTTTCTTTTAATTTTGATTATTATGGCTTACAGCTAGTGAAAACCCAAAAGTCAGTATCTCAAAAAATGTGAATATTACATAAGACCAATAAAAAAAAAAGGATTTTTATTACAGAAATGTTGGCTTACTGAAAAGTATGTCAATGTACAGTATAGTATGCACTATACCAATACTTGGTCGGGGCTCCTTTTGCATGAATTACTTCATCAATGAGGCGTGGCATGGAGACGATCAGCCTGTGGCACTGCCGAGGTGTTATAGAAGCCCAGGTTGCTTTGATAGTGGCCTTCAGCTCGTCTGCATTGTTGGGTCTGGTGTCTCTCATATTCCTCTTGACAATACTCCACAGATTCTCTATGGGGTTTAGGTCAGGCAAGTTTGCTGGCCAATCAAGCACAGTGATACCATGATCAGTAAACCAGGTATTGGTACTTTTGGCAGTGTGGGCAGATGCCAAGTCCTGCTGGAAAATGAAATCAGCATCTCCATAAAGCTGGTCAGCACAAGGAAGCATGAAATGCTCTAGAATTTTCTGGTAGAGGGCTGCTCTGACTTTGAACTTGATAAAACACAGTGGACCAACATCAGCAGATGACATGGCTCCCCAAATCATCACTGACTGTGGAAACTTCACACTGAAGCTCATACAACTTGGATTCTGTGCCTCTCCACTCTTCCCCCAGACTTTCCCTGATTTCCAAATTCAATGCTAAACTTTCCACAGTCAGTGATGATTTGGAGAGCCATGTTATCTGCTGGTGTTTTTCTACTGTGTTTTATCAAGTCCAAAGTCAGCGCAGCCCTCTGTCAGGAAATTCTAGAGCACTTCATGGTTCCCTCTGCTGACCAGCTTTATGGAGATGCCGATTTCATTTTCCAGCAGGACTTGGTACCTGCCCACACTGCCAAAAGTACCAATACCTGGTTTAATGATCATGGTATCACTGTGCTTGATTGGCCAGCAAAGTCGCCTGACCTAAACCCCATAGAGAATCTGTGGGGTATTGTCAAGAGGAATAAGAGAGACACCAGACCCAACAATGCAGATGAGCTGAAGGCCACTATCAAAGCTACCTGGGCTTCCGTAACACATCAGCAGGGCCACAGACTGATCGCCTCCATGCCACGCCGCATTGATACAGTAATTAATTAAAAAGGAGCCCCAACCAAGTATTAAGTGCATACTATACTGTACATGGACATACTTTTCAGTAAGCCAACATTTCTGTATTAAAAATTATTTTTTTATTGGTCTTATGTAATATTCTAATTTTTAGAGATACTGAATTTTGGGTTTTCACTAGCTGTAAACCATAATCATCAAAATTAAAAGAAAGAAATGCTTGAAATATATCACTCTGTGTGTAACGCATCTATATAAAAAATATGAGTTTCACTTTTTGAATTGAATTACTGAAATAAATTAACTTTTTGATGATATTCTAATTTTTTTGAGATGCACCTGTATGTGAAGAAGCCAAATTATAGTACACTCAGGCCCAAGTTCATGAGGAAACATGACTGCCAATTTGTTTATCAGTGTTCTCCCCTCTCTGTAGGCTCATGTTACTCCCTTCCTCAACCTCAGAACCAACATCAGAATCAAGTAATGTCTGTGCATACTCAAGAAGCAAGTGGCTGACACTGTGTTCAAATAACTCAGCTGACTCCTCTGTGCATGATGGTGGGGCAATGTCAGGAGTAGCTGTGGACAAGGAGGCAGAATAGGCCGCTTCGGCAGCTGCAGCTTGTCAGCTTGGGTAATTGAGGATGAGGATGGTTTAGTAAGCCAGTCCACCACCTCTTCTGCATGCTGTGGCTGTATAACACAGTCAACATCACTAAACAGAGGCAAATGCGCCCTGCCTGAAGACAGACCATGTCCCCCTTTGCCTGTGGACATAGACGCTGCTGGCCCCCTCATAGTGGCATGGGAACGTCTGCCTCTTCTTGTTGGCCTCCCAGACATGATGGGGGGGGGACTTATTACACAAATTTATTAGATAATAGGAAACCGGTGTTTGGATGCACTTTATTTAACCGCTTGCCGACTGACGCACACAGATGTACGTCGGCAGGATGGCACAGGCAGGCAAATGGGCGTACCTGTACGTCCCTTTGAATTTGCCGCCTATCGGGCACGCATGCGCCGCGTGCCCGCGAGTCCTGGGAACTCGATGTTCGCCGGCGGCCCGCGATTGCGGTGTGGAGAGGTAGAATGGGCAGATACCTATGTAAACAAGGCATTTCCCCGTTCTGCCTAGAGACATCACAGGGATCTACTGCTCCCTGTCATCGGGAGCAATTATCGCTGTCATGTCAGTGGAAGCCCACCCCCCCACAGTTAGAACACCTCCCTAGGACACACTTAACCCCTTGATCGCCCCTTAGTGTTTAACCCCTTCCCTGCCATTGTCATTTACACAGTAATCAGTGCATTTTTATAGCACTGATTGTTTTATAAATGACAATGGTCCCAAAATGGTGTCAAAAGTGTGCGATGTGTCAGCCATAATATCGCAGTTATCATAAAAATCGCAGATCGTCTCCATTACTAATAAAAAAATAATAATAATAAAAATGATATAAATCTATCCCCTATTTTGTAGATGCTATAACTTTTGCACAAACCAATCAATATATGCTTATTGCGATTTTTTTTTTTTTTTTTTACCAAACATTTGTAGAAGAATACATATCGGCCTAAACTGAGAAAACAATTTTTAAGTGGTTAATTCAGTGTGGTGTTTGGTGCACTATAAACTGTGTACAATTAAGGACTGCCACTGACACAAATTGAAGAACTAAAAGAAAAAAAATATATATTAAAAAAGGGGGACCACCAGCGTCACAGTAAGAGACAAATAGCTGTCAGTTTAAAAAATAAATTAAAAAAAAGGATGCAGCGACAAAAAAAAGTGGGTATGCAGCACTGTTATGCAGCCCTAAATGTAATGCTCTTAAGCGCTGCACTACACTCACACGCTCTAACCTCACACTGCGAAAGGCTCCATGGAAAGGAACGTCTTATAGTGTGGGGTGGGACTATGAGCACTGAGCCATGATTGGGAAGTCATCATGGCTTTGTCCAATCAGGGCTTCTCACAGTGCTCTGTGCCTTGCTTGGGCAAAGCCTTGCACCTGACCAGCAATCATGTGCATTGCTTCAGCCAATCTGGGCTGTTACAATGCACTATGCAGCGCGCAGTGCATTGTGGGGCGCTTGGCGGGAGAACATCCTGCCAAGCGCATTGTAAATTCAGATGTTCTATGAACACCCAAATGGGCGCTGTTTGGGGCCGAACTAATGCTCAACCCGGACAGTTTGCCCTTCTCTACTCTGCATAGAAACCAATCAGCTTCCAGGGTATTTTTTTGTCAAAGCTTAATTAAACAAGCTTAGGTTAAAAGCTGATTGGCTACTATGCACAGCTGCACCAGAATTTGCACTCTCCAGTTTTGCTAAATCAACCCCTCTGTTTCAAAGATCTTGCTGGCCCCTTAAAAAGAAAAAATACTCCTGAAGTTCTCTGCAAGTGAAGAGGTACTGTACTTACCTCTATGATGGCCTGAGTCACCTACCTTCTCTTCACTCAAGTACTTCACACTCTTTAGCATTCAATACTTTAGGTAGTGCTGGATGCCTGTGTCCCCCATTGTGTACTATGACTCCCTCTTCTCATATATCACTGCTGAGTCCTGCAGTGACATAGGAGTTGAAGAAAGGTGCCACCATGCGCAGAAGAAGACAGGCATACAACACTCTTGGAAATGAAGATTGCCAAAGAGAATGAAGGAGGATGAAGAGCTGTACCAGAGGGGAGCGAGTGTGGGGCCTCGTTCACATGTGCGGGCAAGGGGCAGTAAAAACTGGCAGCTGAGCTGCGGTTTCACTAACCTCCCTCAGAACACCAAACCGCAAGCTAACAGAAACAGTGTCAGTACACATTGTTGCGGTTGTGGCACAGTGAAATTTTTACATCGTGTTGCATCTTGAAGGCAGTGCAATGCAGATTAAAGATGAATAAACTGGAACAAAAGATAGATGAATTACAAATTAAATTAGACCCTCTAAAAACAACACCACAATTGATAGAATTTAATAAAGAAACAAAAAAGAAATTAGAGAAAGTCGACCATGACACGCAAAAAAAGAAACAATTTCATCGTGACACGGACGACTTAAAAAATAATCAGATTTATGCATGGCAGTATGCAGGTCAGAATGTGGAGAATATGGTTTTAGTGGAACCAAAATTGGATGGGCCTGCTATAAGAAATATTCGACCGCAAGTAGGAATTAAAGCTAATGGGACACCACGTAAGGGAAACATGTCTGTTCCCAATCAATCCAAAGTACAGAATTCTTCTAATAATCATCATAGAGGTAGGGGAAGCAATGTACATATACCAAAAGGTGGTAGAAGTAGGAATTATAATTACTATACACCGAATAATGTTGATTATCCACAAACTAATAGGGACTATGTGGTCCCATCACCTCTACCATTATCGAATCGCTTTGACCCTCTATATGACTGTGGAGACCTTTACAATCCACCATCACCTTATCCCTACATGTCATCTCATAATACATCCAGCGGACAAAAGATGAGGAGTGGTAATTTTAAACAAAGATTTTTACGTCTCACAGTTATTGGAAATGCTTGCCGATGAGGATACATACACCAGGCTTAAAAAAAGACCCCACTATATCATATAGACGAGATTTGGTCAATTTGATAGACTATGGGTATGACAAAAGGGTACTAACAAAAAAAGAAAAACGTTATCTTGTGCCTAGTTACAGCCATATACAGTCTACCAAAAGTTAATAAAAATGTCACAAATACCCCTGCCAGGCCAATAGTGAACTGCATAGGATCCGTTTCAGCTAGGTTGGGCCAGTATTTGGATAATTGTTTTCAATCTAGTGTATTAACATTAATGCCGCGTACACACGAGCGGACTTTCTGGCAGACTTGGTCTGGCGGACTGGACACCATCGGACAATTCGATCGTGTGTGGGCTTTTGTTCCCAAAAGTCAGACGGACCTAGAAATAAAACATGTTTCAAATCTTTCCGACGGACTCAAGTCCGGTCGAAAAATCCACTCGTCTGTATGCTAGTCCGACGGACTAAAACCGACGCTAGGGCAGCTATTGGGAACTGGCTATCAACTTTTATTTATTATTTATTCTATTTTAGTCCGGTCGTACGTCATCACGTATGAATCCGTCGGACTTTGGTGTGATCGTGTGTGTCCAAATCCGTTCATTTGAAAGTACGGCGGACGTACGCTGCAAAGTCCGTCGGAAAGACTGTCGGACCTAGTCCGCCGAAAAGTCCACTCGCGTGTATGCGGCATTAGGTATACCTTAAGGACAGCAAAGATTTTCTTACTCTTCCAAATCAAGTACATTACCCCCTGATAAAGAGTTTTTTTTGGTTACAGCAGATGTCTCATCGCTGTATATTATTGTTCAACATGAAGACACTCTTTTAGCCCTGAATTGGGCTTTTAGTATGTGTGACAACATCCCCTTCATACAGAAAAGGTTTTTAAAGATGGTGCTTGAGTTTTGTCTGTCACACAACTATTTTTGGTATGGAGGTAATTTGTACACTCAGAAGAGGTGGGTTGTGATGGGCACTAAATTTGCGCCCAGTTTAGCCAACCTCTTCATGAGTGAGTGGGAGGACAAATTCATCTATTCCCAAAGACTAACTGAATTATTATTTTACAAGAGGTATATTGATGATTTGTTCTTGGTTTTGACTGGTTCTGAACAATCATTGATTGAATACATGAACCATCTTAATACCAATGAAAACAATATTAAATTAGATTATCATTCCAGTTCTAACCAGGTTAATTACCTTGATGTGATGGTTTTCAGACAGGATAATAAATTGGTCACTAAAGTATATTTTAAATCTTCAGACAGAAATAGTTATTTGTCTATTCACAGTGGCCATTACCCTGTATGGTTACGAAACATCCCTAAAGGACAGTTCACACAGGTAAGGAGGAATTGTACCGTTTACACTGATTATCAGGAACAAGTAGAGATCTTGAAAAATAGGTTTGTTGAAAAAGGTTATAAAAATGATAATTTAGAATCCACCATTCAACAGGTGGGTCAATGCTCTCAAGCTTTGTTTGAAGGATAAAGAAAAAATTATTGATCCTAAACAGGAGTGGGGTTTCATTAGCAATTTCCATTCTCAATTTAGAGAAGTGGAGGAAATATTTAAAAGACATTGGGGTATTTTAAGTATGGATAAGGCACTCGCTCAATCATTGCCTAAGGAACCCATGTTCATCAATAGGAAATCACCATCCTTTGGTGACAGCATTGTAAATAAGGTGTTAGACAGCCCCCAAAAAAACACGTATGTTTTGGGATAGCAACACTTTTCATGCTTATCATAGATGTATAGCGTTTAGACAGGTAAACACGCATTTGAGGGGAGTGACCACTTTTAGTTCGACTTTCAATGGACGTAAGTTTGCAATAAAAGAGTTTTATATCTTGTAACTCTACCCATGTCGTATAAGTTTTACAATGTCCTTGTGGATTAATGTTCATTGGGAAACTAAAAGAACCCTGTCTAAACGTGTTTCCGAGCACATCTACAATATTTTGATTGGTTTTAAAGACCATAGCGTTTCTCTACATTTCAGGCGTAAACACAATAGAGACCCCTCAGGTCTCTTATTTTGGGGGATAGAAAAATGTAATTCCTCTTGGAGGGGCTCCAATATGGTAAGAGAGATATCCAAGAGTGAAACAAGATGGATTTATCTTGTGGATACTCTCCAGCCCAAAGGGTTAAATGTTAAGTTGGACCTGAACTGTTTCATTACTAATCTGGAAGTTCAGGCCCGCCATCATCTCGGTTGTACTAACACACTATGTGGTTTGAATGGTATGGTGTTAAATTATTTTTCCACATATAATAAAATGTAACTTTTTCTATATATATGCTTTCTACGCCGTTTGGGCATAACAATCCATATAGTGCTATTCCGGTAATTAATACATTAACCCTTGAGAAATATATGGAACTATATGGATTACATTTTATTATATGTGGAAAAATAATTTAACACCATACCATTCAAACCACATAGTGTGTTAGTACAACCAAGATGATGGTGGGCCTGAACTTCCAGATTAGTAATCGCTAATAAAACAGTTCAGGTCCAACATAACATTTAACCCTTTGGGCTGGAGAGTATCCACAAGATAAATCCATCTTGTTTCACTCTTGGATCTCTCTCACCATATTGGAGCCCCTCCAAGAGGAATTCAATTAATGACAGCATTTTGCTATAATGTGCATGACTGCTTATGGCCACAATTATTGGGTTAAAAGAGTTCCCGTCCTAGTCTGGACACACAGATAATTTTAGGTTTATGGTGAATGTATACCCATTAATTGTTCTTTTGGCAATTGAGTTGTGGATACATTTTGCCAATAAGAGATAAACAACTTCAGATACGTGACAGTCTGCTATATTGTTTATACATTATTTGGGGTGAGTGACAATTGCAGAATTTTACACATTTTTTCACGTTAATGATTATCAGTAGAAGTGTATACTAGGCATTGTCAGTATGAAAGTCTAATCAGACACTTACCGTATACTTTATATAAGTGTAATAGTAATAAGATGATGTATTATGTTCTTAACACTCATAATACTGTTTATTAGAGGGTCCGACTGTACCTTGAAATGTGATGCTTTGACTGTCTTTTAAAACAGGGTCTTTGTTCTATCATGAGAGATACATGAGGTGATTAATGGATCAATGAACCCGTTGCAATTATATTATCAACCTCCAGTTTACTGTTTAATGCTTTTGTAATATTTTATGATTGTTTTATAATGGTTTTTATATATGCATTTAATAATATTAGATGCTGTCTTTTAGTATATGTGATGCAATGTGATACATGATTTATAGATAGCTTCCTGCAGTGAGAACCGGAGTGGAGCTGCGAGTTGTGTGTATGAGGGGTTAAATCCACCCAAACACATGTTCTATAAGAGTTATGCGGCCGCCCCGTATAGTCATGCCTATTGAGAAAGACGTAATGACGAAACGCGTCTAGGCGTGACCAGACGGCTCGTTGTATCAGTCAGCTGCTACGATCTACCACTCAGGCATCACCCTGGACAAGATATCTCCTGAACAGTAAGAGAGTATCGTGCTGTGCTGTACAGACCAGATGGTTATACCACAAAATGCTTTTTTACATCTAACAGTTTGTAAGTGTAAATCTTAAAGGGGGTTTGTTTTGCTGGAAATAACACTTTTAAAACAGGTTCACGCTATGAGGATTGTTTCTTTTTCCTTATGAGCCAATAAGCCAGCAATGAACTGTGGAATTCCTTTATGATTGATCGTATCTATCAGGAATGATGCACTAACCCCTTGTGACTACAAATAAGGACTCAAGGAAGTGGAGTCACTGCTGGCTAAGGATCCATTTGTACACTAAAGCTGTGTTATCAGATCCTTCTGGTGAGTGGTAAATTTGAAGGGAGCGGTGTCACGTGGTGCGGTTTAGGAGTGTTCATATGTCTTTGCTGGACCCGCCCTTCGGTGGTTTATTTATATTACCTTTAAGCGCTGCTTCAACCTATGAATGACATATTTGAACTTCTTGGGTTGCTTTTTTTCAGTAATAGTTTATTATAGCAGCAGCTCATTAATTTCATTCATTTTTTTTGCTTTAAAGTGTCATTTGTCCAGAAGCGCCGGATCTGCTGACTGTGTTTGCTTTTAATTGAAGTGTAATGTATGTGATGCTGCATGGGGCGAGGGCTCTGCTACATTACACATGTGCAGACTAGGGATGAGGTTCACTATTACCATGGATTCAAGGTGTATCCCCAGGATTCAAAAAATGGAAACTTTTGGTCAAATGCTTCACGACCAGAAATTAAGTGTATCTACAATGCTGTGCATAGTCTTTGCCTGTGGTCACATGGGTCACAAAAGCCAATACAGTAATTGAAAAGAGCGAGTAATCCAGCTCCCTTTCTATAAAAGGGCGCACTCACAGCAGCCATATTGTCAGCGTGTACTGGACCTGTTAGGAAGAGCTGATGCTTCTGTGTAGGCAAAGATGCGATTTTGGCATTGGTACATGCCTCCATGGAAGTTCCAGACTTCCCTTGCCATTTGTTTAATGAAAGCTTGCTTACTAGCCTTACAAATGCCCAGAATTAATTAATAGCGTTAAGCCAGAGAATGCAAGTATTATCCAGTTATCCCCGTATCATTTTTGCAACTAGGGCATTTATTTTGGGAAGGAATATATACAGAAAGAGAGAGACACATGCATGCACACTCCATATTTATTGTTTTATGTTTTTTAATTTGTTTTTATTTTTGCACGCTTTTTGCTTCATTGTGGGTCTGCATCTTTCAGTGGAGACATTATCCAGACACCCCATGCAGCTGCTCAGCAACAGATCACTTCCAATACTGATCTCTTGTTGGCTGCAATCTCTCAGCAAGAAATGTTTTTATTTTGAATTACCTTATCCCCCTTGCAGCCAGTGTTCTCTGATCTCCCAGGATGTGGGCACGCACTCGCTGTCCCTATGTACAATGATTTCTTGCAAAGAGTAGTATTAGGATCACTGGATCCAAAAAGGAAAAAACTTTTAAAGTGATACTAAACACACTGTTTAATTTACATTGTCCCTTCTATTTCCATGTATATGGATGATGGCACTGTAATTATTTTAATAATAAAAAACTAATAATAATAATAATAAATGATAATAATAATAAAAAAGTACCTTTTTCCTAATAGATATACAGCTCTCACATGACCCAGATCTTTCCCAGCCTGTCTGCAGGGAAACAGTGGAAGGGGGAGAATCTAGTCCTCTGCTGTTCAAAAAAAACCCACCTTTGGTATACAAAGTAAAAATAAATAATAATTATCAATAAACTGTTTTTAATATTCACACAAATATATTTTTGAAATTAAATCTTTATTATTTTTTGGCAATAACATGGCATGGGCAGATTTCTGCCAGTCACATGCTGTGTCACACCCCTCCAGCCTGTGTCAAAGAATAAGAGGGAGATGAAGCCTCCATCAATCTAAATGTAATATCCCACCTCCATTGTGTTTAACTGGTTAGTGGGCATGGAGGAGGAGGGAGGGCGTGGGCATAGCTCCCAACTGTCCCTGATTTTGAGGGACTGTCCCTGATTTGGATCAATGTTCCTCTGTCTCTCTCCCCCCCTCATTTGTCCCTCATTTTGGTCTGATCCATATAGTTGTAAATAAAATGAACTTTTTATCTTTCAAAAAGAGTTTCCCAGTACTAAACCTTTCATCCAAATTCTAAATTGCTGCATTTGTAAATTTTAAAAGCCAATATAAAAGAATAATAGTGATAAGAAAAAGTCCTTGTAGATTTAATTAAACTTTTTCTTGGTTAATTCTCCTTTAAGGGGTTGTGGCAGGGGGCGTGTCCTATGCCTACATACTTTTGCCAGTAGGTGTCCCTCATTCCCATCTCAAAATGTTGGGAGGTATGGGCGTGGGCTGTCATTTACCACGGTGTATACGTACACACGTGTGACTCTATAGGCACATGGGCTACTCAGATGTGATAGGGAGAAAATGCTCAGCATAGAAACTCACTGAAAACAGAGCATGTGCAGAGCTGCCAACACTACTCTGCAAAACCCCTAGCTGAATTGGGGACAGCAGGATCAACTAGGTTTTTTGCAGAATTACAGAAAACGAATCTCATAGTGACTGAGGGAGTATGAACATCATGTAGTACACCATTTATTGATAGTGTTTATAATGTGGGTTTAGTGACACTTTAATTTCCAATTGAAGGAGACAGCTCTTCGCTATGTTGGATATCCAAGGGGGTCCCGGGCATGTTCATGCAAAGTCCAGTAAGTTTATTATTCACTGTAAAAAGTCACCAGGCAAATCCAATGTGTTTCCTGGAGTCTCAAGGCTCTCCCTTCTTTAGGGCTTGGAAGTTGGCTGTAATAGAGACTAAAGCCTAGTACACACTATGAGCCATTCAGATAATGGCTGATTGGGAGCTGGTCGGCTGCTGGTTTTCCAGCATGCTCGTCTCACAGAACCGGCTCCCATACACATGGGCCGAATGTCGGCAGGTTTTTATTTAATTGTCTGATGTCGCCCAGCATTAGGTCCACGTGTAATGGGCTTTATACTGGGCACACAATTGTAAGGCAACACCAAGGGATAATGGCAGCAGTGTATTTCCCAACTGACAGCCATGTGCAATGAAGGACAATGCTGTTCCTGCATTTTACATGATAATGTCAGAGAGCCTAGGTTTAAAAAAAAAAAAAGAGGCCTATCTTGGGTTAATTATTATTGAAAGTGAAAAGTGTTGTAGGTTTATAGCAGTAATTTTTGCAGGGCTGGTTTGTAATATGGGAGAGATCTTTACCATGATAAGAGCACTCCTGCCAGGTCCATGTTTAATATCATTGCACTTTGCTTCTCCCACGTCACGTGTTTAATTACCACAGCCCTGTGTATTTTGGAACATCTTGCTTGCATATAATGAACTATTAAATTGTAATTCTGGATCCTTTGTCACAGCACATTCTTCGTGTGCGGTTGGTGGTATACTTTGGTTCTAAAGATAAATACAATTGCAGCGCAAATCTATGAAAAATCAACAATTGTATGGACAATTCCAAACTAATATATATTTTTTCTAAAAAATATGGACTCTTTATGGTTCTTAAATTAACAGCATCTCCCTAGCACACTCTGCCACTATTTCATAAGTAAAAATCAACATAAATTGTGTAATTAATCCTATGCAAAAAATAAAGTGCAACTGCAAATGCTATATATAAGTGTCTATATAAAGTGCAAGTGCTGATTCAATAAGTGTATGTCCGTGATGGTACAATACTATCATAGACTTACACTTATTGATGTACCCGCTGGTGGCCGCATGCGCGTGGGAGCCGCCAGTCACGGTACAAGCCCCTTAAAAACGGCACGATATTTCCAGTACCTACAGGTAAGCCTTATTAAAAGCTTACCTGTAGGTAAAAGTTGTGTAACGGGGTTTACAACTACTTTAACTACTTCCAGTCCGGGCCTTTTCTGGCACTTTTTGTTCACCTATAACAATCAGTATTTGTTGCTAGAAAATTACTTAGAACCCCCAAATATTATATATTTTTTAAAGCAGAGGCCCTAGAGAATAAATTAGTGGGTTTTGCAATTTTTTTTAATGTCACACGATATTTGCGCAGCAGTTTTTTCAAACACAATTTTTTTTGGAAAAAATAAACTTTTTCCATTTGTAAGATATAAAAGATGAAGTTACGTCGAGTAAAAAGATACCAAACATGTCACGCTTTAAAACTGCGTAAATTTTACTATTCATAGGCGACGCTTTAAAAGCCTTTACAGGTTACCACTTTCGATTTACAGAGTTCTGGTTCTGAAATTACTGCCCATGATCTGATGTTCGCAGCGATACCTCACACGTGTGGGACGATCGCTGTTTGCCAAGTTAACTCTTCCTATTAACAAGGTAGTAATTGGTTGCTAGGTCGTCCAAAAAACCAATCACCAGCTTGTTGATAGGAAAAGTACACTTTGGCAGCTCCCGCCCAATTCTTCTCCCCGCCTCATCTAGTTCTTCGCAGACTCCTGCTGTATGCCAGGCCCTGCTAAGAGAATGACAGGTGCGGAGACTGGGAGGAAAAATCACCTCCTGTTCAACCCCGCCTGCTGGCGGCGCCTGCCCCCATCTTTAGTGCGGCTCCACGCTCGCCCTCAGCTTGTTTCCACTCGCCTAATGCGAGCAGGCAAGTGGAAATTTTGAGGGCAGGTCCAAGTGGATCTGCTGGTTAGCCCTGCCAAAGTAAAGTAAGGGTTTGCTGTAACTAGTAATTCAGGTGTATTGGTCCTATAAATATGACATAAGTGTGCTTCATACAACACCAAAAGTACAAATGCGCCCGTTGTGCTTCATAAAATGGTGTAAAAAGAAAGTGTTAGAAGACTACCTACAGATGCCTCTCGGCTCTGTTCTTAGTGAAAGCTTGCATTGTACGGTGCTCGGGTTAAAGAAACATTTTGTTGCCTCTCAGCCCTCTGCAGAAACAATGAACAGGCCTCTGGGAGCATGGAGCTGTACTCTGCTGCCTCCCGTCTGTTTCCAACCTTTTGTAAGTCCATGGAATTTATTTGTTATACAATCTGGCAGAGTGTCAAACAAAGCAAAATGAGGAGTTGGTACAGAATAGTAAAGTACAAACCCTAACAAATGCATTAACACAAGGTAAAAGGAGAAGATGGGAATGAAGGACTCGAAAGTATAAGACAACATTATATTCCACATAAAACAACAATTGTACACTTTTACAGCAACTGAACATAAAGCTGAAGTTTAATTTGCTTATATTTTACCCGCCCTAGTCCCTCCCATCCATCCTCATTAACCTGCTAATAAAAATTTTAAGTTAAAAATTTTAAACAGCACCTTGCCTCAGTAGTCCTGTCAAAAGTCTTTAGCTATGATGCAAGCATTAGGCTGGCATCTGGGAGGAGTTAAAGTGATACTAAACACAAACTGTTAAAATTTACATTATTCCTTCTCATTCTATATATTGGTGATGGCACTGTAATTATTTAAATTAAAAAAAATCTAGGTACCCTCTTTCCTAATCAATCTACAGCTGTCACATGATCCAGCTCTTTCAGAGCTTGCCTGCATGGAAACAGTGGCAGGAGGAGCTTCTAGCCCTTTGTTACTGGTCACATGTTCCAAAACCAGCCTAAAAATAATTTATGTCAATAAACTGTTTTAAATTGTCATATAAATTTATATTTCACAGTTTCATAGTAGGTAAAGTTGAATAAAGACAATAGTCCATCCAGTTCAGCCTGTGTAGGTGTATGTTTGTCAGTGTCTATAATTACAGTGGGGATGGAAAGTATTCAGACCCCCTTAAATTTTTCACTCTTTGTTATATTGCAGCCATTTGCTAAAATCATTTAAGTTCATTTTTTTTCCTCATTAATGTACACACAGCACCCCATATTAACAGAAAAACACAGATTTGTTGACATTTTTGCAGATTTATTAAAAAAGAAAACTGAAATATCACATGGTCCTAAGTATTCAGACCCTTTGCTCAGTATTTAGTAGAAGCGCCCTTTTGATCTAATACAGCCATGAGTCTTATTGGCAAAGATGCAACAAGTTTTTCACACCTGGATTTGGGGATCCTCTGCCATTCCTCCTTGCAGATCCTCTCCAGTTCTGTCAGGTTGGGTGATAAACGTTGGTGAACAGCCATTTTTACGTCTCTCCAGAGATGCTCAATTGGGTTTAAGTCAGGGCTCTGGCTGGGCCATTCAAGAAAAGTCACGGAGTTGTTGTGAAGCCACTCCTTCGTTATTTTAGCTGTGTGCTTAGGGTCATTGTCTTTTTGGAAGGTAAACCTTTGGCCCAGTCTGAGGTCCTGAGCACTCTGGAGAAGGTTTTCCTCCAGGATATCCCTGTACTTGGCCGCATTCATCTTTCCCTTGATTGCAACCAGTCGTCCTGTCCCTACAGCTGAAGAACACCCCCACAGCATGATGCTGCCACCAACATGCTTCACTGTTGGGACTGTATTGGACAGGTGATGAGCAGTGCCTGTTTTTCTCCACACATACCGCTTAGAATTAGCGCCAAAAAGTTCTATCTTGGTCTCATCAGACCAGAGATTGTTATTTCTCACCATCTTGTAGTCCTTCAGGTGTTTTTTTAGCAAACTCCATGCGGGCTTCCATGTGTCTTGCACGGAGGAGAGGCTTCCGTCAGGCCACTCTGCCATAAAGCCCCGACTGGTGGAGGGCTGCAGTGATGGTTGACTTTCTACAACTTTTTCCCATCTCCTGACTGCATCTCTGGAGCTCAGCCACAGTGATCTTTGGGTTCTTCTTTACCTCTCTCACCAAGGCTCTTCTCTCGCAATAGCTCAGTTTGGCCGGACGGCCAGCTCTAGGAAGGGTTCTGGTCGTCCAAAACATCTTCCATTTAAGGATTATGGAGGCCACTGTGCTCTTAGGAACCTTAAGTGCAGCAGAAATTTTTTTGGAACCTTGGCCAGATCTGTGCCTTGCCACAATTCTGTCTCTGAGCTCTTCAGGCAGTTCCTTTGACCTCATGATTCCCATTTGCTCTGACATGCACTGTGAGGTGTAAGGTCTTATATAGACAGGTGTGTGGCTTTCCTAATCAAGTCCAATCAGTATAATCAAACACAGCTGGACTCAAATGAAGGTGTAGAACCATCTCAAGGATGATCAGAAGAAATGGACAGCACCTAAGTTAAATATATGAGTGTCACAGCAAAGGGTCTGAATACTTAGGACCATGTGATATTTCAGTTTTTCTTTTTTAATAAATCTGCAAAAATGTCAACAATTCTGTGTTTTTCTGTCAATATGAGGTGCTGTGTGTACATTAATGAGGAAAAAAATGAACTTAACTGATTTTAGCAAATGGCTGCAATATAACAAAGAGTGAAAAATTTAAGGGGGTCTGAATACTTTCCGTCCCTACTGTATTTCCCATATCCCTGTATGTTGTGTTATTTAAGATGCACATCCAAGAGTCTCTTAAAAATATCAATACTTCCCGCAGCCACCAATAATTGTGGAAGAGAGTTCTGCATCCTTATTGCTCTGACAGTAAAAATCCCCCTGCGCAGTTTAAGGTTAAACCACTTCTCCTCTAGTCTCATTGTCTGGCCCGTGTCCTCTTATACTCCTTGAGACTGAATAGTTTTTTCCTATGCTGGGATTGCCATTGAGGTTGTCAGGAACCATGAATCAGATGGAGACAGAAAATGCAGTAAAAATCACAATATTTGATATAGTGGTAAAAATGGTACAAATAGTAAAAATAGTCAAAACATGGTCAGGGTTTGGTAACTGATTCGGGTAGTCAGAACAAGACAGGAAATTAGGGAGCCAGAGATCAGCATAGTCAGAGCTGCAGACAGGATCAGGAACCAGAAGGGACATCAGCCAGGCAAGTCTTCAACAGGAACACAGCAGAGAGTTTCTAGATATGTTGACCAAGGCAAAGCCACAGGAGATCTAGTCCAGGCAGCTTAAATAGCCAGCAAGGCTTATTAATGAGCAATATATGAATAGAGCTGAGCGCGCCGCAAACTGGGCGTAGTTTACATGTAATAGCGGTGTGGCTTATATGGGCGTGGTTCAAATGGGGGTGTGGTTAGAGTCTGAGATGAATGAGAGATGGAGAAAGAAAGGGGACAAGAGGGAGGGAGGGAGAGAGAAAGAAGGAAAGAAGGAGAGACAGAAGGCCCAGATCCTACACCGCAATAGAAATATGTATTCCAGAGTTTAACAAATCAGCAGATAAAGACACTCCAAACACCTGGTGTTAGTGCTTCAATCATCCCAGCACCATGGTTGTTGTGGTGTCAGGATGATTGAAGCGCATTATTACTGTTATTTAATTGTAATATGGAATGAAATCATTCAACTCACCATAATCCAGAATCAGTGGGACCCCTGAGCGTGTCACATGCCACGTCGCCTGCCACCAGATGCCATCAGGTGCCCCCAGCAGAGTCTGTCCTTGCATCAGGTGCCTCCAGCAGAGTCTGTCCTTACATCAGGTGTCCCCAGCGGAGTGCCTCCTTCCATCAGGCATTCCCAGCAGGAGTGCCTCCTTACATCAGGTGTCCCCAGTACAGTACCTCTTACATCAGGTATCCCCAGTGGAGTGCCTCTTACATCAGGTGTCCCCAGTATAGTACCTCTTACATCAGTTGTCCCCAGCGGAGTGCCTCTTACATCAGGTGTCCCCAGTACAGTACCTCTTATATCAGGTGTCCCCAGCAGAGTGCCTCTTACATCAGGTGTCCCCAGCGGAGTGCCTCTTACATCAGGTGTCCCCAGCGGAGTGCCTCTTACATCAGGTGTCCCCAGCGGAGTGCCTCATACATCAGGTGTCCCCAGAGGTCAGTGTCCCCAGTGGAGTGCCTCTTAAATCAGTGCCCCCAGTGGAGTGCCTCCAATCAGTGCCCCCAGTGGAGTGTTGGCTGCAGACGGAGTGTTGGCTACAGTCTAGCTACATCTCCTCAAAAGTGGTGACAAGGGGGGAGAGGTGTGTGGGTGGAGGCATGGTGACTTGGGGTGTTACAGGCTGACCTGGGGAAGGGTGGAGGCATAGTGGTGATTTGGGGGTGCAGGCATGATGGTGACTTGGGGGCTGCAGGCATGGTGGTGACTTGGGGGAGGGGGTGCAGGCATGGCGGTGACTTGGGGGAGCGGGGTGCAGGCATAGTGTTGACATGGGGAGGGGGTGCGGGTATTGTGGTGACATGGGGGGAGGGGTTGCAGGCATGGTGGTGACATAGGGGGAGGGGGTGCAGGTATGGTGGTGACATGGGGGGTGCAGGCATGGTGTTGACATGGGCGAGGGGGTGCAGGTATTGTGGTGACATGGGGGGAAGGGGTGCAGGTATGGTGGTGACATGGCGGGTGAGGGGGAACAGGTATGGTGGTGACATGGGGGAGGGGGGCAGGTATGGTGGTGATATGGGGGAGGGGGCTGCAGGTATGGTGGTGACATGGGGGGAGGGGGTTGCAGGTTATGGTGGTGACATGGGGGGAGGGGGGTGCAGGTATGGTGGTGACACGGGGGAGGGGGTTGCAGGTTATGGTGGTGACATGGGGGAGGGGGGTGCAGGTATGGTGGGGAAATGGGGGGAGGGGGTTGCAGGTTATGGTGGTGACATGGGGGGAGGGGGTTGCAGGTATGGTGGTGACACGGGGGAGGGGGTTGCAGATATAGTGGTGACATGGGGGGAGGGGGGAAACAGGTTTGGTGGTGACATGGGGGGGAGGGGGGTGCAGGTATGGTGGTGACATGAGGGGAGGGGGGAACAGGTATGGTGGTGACATGGGGGGAGGGGGGTGCAGGTATGGTGGTGACATGGGGGAGGGGGGTGCAGGTATGGTGGTGACATGAGGGGAGGGGGTTGCAGGTATGGTGGTGATATGGGGGGAGGGGGTTGCAGGTATGGTGGTGACATGGGGGGGCTTCAGATATAGTGGGGACACAGGGGGAGGGGGAAACAGGTATGGTGGTGACATGGGGGGAGGGGGGGAACAGGTATGATGGTGACATGGGGGGAGGGCCATATCTCCTCTTAAGCGTCTCTTCTCCAGCGAGAACAAATTTAGTGTTTGCAGTCGTTCCTCATAATTGAGGTCCTCCAGTCCCCTTATTAGTTTTCTTGCCCTTCTTTGGACTCTCTCCAGTTCCAGCACATCCCTTCTGAGGACTGGTGACCAGAACTGGACAGAATACTCCAGATGTGGTCTAACCAGAGTTTTATAAAGTGGTAGGATTATCGTTCAATCTGGAACTATATCTGGAGTATATCTCTTTTTTTATGCATGCTATTATTGTGCTGGCTTTGGTAGCTGCAGCTTGATGTGCTGATGTAAAGTTATTGCCCTGCTTAATTTTGTGTCGTCCGCAAAAATTGAGATTGAGCTATTTATCCCATCCTCTATATCATTTATGAATACATTTAATAGAATTGATCCCAAGACAGAACCCTGGGGTACCCTACTTACCACTACAGACCAGTCTGAGTACACGTTATTTATCACTACCCTTTGGACACGCCCCTGTAACCAGTTTTTTACCCAAGAATAAACCTTATGGTCCATGCCTGCAGACCTCAACTTGTAGATTAGGCACTTATGGGGGACTGTGTCGAATGCCTTTGCAAAATCCAGGTACACTAAATCCACAGGCCTCCCCCTGTCTAGATGGTAGTGTTGGAATGCTGACGGTGACCCATCCCCTTTTTATTTTTTAAAGGCCATTTTTTTCTCTTTAATGAGGCTTTTTACATTACGGTTTAGCCACCCAGGTTTAACTTTCGCTCTGCTATATTTATTGCCCATTGGAATGCACTGTGTGATACCTTTGTTTAACCACTTGCCGACCAGCCCCCACAGTTATACTGCAGCAGGGCGGCTCTATTGCACAAATCGTCGTACCGGTACGACGCTTCGTAATAGAAACAGTGGGCACACGGGCGTGCCCGCGGCGCCTGAGCTGATGCGCTGGCCACCCGCGATCTCTCCACAGAGAGGCAGAACGGGGATCTGCCTGTGTAAACAAAGCAGTTCCCCGTTCTGTCAGGCTAATACAGTGTGATCGTCTGTTCCTAGTTTACAGGAACAGCGATCTCTCTGTACCCCACAGTTAGAAACACCTCCCTAGGACAAACTTATGCCCTTGATCGCCCCCTAGTGTTAACCCCTTCCCTGCCAATGTCATTTATACAAATGACAATAAATTGTCATTTTTCTTTTGTAGACACTATACCTTTTGCACAAACCAATCAATAGACGCTTATTGTGATTTTTTTTTTTACCAAAAATATCTGATGAAGAAATTCGTTTTTTTGGATATTTATTATAGCAAAAAGTAAAAAATATTGTTTTTTTTTCAAAATTGTCGGTCTTTTTATGTTTATATCGCAAAAAAAAACAAAAACAAAAAAACGCAGAGGTGATCAAATACCACCAAAAGAAAGGTATATCTGTGGGAAGAAAAGGACATAAATGTTGCAATTGTCAGTTAAAGCGACGCAGTGCCGTATCGCAAAAAAATGGCCAGGTCATTAAAGCAAACCTTCAATAATTTTTTCATCTTTCCATCTATTAAATCTTCTGCCCTTGTTGTCTTAACTTTGGATCGTAATTTTTTTTTTCTGCGAATAAATACCTTATACAGCCCACTTCCATTTTCTTGTCTGGTCATTACCCTAGGCCTATGACATCATGCACAGCCCTCTCTCTCGTGAGAGTTTGCCCACAGTTAAAATGGTAGCAGCCGGACTTAGTAGAGGGAGATTACTGCAACATATTTGGCAAGTACAGAATCACAGTATATATGGTTGGAGGGAAGCTTCAGAATGGCAAAGATGTTTTTATTACAAATTATGTGAGCAGACTGCAGTTCCTCTTTAACCTCTTCAGCCCCAGAAGATTTTACCTCCTTCCTGAACAGAGCACTATTTCGGCACTGCATCGCTTTAACTGACAATTGTGTGGTCGTGCGACGTTGCACCCAAACAAAATTGACGTCCTTTTTTCCCACAAATAGAGCTTTCTTTTGGTGGTATTTCATCACCCCTGTGGTTTTTATTTTTTGTGCTATAAACAAAAAAAAGCAACAATTTTGAAAAAAAAGCAATATTTTTAAAATTTTTCCTATAATAAATATCCCCAAAAATATATATATAAAAAAATGTTTTTCCTTCAGTTTAGGCCGATATGTATTCTACATATTTTTGGTAAAAAAAAAAAAAAAAATCTGCGATTTTTATCGTGACTGCGACATTATGGCGGACACTTTTGACACTATTTGGGGACCATTGTCATTTATACAGCGATCAGTGCTATAAACATGCACTAATTACTGTGTAAATGACACTGGGAGAAAAGGGGTTAACCAATAGGGGGCGATGAAGTGGTTAAGTGTATCCTAGGGAGTGATTCTAACTGTGGGGGGGGGATGGGCTTCAACTCACATGACAGCGATCACTGCTCCTGATGACAGGGAGCAGTGATCTCTGTCATGTCACTAGGCAGAACGGGAAAATGCCTTGTTTACATAAACACTTCCCCGTTCTGCGGCTCTGTGATACGATCGCCAGGAGACTGGTGGACATCGAATCCGCCGGTCCCGCGGGCACTGTCAACCTGTACGCAGCGCGCGTGCGCCTGCTAGCCCTACCAAGTAAAGGGGACGTACAGGTACGCCCATTTGCCCATTGTGCCGACGTATATCAGCGTGCGGCGGTTGGCAAGTGGTTAAGGGGGTAAATCCTCCAGGGGCTGAAGTGGTTAATATGCTCCTAAAGCATTCCCATTTTTCTTCCGTACTTAATGTATCTAGAATTTGGTCGCAATTGATGTCATGTAGTAATAATCACAGTTCAGAAAAATTGGCTCGTTTAAAATTCAGTGTTCTTGTGCTACCGTCGCGCCTCCTTTTTCTATGTTTTACGTTAAATGTGATCATCCTATGATCGCTAGATCCCAACTTGTCCCGTTTTTCCACATCTAAGATCCGACTTGGATCGTTCGTAATTTAATATATCTAGCAGGGCATTTTTTCTAGTTGGGGAATCCACCAATTAGGACCTGAAGTTGTCCTGTAAGACAGTGGTCTTTAATCCTGTTCTCAGGGCCCACTAACAGGCCAGGTTTTATGTATTACCTTGAGAAGATGCAGACTAGAATACTGCAATCACTGAGCAGCAAATGACATCACCAATGATGTATTGCAGTTATCCTGCAAACCTGGCCTGTTAGTGGGCCCTGAGGACAAGGTTGACGACCACTGCTGTAAGACATTCATGAAATGACGGGCCTTTAATGAGTGAGCTGTCCCCTCTGCCCAGTCAATAACCGGTATAATTGAAGTCCCCCATTATGATGACATTTCCTTGTCTCGCTGCTATTTCTAACTGTAATAGTAGGTCCTTCTCCTCCTTCTTCAGGTTGGGTGGTCTATAACATACCCCCACTATTAATTATCCACTTACTTCTTCTCTTTGAAGTTCTACCCATACTGATTCCAACCCCCGTCCCCCCGTCTCTCGTCCCATTCACAATGTTGCTCCTCTCTACCACCCTTGCATAATTTTTTTACATAAAGACACACCCCTGTGACTCTTGTACTTTCCCTGTCTTTCCGATACAAGGAATACCCCTGGATTTTTGCCAGCCAATCGTGTTAGCTGTCAAACCAAGTTTCAGTTATTCCCACAAATTCTGATGAGTCCTCCTCATGTAATAGCAGCTCCAGTTCCTCCATCTTGTTAGTTAGGTTCCTAGTATTTGTGAATACTCCTCTCAGTGTTGTACGGGTGCATATTAACTTTGCCTTAGTTTTCCTCTGGCTTTGTTTTTGAATTGTCCTTGCATTCCCCCCAGGATTAGAAGTTACAGCTGTATTATCCCTGCTGACTCCACTATTACCCTCTGTTCTTTGCTCACGGTCGGCTATTGGTTTCTCTATCCCCCTCCCCCCAATACCTAGTTTAAAAGCCCCTCCAACTTTGTGGCCATCTTTTTTCCCAATCGGGCTGTACCATCCCCATTAAGGTGCAGCCCGTCCTTACTAAAGAGCCAGTAACCGACTAAGAAGTCAGCCCAGTTCTCTAGGAACCCAAACCCCTCTTTCCTACACCAATTCCTTAGCCACGTGTTCAGTTCCCTGAGCTCCTGCTGCCTCTCTAGGGTGGCTCGAGGTACAGGTAGTATTTCAGAGAAAACGACCTTGGAGGTCGTTTTCCTCAATCTATACACTAAGTCCCTGAATCATTTTTTAGGACTCTCCACCTTCCTTTCACTTTGTCGTTGGTACTAAGGTGTACCATGACGGCAGGGTCCTCCCCAGCCCCACCCAATAATCTGTCCACCAAAACCGTGATGTTCCGAACCCGAGCGCCCAGTAAACAATATACTGTTTGGTGACCACGATGTGTCTGACAGATTGCCCTTTCTGTCCTCCTAATTATTGAGTCCCCCACTACCAGCATTTGTCTTGCCTTTCCTGCATCTCTGCCCCCCCCCCACCTTACTGGAGCGATCACTCCCCTGGTAGCTAGGGGAGGGCGCCTGCTCCAGCACTGCCACCCCTGAGCTTATATCACCAGTATCATGTAATCTGGCATATTTGTTGGGGTGTGCCAGCTCAGGACTGGCCTCCCTACTGCTCTTCCCCCCTACCCCTCCTTCTAGTTGTCACCCAGGTACCTACCTCTGGCTCCTGTGCCTCCAACCTCCTCTTCACTGGCCCCTGCCAGCACCTGCTGGGTAGTGTCCAAGCTCCTTTCCAGGTTGCTGATGCTTCTCAGTGTTGCCACATGATTCTCCAGAAGCAGGATCTGGGCCTCCAGAGAAACAACTCGCTCACATCTCGCACAGCAGTATCCGCCCTCAGTTGGCTTATCAAGGAACGCATACATGGAGCAGGATGTGCACTGAGTGGCATCACCAATCCTTTTGTAAATTTTACCTGCTATTCTATTAGGGATAATAAGAAAGACTTGCTATTGGTATCCTACACTACTCCTAGCTCTCCCTGCGACACTCTCGGTACTAACAGTACTCCCAGGCCCTATAGACACCCCCAAGTACTAAAGTTTATCCCGTGTATTAAGGTACGCCGAGGTATTAAGGTGATCCCAGGTATTAAGTTACTCCCAGGTATTAAGGTGCGCCAAGGTATTATTAGGTACTCCCTGGTATTAAGTTACGTTACTCCCAGGTACTAAAGTTACTCCCAGCAGGGACAGCTCCTGGTTACAGAAGGACTTCTGGATGTTCCAGTGAGCATTGTTGGGGCCATAATCCGGAAGTGGAAAGAACCTCATTTCATCATAAACCAGCCATGACCAGGTGCTCCTCGCAGGATTTCTAACAGAGGAGTGAAAAGAATGACCAGAAGAGTTGTCCAAGAGCAAAGGACCTTCAGTTGTCCAAGAGCTTCAGAAAGACCTGGAATTAGCAGGTAAAATTATTTCAAAGAAAACAATAAGTAATGCACTCAACCGCCATGGCATGTATGTACAAGACTCCATTGCTGAAGAAAAAGCATGTTGAAGCTTGTTTAAAGTTTTCTGCACAACATTTAGACAAGCCTGTGAAATACTGGTCAAATAAGAGCAAAATTTAACTATTTGGGTGCCATAATACACACCATGTTTGGAGGCCAAATGGCACTGCACATCACCCCAAAAACACCCCCATACACGCAGTGAAGTTTGGAGGTGGGAACATCATGGTGTGGGACTGTTTTTCAGCATACAATATTGGCAACTGGCACATAACTTAATTTCTGAACGTATTTGTTTTGGTATTTTTGTATGTATGGATTTCATGTCTACAGCACCTTTAGAAATAGTTTTACCTATAAGAATGGTGACCTGTTCAATACTTATTTTCCTCGCTGTATGTCACTCTGGAGGATTGGGCATTTCTACACAGACTGCATTTGCATGTAGACCACCCTAGGTAACACCTACATGTAATGCTGAGCCTTCATAATTAAAACCAAAATCCAATGAATAAAACGGTTGGGGCCAGGAACAATCAGGCTGGGGAGGAAAGAGCTAGAAGATGCTGGAAATCTTTCAGCCTGGAAAGCCTCAGACTTGCTGCAGCTTCTAACGCAGTGTGAAATTAGAATAAGCATTTCCAATACAGGAGAGGAGCCTGTACAAATGTGCACGACTGAAGGCAAGGCTGGAGTTCACCTTTAACCATCCGTTTTTCATCATGTGATAAGTTAATAATATATATGCATGTGGTATACAGGTGTCTGTAAGCATATGTATTAATTTCAATGAATCTCCCAGTACCAATAGGATATCCTGAGGAAGCTATTAGCGAAACACGTAGTGATCCATTGGTGCTGGCATTGTGATCTCGCCTTCAGATAGAAGAATACTTTTATGACAAATCAATATTGGAAAGGCCACCCGTACAGGTTTCTCTGTCCACCCATATCGGTCATATATATGGGAGAATGTACATATTATGGCACACCCATGTATTTATTTTTGTAACTTGTTTTTATGATATTTAAATAAATTTTGATATTTTATTTTTACCTCTGAGTACCTCTCTTTCCGTACTGGGATTATAGTGGCAGCCTTAAAAGTCAGGTTTTCAATTTCTTCCCTGCTTTTTGTTCATATACAGTAGAACCTCGGTTTGCGAGTAACGCGGTTAACAAGCGTTTCGCAAAACGAGCACTGTATTTCTAAAAATCCTAACTCGGTTTGCGAGTGTTGTCTCGCAAAACGAGCAGGACTCAGACCAAAAGCGGTGTGCAGTACCGCTTTTGGCCTGAGGTGGGAGGTGCCAGAGCCAAACAGCGCCGATCGTCGGCGTTCGGAAATGCATGAATAGGCCCGAGGACAGTTCGGCTGACCTCGGAAAGGCTCGTGAATGGAGTCTTTCCGAGGTTTGCTGAGGTCAGACGAAGTGTGCTTGGGCTTTTTCAGCCGTTTTCGAGGCTCTACGGCGCCCCCCGCCTCTGGCCGCATGCGGTATTGCATCCCATTGAAGTCAATGCGGAACAAATTATTTTAGTTTCCATTGACTTCAATGGGAAAACTCGCTTTGATATGCGAGTACTTTGGATTACGAGCATACTTCTGGAACGGATTTATGCTCGTAATCCGAGGTTCCACGCATTGCGAATTTGCCAAGACTTAAGATGAAAGTTGTGGAAGGAGCATTAATGTTAAACGGAAGCCAACACATTTATTTTTTAATTGTGGATAACTCTGTCAAGTTTTTTTTTGCTGTTACCTCATTTAGGAAGTGTCATTAGAAGAGGGAGTGGGGAGAAATCTATAATTGCTACATAAGTAGCAATAGATGATCAGCACAGGGCCAATCAGCACTGTCCAGACAGAGGGTCAGGGGTCATGTAGCATTATAAAACAGTCAGAGCAAAATGAAAACTCCTCTAACAAGCTTTAACTAGACATTGATAGAAGTCACAAGACTGCTATCTACTGCTGATGAGAAAAGGTATTTAGCAGTTTATATTTACTAAAATAATTGCATTTCCATGTTCTGTGGGTTACCAGATATAGTGAATGCAGGGTCCTGTGTATAGTAACACTTTAATACAGAGCTGGCCCTTGCTTGTGCCCATTCAGCCAAAATAACATTTGTGAGTTCAGATTTGATGTTGAATGAGGGGATCTGGCTCACAACTGCTTTCCAAATTTATCCAAAAGGGGTTCACTTGGATTGAGGTCCATGTTCTATTCAGGCCACTTGAGTTCCCCCACATCAAACCCAAACCTTACCTTTATGGAGCTGGCCATGTGCACAGGGGTACAGGGGGCTTCCAACAAGGTTAGAGGCACACGGTTGTCAACGTGTCACTTTTGCCCATGCAGGTGGAGAGGCATGCCTTCACATCACCACCTAAATACACTAAAACGTCAGAACTGGGTAGGAAGATAAACATAGTGCCTATTTGTGTTTACTACATTAGCAGCACAATTTCTACAAAAAAGCTACAGGTACACTCTAAATATCAAATTTTATGTATAACACTAAATACGTTTCCCCCAGGCTTTAAATTAGAGGAACGAGTACTACGTGCATCTCAAACAAGAATGCAGCTATGCAAGTTCCATGCTGCCTTTTACAGGTAAATT
Organism: Lithobates clamitans; assembly: GCA_037952925.1. NCBI lineage: Eukaryota > Metazoa > Chordata > Amphibia > Anura > Ranidae > Lithobates > Lithobates clamitans. The sequence continues at coordinate 5,392,957 of JBBGZY010000658.1, forward strand.
AAATCACATCAGAGGGGAGTGTTGTTTAGCAAAGTGGATCTGTGATAAAACATGCCCTGACATTGTGTAACACGCTACAGGTATGTTAAAAGGAAAAATGCAGCAACCCAAAATCAGCTACTCTTTTTTCCTTTTCCTTATTATGGGAATGACAACCCTTTACTGAATGTGCCATCTGCTGGCAGTCTCTGGATGTAGCCAGCACTAGGGTCTGCAGTTATAGATTTAACCTGCAGTATCACGTCCTGGTATCATCTGTTTGGTTATGGCAGACAACTCCTGGTTAGATAGGCTTTATTGTTCCAAAAATGAAAAGTGTAAGTGCAGCCAAAATAAAAAAAAACAAAAATCAGCACAAGGGACATAATTTATAGCAAGTAAGATGTGTCCCTTGTTACCCTCTATCTTTCCTTGTCTAAGGGGGGCTTGGCCCTTCCAAATTTTCTTATATACTATTGGGCGGCGGTTTTGGTGATGGTCCGCTGGTGGTTCTCCCAACCTAGACAAAACCCAGCGGTCACCCTCGAAGCAGCAATCCTTGGTTCATATGCGGCTCTTTCTAACCTGGTGTTCAGGGGTTGCAGAGCACACCCCGGGGTAACGGAACCCATGAGGACCACCATACGGGTGTGGCAGAGCTCCCGGGCGGTAGGCAGCGGACCATCAGCAATCTCCCCCCATACCCCCTCCGGGGCAACCCTCTCCTTCCTCACTTGAACACAATCCCTGATCCAGCGGTATGGGCTAAAAGGGGAATCCTGACCCTGAAGCACGTAATGCCTAATGGCAAGATCCTGACATTCCAAGAGTTAAGACGGACATATCACCTCCCCTGCTCCTTTCAATTTCGGTACTGGCAGCTCCGACACGCCCTCACCTCTCAATTTCCTGACCCGATTAATCTGGAATCAGATTCCGTTGAGAGACTCCTCACATTGGAGGTGATGGGGAAACCCCTTTCCTCCCTTTATATGTATCTCACGGTGGCGCACGACACCGACACCTTGACCACTCTGATCAAGTGGAGGGAAGATATCCCTAATCTTGATGAAGACATCTGGGAGGACTCTGTTTCTGTATATAGTCCTACCATGATCGCTTCCAAAGACTTTTTACATAGGGCATATTATACCCCACAAAGGCTTGCCAATATACACCCCTCTCTCAGCCCAATGTGCACAAGATGTTCTTTCGAACGGGGTTCTTTCCTACATATGGTGTGGACCTGCCAAAAAATTCGCCCATATTGGCAGGAGGTGGCGAATGTACTAACAGAGATATGTGGTGCCACATTGCCACTGGATCCCCTCATCTTTTTACTTAGTTATTTTGGTGAAGTGGAGGGGGACAGATACATTAAGTTGTGTCTGACCTTCACCCTCTTTTATGCTAGGAGGGAAATCCTCTTGAGATGGAGGGGTACAGAGCTCCCTACGGTAGCCTCATGGCGAAGCACAATTAACAGGGTTCTTCCACTCTATAAGATTACATATGAAAAAATATGGTCTCTGGTCTGACACTTGTAACTAAGACTTTCTGTTCCAGGCAACAGAAAATGAAAATGCAAACCATTCGATAGTTAATGGGATGTTATGGGTGTTTCGTAGCCTTCCTCCCTGCTAGAAGATTGCAGTGGTGGGGGCATGATTGGAGGAGGATTTCAGCTAACAGAAAAGGCATCAGCACAAGGGACATATACTGTCTGTAAGTTATGTCCTGTGTGCTGGCTGTTGTGATTTTTATTTTATCTGCATGTAAGTTTTAACACATACAGTGCATCCAGAAAGTATTCACAGCACTTCACTTTTTCCACATTTTGTTATGTTACAGCCTTATTTCAAAATGGATTAAATTCATTATTTTCCTCAAAATTCTACAAACAATACTCCATAATGACAATGTGAAAGAAGTTTGTTTGAAATCCTTGCAAAGGTATTAAAAAAAAAAAAAAATCACATGTACATAAGTATTCACAGCTTTTGCTCAATACTTTGTTGACGCATCTTTGGCGCCAATTACAGCCTCAAGTGTTTTAGAGTATGATGCTACAAGCTTGGCTCACCTATGGAAGATGAACCTTCGCCCCAGTCTGAGGTGAAGAGCGCTCTGGAGCAGATTTTCATGAAGGATGTCTCTGTACATTGATGCATTCATCTTTCTCTTGATAATGCCACTAAAAATCATCCCCACAGCATGATGATGCCACCACCATGCTTCACTGTAGGGATGGTATTGGCCAGGTGATGAGCAGTGCCTTGATTTCCTCCAGACATGACCCTTGACATTCAAGTCAAAGAGTTCAATCTTTGCTTCATCAGACCAGAGAATTTTGTTTCTCATGGTCTGGGAGTCCTTCAGGTGCCTTTTGGCAAACTCCAGGGGGGCTGTCATTCACTTTCACTGAGGAGTGGCTTCCGTCTGGCCACTACCATACTGGGCTGATTGGTGGAGTGTTGCAGAGATGGTTGTTCTTCTGGAAGGTTCTCCTCTCTCCACAGTGAACCATTGGAGCTCTGTCAGAGTGACCATCGGGTTCTTGGTCATCTCCCTGACTAAGACTTTTCTCCTCCGATCACTTAGTTTGGCCAGGGGGCCCGCTCTAGGAAGAGTCCTGGTGGTTCCAAACATCTTCCATTTATGGATGATGGAGGCAACTGTGCTCATTAGGACCTTCAATTCTTCAGAAGTGTTTCTGTACCCTTCCCAGATCTGCGCCTCGATACAATCCTGTCTCGGAGGTCTACAGACAATTCCTTGGACTTCATGGCTTGGTTTGTGCTCTGACATGTACTGTTAACTATGGGACCTTATATAGACAGGTGTGCGCCTTTCCAAATCATGTCCAATTAACTGAATTTACCACAGGTGGACTCCAATCAAGTTGTAGAAACATCTCAAGAATGATCAGTGAAAACAGAATGCACCTGAGCTCAGTTTTGAGTGTCATGGCAAAAGCTGTGAATACTTATGTACATGCGATTTTTTTAAAATAAATTTGCAAAGATTTCAAACAAACTTCTTTTTTTAAAGTTTTCATATATTGTTATTAAAAAAAACACAAAAAAAAACACCTAACACACTGGCAAAAAAACTGAGGTACTCCCAGTAGTGGGAGGGGTTATATAGGGAGTGGACTTCCTGCCTTAGGGTGTGCCAGTGTCCATCGCCTAAAGGTGGCCTATAACCCACAGTATTTACTATGGCTCTGTGTCCCGTGATGTACGATAAAGAAAAGCAATTTGAAACATGTAGCCATGCCCACCGCTCTGCCTGCATGCGATGTCATCCTGGAAATTCCCTGCAACACACTGTGCCTATGTACTAAGCTCTGGTCTGTCCTTCAGCTACAGCTATTCCTCCGACAGTGCTGCTGTCCAGGACTACAAGTGTGATAACAGAGGTGCCCATGCTGGGGAGTTCTAAGTATATTCCTTTTCTATTTTTAGTTTCTCAGTTATTGTTCAGTGAGATAAATCTTGACAAACAGAGAAAAACGTTGTGAAATCCTCCCCCTTCCTGTGAGGGTCAGGTGACTTACATATCTCATGCACTAGCCTAAGAGACATGCAGTATTTTTTATTTCCCACCCCCACTCCTTTCTTCAGCAGCTAGGCAAGGATTGGCTGTTCCACACCTCCGCATGATTTGGCATGCTGAAGTCATGTGGTTACTTTCCTGTCTTTTCACTGGATGTTAGAGATCATAGCAGAAGTTCAGTGTAAGAAATACACAGGAGAAAATGCATATTGACAAGGGGAGTGTAGAGGTGGGCGGGGAGTCTACTGACATCACAACTCCACCCACCGAACTCCAGACAACAGACCCGCCCACAGAATCTGCAGTTTTTCGGCTCTCATAACAGAGAGAGGGGAGACATTTGACAGGTAAAGATACATGCAGGAGGCATTATATCCTTATAGATAACCCCTATGGCAGAAGTTTAGAAAGGATGACATTGGGTTTACATCCACTTTAAAGTTTCTTTTTAGAAACAAAAAACCCTCAACTAAACCATTTCAAGACAGTGGGCAGAGCCATGCAAATTATTCCCTGTTGCTCATGTGTGTACCCAGAAATGATGGGGTATAGTGCAGATAAGTCCTAATATTATAGAACTATTCATTTCAAGCTGCATACACTAGTTCTACAGTACACACAGATTCAGTTGAGGGCTTTTTGGTTCCTTTTATCCCTGCTCACCATAACATTCTAGGTTATAGCTTGTTGAGTCCCAAGCCCTACTCCATAGAAGTCATGTTTTTTGAACATTGGAGTGATGGTGGCCAAAAAGCCCAAAACAGCTGTATGAAGTTTGAAATAAATAGCTTTATCTATACTGATACACATGCAGATCTGCATGGACAATTTACCACTGGGACAAAAAAAATGATTTGCATGGCTCTGCCTACTATTGTGAAATAAGGAATAATGGTCTTACTTTTGGGGCATGTGACTAAATAAGACAAATTCCTCCCATTAAAAGTCGACTCTGTGCTATAACACTATATATTAGTGCTCTCCAAACTGCGGCCCGGGGGCCTGGATTTGGCCCTTTGCATGCCTTCATCCGGCCCTTGGGGCACTATTACTCCCACTGATATGAGATACTATTTTTCCCACTGACACTAACAATGGGGGGCACTATTCCTCCCAATGATACCAACCATGGGGGCACTATTCCTCCCAATGATACCAACCATGGGGGCACTATTCCTCCCAATGATACCAACCATGGGGGAACTATTCCTCCCAATGATACCAACCATGGGGGAACTATTCCTCCCAATGATACCAACCATGGGGGAACTATTCCTCCCAATGATACCAACCATGGGGGAACTATTCCTCCCAATGATACCAACCATGGGGGAACTATTCCTCCCAATGATACCAACCATGGGGGAACTATTCCTCCCAATGATACCAACCATGGGGGAACTATTCCTCCCAATGATACCAACCATGGGGGAACTATTCCTCCCAATGATACCAACCATGGGGGAACTATTCCTCCCAATGATACCAACCATGGGGGAACTATTCCTCCCAATGATACCAACCATGGGGGAACTATTCCTCCCAATGATACCAACCATGAGGGAACTATTCCTCCCAATGATACCAACCATGAGGGAACTATTCCTCCCAATGATACCAACCATGGGGGAACTATTCCTCCCAATGATACCAACCATGGGGGAACTATTCCTCCCAATGATACCAACCATGGGGAACTATTCCTCCCAATGATACCAACCATGGGGGAACTATTCCTCCCAATGATACCAACCATGGGACACTCTTCCTCCCAATGATACCAACCATGGGACACTCTTCCTCCCAATGATACCAACCATGGGACATAGGCCTGTTGAAATTAATCGGAACATCGATGCATAGCGATTCGACCATACACGATGCAGCATCGATGTTACGACGGGAGTATTGGTGCTGCTAACAGTGGCAGCGGCCAGCTTGTGGAGCACGGAGCTTCGAGGAGGAGAGTGGAGCCGCGGCATGTCAAGCCAGGTGTGACGGAGGCATAGCCAGATGAGGGGGCCGCAGGGAGGACACCGAGGGGGGTGGACGTGGTAAGGTTGGTGCCAGACTATCCTATGCAAGATGATCAATACCCCGCCGCCCTCACCACTAACCTGTCCCCATAAAATACTATTACAATAGCGCTCCCCTGCTCAGTGTCACCACGGACCAATTCCCATCCTTCTTGACCAGCATCCAGTCCTCTGCTCTTCCCCCCACCTCTACACTGAGCATGCAGATAGGGCAATAAAACAAAAAATGGTGTGCAGTGCTTTGTGGTGACAAATGCACAAAAGAGTGTTATTAAGTAGTGAATAAATAAATATATAAATCTGTGATCTGATTAAAAGAAATCTTTTGTGTATTCAAAGTAATTCCAGTGCTGAGTGTGCTCTGCCGTGTTCAAATCATTCACCAGAAATCGGGAATGATTTGAACACAGCAGAGCATACTCAGCACTGGAATTACTTTGAATACACAAAAGATTTCTTTTAATCACACATTTATATATTTCAGGACTATATTTATTCACTACCTAATAAGACTCTTTTGTACATTTATCACCACAAAGCACTGCACACCATTTTTCGTTTTATTGCCCTATCTGCATGCTCAGTGTAGAGGTGGGGGGAAGAGCAGAGGACTGGATGCTGGTCAAGAAGGATGGGAATTGGTCCGTGGTGACACCGGGCAGGGGAGCGCTATTGTAATAGTATTATATGGGGACAGGTTAGTGGTGAGGGCGGTGGGGTATTGATCATCTTGCATAGGACAGTCTGGCACCTCCCTTACCACGTCCAGCAGGTCTGCAGTCTCTGATCATCTCCTGTACCATGTCTGCAGTCTCTGACCATCTCCTGTACCATGTCTGCAGTCTCTGACCATCTCCTGCATCATGTCTGCAGTCTCTGACCATCTCCTGCACCATGTCTGCAGTCTCTGACCATCTCCTGTACCATGTCTGCAGTCTCTGACCATCTCCTGTAGTATGTCTGCAGTCTCTGACCATCTCCTGTAGTATGTCTGCAGTCTCTGACCATCTCCTGTATCATGTCTGCAGTCTCTGACCATCTCCTGCATCATGTCTGCAGTCTCTGACCATCTCCTGCACCATGTCTGCAGTCTCTGATCATCTCCTGCACCATGTCTGCAGTCTCTGACCATCTCCTGTACCATGTCTGCAGTCTCTGACCATCTCCTGTAGTATGTCTGCAGTCTCTGACCATCTCCTGTATCATGTCTGCAGTCTCTGAGCGTCTCCTGTATCATGTCTGCAGTCTCTGACCATCTCCTGTGTCATGTCTGCAGTCTCTGAGCGTCTCCTGTATCATGTCTGCAGTCTGAGCATCTCCTGTATCATGTCTGCAGTCTCTGATCGTCTCCTGTATCATGTCTGCAGTCACTTACCATCTTCTGTAATCATTTGGGGGTAGTCTGGAGCTCCTCTTCTGCTGTGTTTACACTTTGCTACATGCAGGGAGTGTTGTGGTTTTTTTAAGAACAGATAAAATTTTAAAAAATTGAGTTCTTCTGACTACTTGAATTTTTTGGATGAAAACAGTGCGCAGTAATCGTGATGCATAGTGGAATTGAATCGTGGACCGGATAATCGTAATCGAATCGTGAGGCAAGTGAAGATGCGCACCCCTAATGGGACACTCTTCCTCCCAATGATACCAACCATGGGACACTTTTCCTGCCAATGATACCAACCTATGGGACACTCTTCCTGCCAATGATACCAACCATGGGACACTCTTCCTGCCAATGATACCAACCATGGGACACTCTTCCTGCCAATGATACCAACCATGGGACACTCTTCCTGCCAATGATACCAACCATGGGACACTTCCTCCCTATGATACCAACCATGGGACACTCCCACTGATGCCAGGAAAATGTCCCTTTGTTTACAATGTTTGGAGACCCCAGCTATTAATATATATCAATCACCAGGAAGACCTGTACGCTAGAATAAAAGATGTAACACTTATGGAAAAGAGGACGGCTAGAATACAAGATAGGCTGGAAATGCACAACAAGGTCTGGGAGGAGTGGCACCGCCGTGAGGATCCGCCTTGAGCCGAGCCTCCATCCCTACCCCCTATACCTGCCCTTCCCACCCTTCCCTTAGTCTTACCTCTCTTTGTACTTTCTAACCAGTTTTTCTCATTTCTTCTTACTCTTTCCTCCCTGTTTCCCTCTGACTATGTAATAGCATGCGGCAGATGTAGTTTGAGAATTGACATTTTAAGTAATAGACCAGATATGACTATGCGTCACTCACAGTGCTATGTATGGATACAATGTATGCAAAGGCTAAATTGTTGCACTTATGTTGAATATTGTACATTACAATGCACAGGTTATGTCCATCTGCTGCTTGATACATTTGATATAATAAAAATGTTATTTGAAAAAATATATATCAATCTTTTAAATAGATTAGATTTTTTTTATAAAGAAATAAAAAAAACACATACAAGAGCCATACTTTTTATTTTCAAAGAACCATTCTGTTTTGCAGAAAGAAAAAAAAAAAAAAAAAAGAACACGTCCATTTTTAACTTTGCAAATAATATGAATTCTGGATCTTGTTCTCTTTGCTTTTACAGTCTCAGCCGTGCCCAGTGAAAATTGTAAACATTTCGCTTACTCCTATGTCCTGCTGACAACAGTCATGTACCAAAACTGAACGGTCATTTACTAAACACATTGCTGCCATCTAGTGGTGAATAAGCAGCACTACTATAATTATGGAGTTGTGATGATATATTTTATTAGGATGTCATTGGTAACTAAAACAGTGGGTAGTAGTTCCTCAGTTTGGTCGAATTAGTGCTTTTGTGTAGGCCACAACCAGTTTATATGTATTTGCCTACCTTGAAGCCCACTGAATCCTGGGTTTGAACCTCATTAGGATTACTGTAGCTGGTCTGATTTTCTTCCACAATCCCACAAATATATAGCTGAGTAAACTGGGTTTCACCCAAATAGGCCTATCCTGTGTATGACTAGGAGACACTGTTGTAATTAAATTCAGGGGCAGACAATGATGTTACGTGTTCAGTGCTCTTTGCAAAACTATGCAGAATAGTTCAGTGCTTTATGAGTAAAAATGTCAAACTAAAATATACTAATTCTATATTTTAACCCTAAAATTGCACAAAACTGCTAGTTGCATACTTTCCAAAATTGTAAAAAAAATGTAAACGGTAGGTAATAAAAAATTTGCGTTTCAGAAAAAAATATGCAGTGTGCAGATATGGCTTTATTGCCAGCCTTCGCACACCATTAAAAAGTCCCATTGTGCGCCCACAATTTCCCTCAAGGCAACAAGCCAAAAGTTAAACAGTCTGAATTTGGCACAAATGATAAATGTGTAATGCCTAGAAAAGCATTAGAGAACAAGAGCAGCAAGAAACACATTATGTTGCCCTGTCTGACAATATCAAACTAGCTTAGTACCTCCAGAAATGGATATGAACAGACCCACCAAAATACCCTTTGTGCAAAAAAGAGACAAGTAAAGACAATACTGGATCCCGTTTAGTAAATAGAAAATTCTCTCAATAAAAACATCTCTAAAACAGAAATAGAAGATATGGCTGAATACTGAGTAAAAATTATTAATAAAACCAAATAAAATACTTTGATCCATTGCACGTGTCACCTAGGTTAAGAAGGTGTTAAAAGACAAAAGTAAATAAAATAAAAAGCTATGTTTTAAGGCAGGCACACATGAGTAACATACACTAACATTAGGTTGCCCTTTGTGGTGTGAAAATATTTTCCCTTGATAATTTGCATATTAAAGCCATTTCTTTCAGTACATTGCCTCATGCTTAAGTATTAAATTCTCAACCCCCCAGAAGCATAAAAGCAATGTAAAATATACACATACACAATATATTGATCCCAACACCCTGATATTTAGTGTGTGTCTTTTTCGCAAATAGTTTTTTTTTTTTTCTTTGATCAGACTTTGACATCACAAACATAAAACGGTGCTTTACAGGCCTCCAGTACATACCGGATGTATATGTAGGCTGCAAGGCGATATATTCCTTTGTAGGATTTAGCATCAGCCTGCTGTTTTACATAGTAAAATGGCTGTTTACAAGGCTGAATGACCTAAGCTGCTCATGTGGGTGTGACTCGGATGCGGAAGAGTCCCTGCTGAAGCTGCAGCCGGAAAAGGCGACAATTGGCGATACGTAATGCAGCGCAGCCTGTGCGTCTGAGATCAGAGGGGAATAAAGGTTTGGTATGATGCCAGGTGCCTGTGCTCCTCTTAAATTCTCTCACGTAGTCATAACTTGTACCTAAAATAGAAAACAATATAGTCACAAAGTAAATAATAATAATAATAATAATAAATACTACTACAGACTAGCCGATGCCATTTCCTATAATATAGCTAAAGCCAAAAAAACTTTGTTTTAAGCTTTGGATAGAGAAGGGAAAGTCCTGATACCTCTGTTATGTGTTTATGGCTGTCTCTGTCACCCTTTCTATCCATTTTGTTAAGCAAAACATAAAATGATGGGAAATTTAAAATTTTACAGTTGTCACTGTAACAGGAATAAAGAGGATCTCTTTCCATTTTGACAGTTGTTCCTGTGACAACTAAGAAGGGAAATCTCTTCAATGGGGAAAATATATTATAAACAAGAAACATGACAAAACCCTACTAAACACTATATACACACACACACACATACAGTATCTCAAAAAAGTGAGTACACCCCTCACATTTTTGTAAATATTTTATTACCGTATATACTCGAGTATAAGTCGAGTATTTCAGCACATTTTTTTGTGCTGAAAGTGCCCCCCTCGACTTATACTCGAGTCAAGCACTTTTCTGCAGCAAAAAATTTCATTTTCTGAACCGATTTTGGGGCCCCGTATCTCAGGGCCACTTGGTGCCAAGAACCCCAAATTTGGTGTACAAACCCAGTGGAAATGGTACCACAACATATCCAAAGCTGAAGTTTCTAGCTCCAAGTGGCCCTGAGATACGGGGCCCCAAAATAGGTTCGGAAAATGTCATTCTCTGCTGCAGAAAAGTGCTTGACATTTTCTGAACTGATTTTTGGGGCCCTGTATCTCAGGGCCACTTGGTGATAGAAATCCCAGCTTTGGATATTTTATGGTGCTAGTTGCACTGGGTTTGCACAGCAAATTTGGGGTTCCTAGCACTAAGTGGCCCCGAGATACGGGGCCCCAAAATCGGTCAACTGTGTCCATCTGCAGCAATGTCATTTCGGGACACTTTGGGTTCAGAGACCCCAAATTTTGGCTGCAGCTAGGGGGCATCTAGGAACCCTTAACTACCGAGTTTGAAGTTTGGGGGACCTATGGCTGCAAATGGGCACAGTGAGGCTGAAAATGGGCATTGTTGACTCTCTTTTCCACTTACAGTAGCTGTGCATTTCTCACCCTCGTCTTATACTCGGGTCAATAAGTTTTTCCCATTTTTTTGTGGTAAATTAGGGCCTCGACTTATACTCGGATTGACTTATACTTGGGTATATACGGTATACCTTTTCATGTGACAACACCGAAGAAATTACACTTTGCTACAATTTGCTGTCCCCTCAAAATAACTCAATACACAGCCATTAAAGTCTAAATCACTGGCAACAAAAGCGAGTACACCTCTAATTGAAAATGTCCAAATTGGGCCCAAAGTGTCAATATTTTGTGTGGCCTCCATTATTTTCCAGCACTGCCCTAACCCTCTTGGTCATGGAGTTCCCCTGAGCTTCACAGGTTGCCACTGGAGTCCTCTTCCACTCCTCCATGACGTCATTACAGAGCTGGTGGATGTTAGAGACCTTGCGCTCCTCCATCTTCTGTTTGAGGATGCCCCACAGATGCTCAATAGTGTTTAGGTCTGGAGACATACTTGGCCAGTCCATCACCTTTACCCTCAGCTTCTTTAGCAAGACAGTGGTTGCCTTGGAGGTGTGTTTGGGGTTATGTTGAATACTGCCCTGCGGCCCAGTCTCCGAAGGGAGGGGATCATGCTCTGCTTCAGCATGTCACAGTACATGTTGGCATTCATGGTTCCCCCAATGAACTGTAGCTCCCCAGTGCTGGCAGCACTCATGCAGCCCCAGACCATGATACGCCCACCACCATCCTTGACTGTAGGTGAGACACACTTGTCTTTGTACTCCTCACCTGGTTGCCGCCACACAAGTAAGTTTATCTTGGTCTCATCAGACTACAGAATATGGTTCCAGTATTCCATGTCCTTAGTCTGCTTGTCCTCAGCAATCTGTTTGCGGGCTTTCTTGTGCATCATCTTTAGAAGAGGCTTCCTTTTGGGACGACAGCCATGCAGACCAAATTGATGCAGTGTGCGGCGTATGGTCTGAACACTGACAGGCTGACCCCCAACCCCTTCAACCTCTGCAGCAATGCTGGCAGCACTCATACATCTATTTCCCAAGGACAACCGCTGGATGTGACGCTGAGCACGTGCACTCAACTTCTTTAGTCGACCATGGTGAGCGAGGCCTGTTCTGAGTGGAACCGGTCTTGTTAAACCACTGTATTGTCTTGCCCACCATGCTGCAGCTCAGTTTCAGGGTCTTGGCAATCTTCTTATAGCCTAGGCCATCTTTATGTAGAGCAACAATTGTATTTATCAGATACTCAGAGAGTTCTTTGCCATGAGGTGCCATGTTGAACTTCCAATGACCAGTATGAGTGGGAGCGATAACACCAAATTTAATTGTTGAGTTATTTTGAGGGGACAGCAAATTTACACTGTTATACAAGCTGTGCACTCACTACTTTACAATGTAGCAAAGTATAAATTCTTCAGTGTTGTCACACGAAAAGATATAATAAAATAATTACCAAAATATCAGGGGTGTACTCACTTTTGTGAGACACACACACAGTGCCCTGAAAAAGTATTCACACCCCTTGACATTTTCCACATTTTATCATGTTACAACCAGAAACGTAAATGTATTTTTTTGGGATTTTATGTGATATACCAACACAAAGAGGCACATAAAATTGTGAAGTTAAAGGAAATTGATAAATGGTTTTCATACTTTTTTTACAAATAAACATCTGAAAAGTGTGGCGTGCATTTGTATTCAGCCCCCTTTACTCCGATACCCCTAACTAAAATTTAGTGGAAACAATTGCCTTCAGAAGTCACCTAATTAGTAAATAGCGTCTACCTGTGTGTGTAATTTAATCTCATAAAAACAGCTGTTCTGTGAAGCCCTCAGAGGTTTGTTAGAGAACCTTAGTGAACAAACGGCATCATGAAGACCAAGGAACACACCAGACAGGTTAGTGATAAAAGTTGTGAAGTTTAAAGCAGGGTTAGGTTATAAAAAAAAAATATCCCAAGCTTTGAACATCTCATGGAGCATTGTTCCATACTCTGTTTTCGGATGATGGTTTCGATTTTCCGCTCTCGTATCGAAATTGAAGCGTATGGCACAACTGCAAACCTACCAAGACATGACAAGACAAGCAGCCAAGAGGTCCATGGTAACTCTGGAGGAGCTGCAGAGATCCACCGCTCAGATGGGAGAATCTGTCCACAGGACAACTATTAGTTGTGCACTCCACAAATCTGGCCTTTATGGAGGAGTGGCAAGAAGAAAGCCATTGTTTAAAGAAAGCCATTAAAAGTCCTGTTTGCAGTTTGCGAGAATCCATGTGGGGGACACAGCAAACATGTGGAAGAAGATGCCCTGGTCAGATGAGATCAAAATTGAACTTTTTGGCCAAAAAGCAAAAACGCTATGTGTGGTGGAAAAGGAACAATGCACATCACCCTAAACACACCATCCCCTAATGAAACATGGTGGTGGCAGCATCATGTTGTGGGGATGCTTTTCTTCAGCAGGGACATGAAAGCTGGTCAGAGTTGATGGGAAGATGGATGGAGCCAAATACAGGGCGATCGTAGAAGAAAACCTGTTAGATTCTGCAAGACTTAAGACAGGGGTGGAGGTTCACCTTCCAGCAGGACAACGACCCTAAACATACAGCCAGAGCTACAATGGAATGGTTTAGATCAAAGCATATTCATGTGGCCCAGTCCAGACCTAGACCATAGAATGCATCAAGATTAAAACATTCTGCCTTTACAACTCCTTTAACCAGCCTGACCAACAACCTTTGAAGCTACAGCCCCCATCAGTTAGCATAACAGCCAGTTTAGGTGTATAATGTTAACTACCTGTGTCAAGGTCTCCAATAACATATATACTCGCTCCAATAGGCACTGCTCCATAGACAAAGGAAGAGCTTGTTGGAATACACAAATTCTGGTCATTTAGATAGATCCATCTGTAGGAAAAAGAAACATACACGGAAAACGGTAAACAATACGATACCAGGATGTTTTTATGAGTGGACGATTTGCATCCATTTAAAAAAATAAAAAATCTGATTAGGACTAAAAAGGTGTCAAATTCTACTAACTACGTCCCATAATCTGCTCACATATTAGTGTACATCATACTGGACTCAATAATGAGCGCAAAACTGCATATCCAAATTTGCTAGTTCATGCCCAGGTATACTTCTTAAAACCGAGGTGTGGAATATTAACTGCACCAGTTAAAGCAAATTTTTCATTTATGTTAAAACAGAGCTGGACCCATTTAAAGCATGTTAATCAGCGTGTGATAGAAGGATAGGTATTCCAAACTTTAACTGCATCTACAAGACAAGAGCCCAACGTTGAAGCAACCCAATATGGGACAGAGCAGGGGTCTCCCAAAGTTCTAAACGAAGGGCCAGTTTAGTGTCCTTCAGACTTTAGAGGGCCTGGACTGTGGGCAGCTGGAGAAGAAAAGTCCCCAGCATCAGTGGGAGTAAATGTCTCAGGCTTGGTGGTCTGTGGGAGTAAAAAATAGTGCTCTGTTGGGGCCAGTGGAAGAAATAGTGCCCATTCTTTGGCATCAGTGGGAGGAGTAGTGCCCCAATTTTGGTGTCAGTGGGAGGGATAGTGCCCCATTTTTGGTGTCAGTGGGAGGGATAGTGCCCTATTTTTGGTGTCAGTGGGAGGATGGTGCCTCACTATTGGTGTCAGTGTAAGTAACGGTGCCTTATCATTGGTGTTAGTGGGAGAACAGTGGCTGATATCAGTGGGAGGAATAGCATCCCAAGGGCTGGATAAAGGCAAGCAAAGGGCTGTAGCCCATTGGGATAAAGCACACTGTGATGTTGTTGGAGGGTTTTCATTTCTTGGAAATGCTTCTCAGTGAGTTCAGTCCACTCCAGAAATGCTGTTCAAAGCCTTGCTGGCCCACTTTTATTAATAATAAGGTTCACACAGAAAATCTGTTTCCAATGTAGGAGTTTCCACCTTCAACACAAGCATAAATTACATTAAGCCTTGTGGTTCTCTCTAGCAGTGCTGCTGCTTAGGCCTTTTGCTCCTTGGTCCTCCAGACCATATAATACTGCACCACAGTGCTCCTGTACAAGCTTTGTGCCTCAGCTGTTTTCCAGTTACTTGCTGCTCTGTCACCAACTGTACCTGCACTGTGCAGACATACATGCCCTGGCTGCCCTATGCAGCCTCTCCGACTCCTGGGAAGGATTGGGGTCCTTCGGACCCCTATGTAGAGACCTCCTGTCTCTCTGGTGGAGCCCCGAACTATTGTCAGGTCCTAGATTATAAAGTCTGTAAATACCTGCACACTCAGCCTGCTGCTTTCTGGCATGGCCCAGACGCAGGATTGGAGACTCCTTCCCTCCCAAAGTACTTCAAAAGTCTCCGAGTTCCAGACCCCGATTCAGAAGAAACAAAACCCAGAGAAAGATGAAAAAACTCTTTTCCGCTCTAAAACGGACATTCTGGAGTTCCTCATTCTGCATATGCGCAAACCTTGTGTCACTTTCTCTTATGTTTTCACAGTGGCAGAGCATTGCACTGCCACAATACATAATGTAGATAGTAGCTAGCAAACTTAATGTGGATGCAGCTTGCAAAGCCTGTAGATGGCTAATAATCATGTATGCAGCTTGCAAGACTTCAAAATGGCGATTAAGATTCTGAGGGGGAAAAAAAAAAAAAAAAAAGTTTTCACTTTCTCCACATCAAACATAAATCCTGGAGCCCTTCACCATATGAGAAACCTAGGTGACACATACTGTATACACCGTCCACAAATCTTAGCCACCACTGCCTGACCTAAACATCAAAATGTACCTTTTAAAGTCATCATGGTAGAATTCGGATTTACAAGCCACCATTTCACTGTTCTGTTCATTTTCCCGACTTCTGACTCCACCAAAGACATAAAGTTCCATACCGACCCCACATGCTACTGCCCCAAACCTGCAGAGAAAATACAAGTTAGAGAAAATACAGTTAACAGGAAGAGTTTCTCCATAAAATCACAACAGGCTTTCCCTCTCACCTTCTTTCTTTCAGGGGGCATATTGCTGTCCACTGCTGTGTTTTGGAATCATAACACTCAACGGACTCAAAAAGCTTTCCATACGATCCTCCTCCCATTGCATAGATTTTCTTCTTCATTGTGGCATAGCAGCCAATCTGTGATTAACCAACAAATGTCAAGTCAACACATGCAGACTCTACAAATAAAAACTTTTTTTTCACAATGCTTAGCCCACGTCTGCAGATAGTAGTTTAAAAAACTGTTGTGTAAAGTAGATTCATACTCGATTTAAACAGTTCTTCAGTGCCTGCTCACACTGCACAATTTCCAGGTCATTTGGACTTGACTACACATAGTTTATATCTCCATCTAAATCTCAAAAGGATAGGCTACACACATTCTTGTTGAGATGCAGTTCCTTGAAAAAGTGGCTGGCTGCATAGTTCTCACAAACATAGAGCCCACTGAATTTTTGGCAGGATCAACAAGTTATTTCTTGAATTTATTGACCAGATATACAGTGCATTGAAAAACTATTCATACCCCTTGAAATTTTCAAACATTTTGTCATGTTACAACCAAAAACGTAAATGTATTTTACTGGGATATTATGTGATAGACCAACACAAAGTGGCGCATAATTATGAAGTGGAAGGAAAATGATAAATGGTTTTCAAAATTTTTTACAAATAAATATCTGAAAAGTGTGGCGTGCATTTGTATTCAGCCCCCCTGAGTCAATACTTTGTAGAACCACCTTTCACTGCAATTACAGCTGCAAGGCTTTTTGGGGATGTCTCTACCAGCTTTGCACATCTAGAGAGCCATTTTTGCCCATTCTTCTTTGCAAAATATCTCAAAGCTCTGTCAGATTTGATGGAGAGCGTCTGAACAGCAGTTTTCAAGTTTTGCCACAGGTTCTCAATTGGATTCAGGTCTGGACTTAACTGGGCCATTCTAACACATGAATAGGCTTGGATCTAAACCATTTCATTGTAGCTCTGGCTGTATGTTTAGGGTCGTTGTCCTGCTGGAAGGTGAACCTCCGCCCCAGTCTCAAGTTATTTGCAGACTCTAACAGGTTTTCTTCTAAGATTGCCCTGTATTTGGCTCCATCCATCTTCCCATCAACTCCGACCAGCTTCCATGTCCCTGCTGAAGAAAAGCTTCCCCACACAATGATGTTGCCGCCACCATGTTTCACAGTGGGGATGAATTGTTTAGGGTGATGTGCAGTGTTTATTTTCCACCACACATAGGGTTTTGCTTTTAGGCCAAAAAGTTCAATTTTGGTCTCATCTGACCAGAGCACCTTCTTCCACAGGTTTGCTGAGCTGTGGATCTCTTCAGCTCCTCCAGAGTTACCCTGGGCCTCTTGGCTGCTTCTCCTTTTATGAGCTCCTTGGCTGGCCTGTCAGTTTAGGTGGACGGCCATGTCTTGGTAGGTTTGCAGTTGTGCCATACGCTTTCCATTTTCGGATGATGGATTGAACAGTGCTCCGTGAGACGTTAAAAGCTTGGGATATTTTTTATAACCTAACCCTGCTTTAAGCTTCTCCACAACGTTATCCCTGACCTGTCTGGTGTGTTCCTTGGCCTTCATGATGCCGTGTGTTCACTAAGGTTCTCTAACAAACCTCTGAGGGCTTCACAGAACATCTGTATTTATACTGAGATTAGATTACACACAGGTGAACTCTATTTACTAACTAGGTGACTTCTGAAAGCAATTGGTTCCACTAGATTTTAGTTAGGGGTATAAGAGTAAAGGGAGCTGAATACAAATCCACGCCACACTTTTCAGATATTTAGTTATATAAAATATTGAAAACCATTTATCATTTTCCTTCCACTTGACCATTATGTGCCACTTTGAGTTGGTCTATCACACCCCAATAGAATACATTTGCCTTTTTGGTTGTAACATGGCAAAATTTCAAGGGGTGTGAATACTTTTTCAAAGCACTGTAATGGCTTGGGTGGTGCAATCCTAATTTGAGGTATGTAGAATCACTGGCAAAAAAAAAAAAAAGTACAGGTGTACTTTTGCAGGACTCAACAGCAAGGGGAGAATTTAACAAAGCATTTGTTGCAGTGGGTGTAGTCCTTTTCCTAGAGGCAGCACCCACCTGGCAGGTAATGATCATAGTGCAAGGCACACATGTAGAAATATATATACACTGAGCAAAATTATAAAAAACGCAACATTCGTGTTTGCCCCTATTTATCATGAGCTGAACACAAAGATCTATGGACTTTTTCTATGTACACAAAAGGCCTATTTCTTTCAAATATTGTTCACAAATCTGTATAAATCGGTGTTAGTGAGCACTTTTTTGTTGAGATAATCCATCCACCTCACAGGTGTGGCATATCAAGATGCTGATTATTGCACTTGTGTGCCTTAGGCTGGCCACAATAAAAGGCCACTCTAAAATGTGCAGTTTTATCACACAGCATAGTAAAATATGCTGCGCAATTTATAAATGTCCATAAAGTAAAAAAAACATCGGTGTGTGTGTGGCGACAGCTTGAATAGTTAAAGGGTGCGGTGACACGCAGAGCAAATAATGACAAATCCGGTGACCATGATCCCTCCACCACAAATATAAATGGCCTCTCACCTCAAGAACTCGACCTGAAACAGGTCACATAGCGCTATACAAAACACCAGGCAAGCAATCGCCAGATAACAACTCCGGTACTCGTCCTCAGATCCACAGTCAGTGAAGTGATCAAACGTATATGTAGAAAAGAACACAGTGATCTAATGCTCTCCGTTTGTCACATTTATTGATAAAAAGAAGATAAAAAATGCACTTACATGAAACGGCACTCAGATCGAGTAGTGATAACCATTATTACACAGCACAATGCCACAGATGTCGCAAGTTTTGAGGGAGCGTGCAATTGGCATGCTGACTACAGGAATGTCCACCAGAGCTGTTGCCCACAAATTGAATGTTCATTTCTCTACCA
Source organism: Lithobates clamitans (assembly GCA_037952925.1). Lineage (NCBI taxonomy): Eukaryota > Metazoa > Chordata > Amphibia > Anura > Ranidae > Lithobates > Lithobates clamitans. Next base: position 5,411,883 of record JBBGZY010000658.1, read on the forward strand.
TAAGCCGTCTCCAAAAGGTGTTTTAGAGAATTTGGCAGCACATGTAACCACCTCACAACCGCAGAAAACATGTAACCATACCAGCCTGGGACCTCCACATTCAGCATCTTCACCTCCAAGATCATCTGAGACCAGCCACCCGGACAGCTGCTGCAACAATCGGTTTGCATAACCAAAGAATTTCTGCACAAATTGTCAGAAATGATCTCAGGGAGGCTCATCCGTGTGCTCGTCATCCTCATCGGGGTCTCGATCTGACTGCAGTTCGTCGTTGTAACCGACTTGAGTGGGCAAATGCTCACATTTGATGGTGTCTGGCACTTTGGAGGGGTCTTCACGGATGAATCCGGTTTTCACTGTACAGGGCAGATAGCAGACAGTGTGTATGGCATTGTGTGGGTGAGCGGTTTGCCTTCAGGAGGAAGTGTCACAAGATGGCGTCGCACACTGAGGCCGGGGACAAGGTGCTCTAGGCTGGATTTAGCGGCGGGTGCGGACCAAGTTCCTATAAAGGGTCGGGACGCCCTGGGTTTTAACCGCAGAGGATCCTCAAAATTCCATCCTGGTTGCCAGTTTAATATACAAGCCTGTTTGACTCATAGAACATACGTTCTTTTGAGTTCAAACCATCTGGTAAGTTCATATCTGCTTTGGAGGGGGCCTTACTGCACTGATGCTTCCAGTATTATCCATTGCACTTTGATACCTTTGTGGTGAATTGGATCCTTTCTTTCTTCACTACATACTGTGGACTATACAGAATTTTCACTGACTTTTTCATATACATGGTTTTTTATTTTTTAGTTTATTAGGCACATGTCATATACCATTGTGGTTAATTGGATTTTCTCTTCCCTCACCATATACCGTGGACTTTATGGAATTTACACTGACTTTTTGTACACGATTGTTTATTTTTTATTCAGTTTATCAGGCACATGTCATATGTGATATTTATGTGTTCTTTTGTTTAGGTTACTAGTTTTTATGGTCTGTACATTTGGATTGATTTACTGATATTTCACGATTCACCTTACAAGGTTGTTAGTTGATATTTACCAATTTAATCAGTTTAGCGCTACACTTATATATCTTTGGCATTGGCAGGTGGCACTGGCAGGAGGCAATTGTGGGCACAGATGAGGCAGATGTGCCTCCTTCCTCTTCGGGACCGATGTCCCTTGCACATAAGCCGGTGATCGCCTTTTTTTTTTTCCTTACGCTGTCAGCGTGAGGAAAAAAAAAAAGAGATTACCGAGCTTTTGTTTACATCACGTGATGAGCTGTCATTGGCTGACAGCTGATCACGTGGTAAGGGGCCGGGATCAGCCCCTTACTCGTATCTGTAATCACCCAGGTCTCAGTGACTCGGTGATCACAGCGCGTGCCACACGCATGCAAAGGGGGGGGGCGTGCGGGGAGTGTGCAAAGGGGAGGATGCGGCCTCCTGGAAATTCAGGTCCGCGCTGTGGCCGTCGTTTGGCTATAGCGCGGACACCAAGTGGTTAAAATGCTCTGTTGGGACTCACTCTTCCCAAATATGCATATGGTGATCTCTACTTAGGCCATTTAAAAGTTTTTACTCATCCTGACTAAAAAAAAAAAAAAAAATGCACTTACATAAGTGAAATAATAAAAATGCTTCACATAATGTTACCATGTTGATGCAGAACTACCCATGTGTGTTTATTTTTTTTAGGTACTAAAATTCTGCAGGTCTTGGCTTTGTTTGGAGTCCAAGTGCCAAACCAAAGTCATTTGCCAAGTTACATATTATGCACCACGCCTTTGTGCTCACCTTTATTGACCGACTCGCTAATCTTTCCTTTTGAAAACGATTAAAAGAAAGAAAAAAAAAAAAAGAAGAAGTGTACACCTAGATGCCTTAGCATGCCTGAAAAGGAAGAACCAAAGAAGTCTGTATTGTCCATAGACACACCTAAGTTGTCTTATTTTAAGAAAATAAGTGAACAGTGGATGCCATATGAAATGGATCTGTGAATGGAAAACTACAAGTCCCATCTAAAAGGTGTACATATCCAAATACTGTTTAAACAGACATATTCGTGTATTGTGATAACTATTAAAGTGCTCAAAACAGTGTTTCCTTTTTAAATAGTGATCGCGTATACTTCAATTAGGCAATAAGGTGCAATTAATTGATAAAATAATTACAAGTCCATAAATCAACAATATTTTTCTGTGTTGAAATACTCCGTATTGATCCTTCACCTGTCACCAACAATCTCCGATTCCAAAAATGTGTCACCACACCACATGTTGAAGGCTCACGGAACTCTCACCTTAACCACGGATCAATGAGGCCTATTGTATTCTATTTTCTTTGTATTGGCATCTCTTGGTATCTGGTGCCCCTCTCCAGATACTCCTCCTTAATTTGCAGTATGTGTATATGGCTCCTTATGTTAATACTCGAGGTTACATAAGGCCATTCTGCATAACTCACAATGGGGAGGACAACTCACAAGATGGAAAGGCTCCCATAGAGTAGTATTTAAACCATCAATTTTCTTATTTATTAAAAAGTATGCACTCACATTCAAGAAGTTAAAAACGTGCTTTAAACATGAAAAAGCTCGATATACTGGCGTCTTCCCATGTTACTTCCAGTTCGCGTCAGCCTCTCCTCTTTCCCTATGCGTTACATCACGCCACACGTGACTTCATCAAGGGGGCCCCCCAGTGAAAAGGAGAAGAAAGATGCCAATATAAAAGAGAATAGAAATATATCATTAGGCTTAACTGATACGTGGTTAAGGTGAGAGTTCTGTGAGCCTTGAACATGTGGTGTGGCGACACGTTTTTGGAATCAGAGGTTATTGGTGACAGGTGAAGGGATTAACACAAAGTATTTCAACACAGAAAATAATTGTCAATTTATGGACTTGTAATTATTTTATGAATAGCACCTTATTGCCTAATTGAAGTAGAAGAGATCACCATTTAAAAAGGAAGCACTGACGTATACTCTCCAGGTGGTATCGCTGCCCCTCCATTCTTCATAAAATTAACCCTACCATCCCTGAGCTATGCTGGGGCTGTTTGCAGGCTCCTGGCACTAGGACTCACATCTGGGGCACTTGCCCAAGTCTTTCCCCTTTTTGGGAAAAGATTTTGCAATTGTTTGCTGACCTGGTGAGCGATACCTTTCGCAACCAACCCCAGATTACAGTTTTATCCTTAGTGCCATTTCAAAAAGAGTCAGGTTTAGATTTTTTTTATGTTATTGCCAGATGCTGGCGCCAATCTGAAACACCAACCTTAGCAGCTTGGGCTTGTGAAATTAATCAAATTGAATACTTTGAGAATATGGTAGCATGGGACGAGGATAAATCTGACTTCATAATCTAATTTAGACTGTCTGTAATAATTTCTGGTATTCATCTACCTTTGATATGTTTACCTCTACCTTGCTTTAGACTGTTGGGTTGACCCAGGATCCTCTTATTAGCCTATGCCATCTTCTGTTGTCTCTATAGATACTCATGGCCTTTCTTCCCTTCCCCTTATTTTTATTATCAATGAAACATTTTTTTCCCTTTATTTTCTCTTTCTGTCCCCCCCCCCCCCCTTTTCTGCTCCATGATATACCAATTTTGCTGATCTGTCAAAATAATTACTTTCAGAGGTGCTCTTTCTATAGGATTGGATGGGTTAACACCACACCCCTAATACATGTATCTTGTTTGATCTTAACTGTATTATGGAAATGAGGGAGGTTTTCCTATTTCATGTGTATGTGGCCTAATTATTCTTGATACTTGTATTTTTACTATGCATTACTCACAGATGTGAGCACCAATTTGATCAGGCTCCTCTGGCACGTTTATATTTTACAGACATATCGCTTTTGTCGGTATGTTTTATTGTGCCTGCAAAACCAAGAGAAAAAAAAGATGAAAACATAAAAAGGAAGCACTGTTTTGAGCACTTTAATAGTTATCAAGGTACACAAATACGTCTGTTTGAACAGTATTTGGATAAGTACATTTTTGGATGAATTGTATATGTTTGCTCGTTATAGAAAGGAGTGCAGCACTTTATTTTAATTATTGTCATTTCATTTGTGGGAACAGAAAGCGTTGATTGCAGCACACTTGGTTATATCACAAATAATATCAGTACGAGCACAGTTTGCTAGGACAACCCATTATCTAAGAGATTGGGTAGCGCAGGAGTACTAACACCTATACATATTGATACAAGTCCCATCTGCCACTGCTACAGGTTGTTCTCAATGGAGCACAAGTGGAGTGACATCACTACACTTGTAGTCCATTGTTTATTTCCTCCTGCTCCATAACTAAAAAGGGTATGCACCTCTGTATGAACCTAGGGCTGAAGAGTTTGCAGGAGCCTGTACACTGCACCTGTGATCCGCTGATTGCGGTTGCAATGCTTTGCAGGCTCCATAGCACCCACATTAATACACAATTTTACTTTATGTAATATGGCTGCATTTATTTATTTATTTATTTTTGCAAAAAAAGATGCACTCACCTTGCACAGCCAATATTATTATTATACAGGATTTACATAGCCCCAACAGTTTGTGCAGCGCTTTACAACATGGGGCAAACAGTACAGTTACAATATAATTCAAAAACAGGAGGGATCAGAGGGCCCTGCTCGTTAGAGCTTACAATCTAGAAGGAAGGGTCAAGTGGAACAAATGGTAACAGTAGTGGGGAGATGTTCAGATGGAGAAAATTAAAAATACAGTTGTTATGTGGGAGTGATTGGACGTGGGGCTTAAAGGAGAGTTTAGAAGGATTCCAGGATTACACCTAGGACCTTAGCATGTGGGGATGGGCTTATAGTTGTGCCATCGATTTTGACAGAGAGATCAGGATCAGGGGAAGAGGCACGTGGGGGAGGAAAAATGATAAGTTCAGTTTTGGATAGATAAGGCTTGAGGAAGTGGTGTGACATCCAAACTAATATATCCAACAGTAAAATTAGTGATCCGTGGGGAGTGAGCTGAGGGGTAGAGAAATAGATTTGGGCGTCTTCAGCGTAGAGGTGGTATTGGAAGCCATGGGAGGCTATCAGGTGCAGGACAGGGGTGCGATTTTGTCATAGAGGTTGTCGGTAGCAGAGTAGAGAAGAGAAGGGTTGAGATGGCGTAGGTTTCTATGGGTAACCATTGGATGGTTGGAGGGAGAGGAGAGGGAGAGACTGAAATTAATAAGGTAGTGATGAGAGAGGGGGTAAGGATAGTTGGAGAGGTTGCATGGAGTGCATAGGTGGGAGAAAACAACATCAAGGGTATTTCCTTCAGAGTGAGTAGAAGCATGTATCCATTGCTTCGGGTCAAAGGAGGAGGTTAGACTGAGAAGTTTGTAAGTAGCAGGAGTGTTAGTATTAGTAGGGATGTTGAAGTCCTCGAGAATGATATTGGGGATTTCAGAAGAGAGAAAGTAGGGTAGCCAGGCACAGAAGTCATCCAGAAAGGTTGATACCAGTCCTTAGAGAAACTGGGGAGAAGAGACTAATGCAGTTTGCCTCAAAATGAGGAGTGACAGAGGGAGGTGGGTGAAGTACCTAAAAGGTAATATGTGGGGCTAAAAGGATTCCAACACCCCCTCCTTTGCGTCCACTGGGTCTGAGTGAGTCCAAAGAAGACCAGGGCAGCAGAAGACGCAGTGTCAGATTCATGAAGCCAGGTTTCCGTAATGGCGAGTAGATTAAATGAGTTAGCAATAAAGAGATCATGGAGAGAGGCGAGTTTGTTACAGACAGAGCGGGCATTCCAAATGGCGCGAGAGAAAGGGAGTCTGGTCTTGGGAAGAAGAGAAATGGGAACTAGATTGTGTGCACTGTGGCTGCAGCCAGAGGGTGTAGAGTAATGGGTGCGTTGAATACAGTTAAATGAAGGAGGCCCAGGGTTTGGGGATACATCACCAGAGCTTAAAAGAAGGGTGAGGGAGGTAATATGGGAGTGCGATTTATATGAAGGGACAAGCCCCAGTGTTCGGGAGATTTTTTGTGCACGTGGATTTAGAATTAGCAGGAGTTGGTGAGTGCAATTATAAGGAGAGGACAGAAGTGAGGGTAATATATACAAGGTGGAGCTGAAGGATGTAAACAATGTCACCTATAGTCTGTGTGGTATTTTTCAAGCCATTTTCTTGTGTCCCTTCGCTTTGTGCATTTGCTGAAGTGCACAGTCAGAAGTGCTGCCTCTTATAGAAATACCCCCACTTTGGGAAAGAACCCCATATGCAAACGTGCCTTTCCCAAGAGATGTTTAGTTATATACTACTAGGGATAGGAGGAGGGTGTGTGCTTCTAATTGCTAATCAGGGACTTAATAAAAGATGGCTGGCTATGCAAAGCAAAGCAAAATTCTCACTTCAGAAACAGACAGCTAATAAAGATAAGAAAAGGCCATAATTTAGGTAAGGCATTGGGATGAAACAAAAATAGCAAAGCAATGTGGACAGTCTACAGATGGTCAAGCAAAGGAGCATACCTGAGTTAAAGAAACATAAGACAACAGTTTTCAATGTTGCGATTATGGCCGGAGTTGCAGCATGAGGGACCTTCCTCATTTTTTATTTTTTTTTACTTTATGTATCTTTCCTGCCCTGCTATACAATTTTTTTCACTTTTCCAGTTTGTAGGGCATCAATATCCTTCCTGGATGCAGGTTAAAGAACATGTAAATCCAATATTTCATATTCCTGATATGTGCCTGCTGTAATGTGCACTTGTATGAAAAAGTGTCCTGTTCTCTATCTATTGTTTCCTTTGCGTAAAATCCCTGGTGTTCCTGTCAATACCTCGGCTTTCCTATTAAAAACTGACCACTCTAAGCAGGAGAACACGCCATGGTAAGTTCATTGGCTGTGCTGGGAACTCACCCTTTTCTCCTTCAATGACACACCCCCCTAAACAGCTATCAGTGTGCTGCTGCTTCTCCTCCCCCCAGCTCTTATGCAGCTGAGAACAGAGGTAATGTGATCACCTTTAAAAAGGGAAAAAACAGAAGGTATTTTTTTTTTTATAATAATTCACAAATGTTTTGCCTCTCATTACTATTTTAAACTGAATGGGCTGTTTTACAAGGAAAAGTTGTTACAATCGCTTTAATTCTTATGTTGCCCCTAGTTTGTGTGACTGCAGAACAAGTCTGCTTATTGCTTACAATTTAAACAAGTGTACATCTAATCATCTAGAATGTGGTAAATAAAAGCCATGCCGACAAACAAATAGTAAGCATATCAGACATACCTTTCGCACCATAGTCATATTTTGCTGCTTGATCCAGGTTTTCGTACAGGTGTCATAGGACTCCATAGAGATTAACTCACGATCCCCATCCTCTCCTCCCAGAACATAGACTACGCCATCAATTTCTACAACACCAAAACTGTGCCTTTCCTATCGGAGCAGACATACATTATTACTTACTATTGTCTTATACTTGCATAAGAGTTTACTGAGCTGGGAGTATAAATAAATGTTCTGCACATAGGCTCCGTTCACACAAGTGTGACTTTGGATACATAAAGTCGCAAGACAAGTCGCAGCCCACTGATTTTAATGGCACATGTTCCAATCTTCGCGACTTTGAAAAAGGTTCCTGCGCTACTTTGATGCGACTTGAGTGACAGAGTGTAAAGTTGCATCAAAGTCGCACTGGAAATCGTGCGACTATGGAAATGCACTAGTGTGAAGCGAGCCTTAGTGAAAAAAAAATCAAAAACTTGGTAGTCTAAGCAACGAGCAAATCAGAGCAAGGATCAGATATCATCATTTCCTGATTCCTGGGCCCAAGAAGGTTTTGGGAGCAAGTCTACTGGCCTGTAATTACATTACAGAACACAAATCAAAAATGATTTCTATATATCTATTTATTTTTATTATACAAATTATAAAAGAACACATTTGTAACTCAAAGAAGAAGAAAACTACTGTTAAAAGTTGAACTCTGGTGTGAATAAACAGATTAAATCCAGCACATAGTACAATGCTCTTTTGGTCTATAGCAGTTGTCTCCAAACTACAGCCCAAGGCCCAGATGCAGCCCTTTGCTTGCTTTTATCTGGCCCTTGGGTCACTGTTCCTACCACTGCTAGGAACTATTCTTCCAACTGACACCAATGATGTGGCACTATTCCTTCCACCGACACCAACGATCGGGCACCTTTCCTTCCACTGACACCATGATGGGGTACCATTCCTTCCACTGACACCAACGATGGGGTACCATTCCTTCCACCGACATCAACGATGGGGCACCATTCCTTCCAATGACACCAACGATGGGGCACCATTCCTTCCCCTGACACCAAAGGTGGAGCACTATTCCTCAAACTAATACCAATGATGGGGACTATTCCTCCTCTGACCACCAAGTCTGAGACATTGTCTACTTCTGCTGACGCTTGGGTATTTTCTACTGTTACTGGCCACAGTCTGGACCCCCTAAGGACTGAAGACCCCTCCAAACTAGAGAGAATATATTTACCTTTTTTTTTTAATTCAGGTTATACTTACCTGTTCTGTGCAGTTGGTTTTGCATAGGGCAGCCTGGATCCTCCTCTTCTCGGGTCCCTCTTCCCTGCTCCTGGCACCTCCCTCCAGTTGAGTGCCTCCATAGAAGCAGCTTGATATGGGGGCACCTGAGCCGAGTCACAGCTTCATGTGTCCATTCAGTTACGGAGCTGCCGCTCCCCTCTCTCTCCTGATTGGCTAACTGACTTTGACAGACGCGGGAGCCAATGGCGCCACTGCTGCATCTTAGCCAATCAGGAGGGAGAATCCCGGATGGCCGAGGGACTCGTGGACATCGCTGGACAGATGGTGCTCAGGTAAGTATTAGGGGGCTGGGGAGGCTGCTACACACAGGTTTTTTTATCTTAATGCATTTTATCCTAAAATATTTCACTTGCTGCCGCCTGTGCGTTTGTCCTCTTCATATATAAGATGACCTATTTTATATTATACTAAGTATCAACATGAACTATGTTTCCTGTGTATATCGATTTATATAGTTTTTACCTAGTTACAAATCCATTCATTATATCTTTCGCAGCTACTCATTTTAACATTCTCAACAGACTTCTGTCTGTAGTCCAGGCACCCTTGGCTTTTTCTTCAATCATTGTTATCACAGATGCAAGTAAGTTACCTTTCTCCTAGGTTAGCACTATCACTTTACATGAGCTCACCCATAGTTATCACTTTCTCTATGGCTCCGAGATGTTAACCATCCTATCACTTCCCACACACCCCCCCCCCCCATCACTTTCCACTCATACACAGTTACTTCCCCATCGCTCCCACTCTCCCCCCCTTTTCCCCCCTCTCCCCTATTCAATTCCCCCCTCCCCCTCTTTTCCTTCCCTTCCCAAACCCCCCCCTTCCGATCCGACCCCACCTTCACCTCCCACCAATCCAAACCCCCCCCCCTCCTCCCCCCTTTCATTTACATCCACCCCGTCCTGGTCAGCCCCTTATTTCACATTTATCATTTTTACTAATTTTTACACAACCCTGTTGGTTAGATTCCAGCCCAAAAGTTTCTTTGGAGCCCCATTGGCGTCCCTCCATGTGCACTACCCTTTGATTGTTTTTCGTGACTTGACCTTGAGGCGCAGACCAAAGATCCTCATTTGGGTGAGCGATTGATGATGGGTATGGTAGCCGACAGCCTATTCTTTTGTACTACTACCATTTTCATCTTAACTTTTTATATTGTACTCCCAGTCCATGCAATGGTTTTAATTTTGTTTTGTTTTGGTTGTATGCAGTGCTACATCTTATTGCTTTTCAAATATCCCCTGATGAGCCCACAGTGGTGAAACATGTCAGGACAATCATTCTAATGTCATCTGTTTTGAATTTTAGATGTATTCTTGTACATGTGAACATAACTTTTATCAACCTTTTATTATGTCTTGTATGTAACAATAAAAATGTTGTATTTTTCGTACCTATCATGGACTGAAATTATATATTTTTTTTTTTCTTGCTGGCACCCAAAAAGTCCCGCCAAATAAATCCCTCCTTCCTACAATTACGTACAGGGATGTTGGTGCCTTTTTCTCTTTCTTGTCATTGTCACCTACCCATATTGCTACTTTCCATATTTCTTCAGGTGTTGTACCACACCATCAAAATTCCCTATGGTTAGGTGACACAGTTTCTTCATTCCTATTTTTGTTCTTTTATCTGCATTTTTGATTAGTTTATTTATAGAAGTCCAAAAGCATTAAAATATTCCTAATACTATGTAAATATATATGCCATGTGGCAACCAATGCTATACATATCTAACAGTGCGTACTTTAATGTACTAATCATGCACTATTGATGTATGAACTTACTACTTAAATATCAATGAACAATGCCTCTCATGTAATCCTCATTTCTAAAATGCTTTATATTAATTTTCATTTTTTTTTTTGTACTATTTTCTTGCAATGCCTGTCAACTACACTGTCCCGTCAAATTGTCTCCCCTAGTATGCAAATCTGCCTACTCTCTGTAATTTCAATACGATTCACCTGATTCGGTGTATTGCACTGGCCTCTCACACGTATTTTTATTATACACTGTTGTTCTATTCAACCCATATTCCCAGCCAAATTTTTGTTCTTTGCAATTCAGACACTATTTTTTGCTACTTCTTCTTTATTTTCCTATGCTGCTCCTTGCCCTGTGCACAGAGGGGAGAGTAGACGCATGCCCACTGATTGGGACATGCCAGCTCCCAACGCGTCCTCCCCTTCCCGATCGCGGGCCGCTATTCAGCATGGGAACGGTAGTTTCTTTAGCCTTGTATCGTCTCATTGACGCTTCGCGCATGCACCGTGCAGTCCTTATACCGGCGGCCCATGCATGACGTCAAACACTAATTTATTAGCACCTGTAGGTCTACATATAGCCTCCCCCTACCATCACATTGTCATACTTTCTAAGGATAGCCACGCTATGAGACTGCTATGTATAAGGTAAAACTGCACAAAGAATGTCCCCCTGTTTCTGTGATAGTATGGTGCAATACTATTCTTTCCATCAACGCTTTACATCTTAGTTCACCTTCTTAAAATATTTCACTTGCTGCCGCCTGTGTTGGAAACTTTATCTCCCCAATTGAGGGGGGCGGGTGATCTGCAGCAGGCATTTGTCCTCTTCATATATAAGATGACCTATTTTATATTATACTAAGTATCAACATGAACTATGTTTCCTGTGTATATCGATTTATATAGTTTTTACCTAGTTACAAATCCATTCATTATATCTTTCGCAGTTACTCATTTTAACATTCTCAACAGACTTCTGTCTGTAGTCCAGGCACCCTTGGCTTTTTCTTCAAATCATTGTTATCACAGATGCAAGTAAGTTACCTTTCTCCTAGGTTAGCACTATCACTTTACATGAGCTCACCCATAATTATCACTTTCTCTATGGCTCTGAGATGTTAACCATCCTACTTATCACTTCCCGCACCCCCCCCCCCATCACTTTCCACTCATACACACACTTACTTCCCCATCCCTCCCACTCCACCCCCCCCCCTATTCCATTCCCCCCTCTTTTCCCTTCCTTTCCAAAACCCCCCCTCCCCATCCCACAATTCAAAAAACCCTCTCCCCCCCCCCTTTTCTCCCCCCTCTCATTTACATCCACCCCGTCCTGGTCACCCCCTTATTTCACCTTTATCATTTTTACAAATTTTTACACAATCCTGTTGGTTAGATTCCAGCTCTAAAGTTTCTTTGGAGCCCCATTGGCGTCCCTCCATGTGCACTACCCTTTGACGGTTTTTCGTGACTTGACCTTGAGGCGCAGACGAAAGATCCTCATTTGGGTGAACGATTGATGATGGGTATGGTAGCCGACAGCCTATTCTTTTGTACTACCATTTTAATTTTAACTTTTTGTATTGTACTCCCAGTCAATGCAATGGTTTTAATTTTGTTTTGTTTGTATGCAGTGCTACGTCTAATTGCTTTTCAAATATCCCCTGATGAGCCCACAGTGGCGAAACATGTCGGGACAATCATTCTAATGTCATCTGTTTTGAATTTTAGATTTATTCTTGTACATGTGCACATAACTTTTATCAACCTTTTATTATGTCTTGTATGTAACAATAAAAATCTTGTATTTTTCGTACCTATCATGGATTGAAATTATATATATATATATATATATATATATATATATATATATATATATATATATATATATATATATATATATATATTTTTTTTTCTTGCTGGCACCCAAAAAGTCCCGCCAAATAAATACCCCTTTCCTACAATTATGTACAGGGATGTTGGTGCCTTTTTCTCTTTTTTGTCATTGTCACCTACACATATTGCTACTTTCCACACTTCTCAATCATTGTCCTACGCCATCCTAAATCAACAAGAGTGGTTTGAGTGGAGCCGATCTTTTAAATGACAAAATATTTCTGTTTACAGGAGGTTTAACATGTTCTTTTCAATCAGAGAAATCCTAAAAAAAAGTGTTTTGGTAGCATTAGGAATTCTAAATTACTGCTAATAGGTTACCTCAAGCATAGGTGGTAGTGGGCTCCAGGCATTGGCATCTGGATCATACTGCTCCCCAGAACTCAGAGTATCGCCATTTTCATTCTGTCCTCCAAGAACAAACAAAAAACCCTCTGCCAACACAAAAGCAAAAACACACCTCAGCGTATACTTGGCATCAACTCTTATGGCTTTAAATTGGTTTTAAAGGCTCAAGATGCAGCAGCGCCCTCAATACTTACCTGAACCCCATCGCGATACAGTGATGTGTACGGGAGCTTTTAGGAGACTTCCCCCTTCTCATTGGCTGAGACACAGGTGAGAGCCATTGGCTCCTGCTGCTGTCAATCACAGCTAGTGAACCAAAGAGAGAGAGAGGGGGCAGGCTGAGCTGTGGCTGTGTGTTAATGGACACGCAAAGCAGCGGCTCAACAGCGAGCCTGCTTGGGTGTCCCCATAGCAAGTTGCTTGCTCTGGGGCACTCAGCAGGGGCCAAGAGTGTCGGTGGGGGACCAGAGAAGAGGAAGATCGGGGCTGCTCTGTGAAAAACTACTGCACAAAGCAGGCAAATATAACATGTTTGTTATTTAAAAAAAGAAAAATGATTTGTATAGTATGAAGTACAACAAACTGAATATCAAAAATTAATTCACAACATTACATACTAGTTCAGAAAACATAAAGCATATATAATAATGGGAAAAACTAAGTGTCAAAAAGCTCAACTAATAAAGGGTGTTGGTAAATCTGATAGGGAAGAGTTACCACCTCGGTCAAGATTTTAACGCAGTCCCCTCCAGAGAGTGTGTGTGTGTGTGTGTGTGTGTGGGTGTGGGTGTGTGGGTGTGGGTGTGTGGGGGGGGGGGGGGGGGGGTTTACCCTCTCTATTTATCCTAGTGATCACTGCAAATGGGAGGGAGAATGGTGGCAAAGCCAAAATGTACAGTTGTCACTGGATGAATATGAACATGAATAGAAGAGGAATCTTTCAATGAGGACACCTGTTTTGTGGGCTACTATATCAGAAAAGATTTCCTCTCACTTATAGTTGGGTCTCTGGGAGGAGGAATGATGGAAATCTTCCCAAAAAGAGACAAGGCAAACCCTTCACCCGAAAAACAAAAACCCTCACCTGTGAACAGTGGTGGAATGCCAGGATCCTGCAGCTTCCAGCCTGTACCTCCGAAGTGGGCTGACTGTTGACAAGCTTCAGGGCTTGTGAGTGAACTATGAGAGCGCTCATCGATGCCCTTGCAGTTCTTTGAGAACTACAAGACGTCAGCCACAACTGGCTGACGATATTTGTAGTTCTCTTATTTACAGATCCCTGTGACTGAATAACGCAGCCATGTGGGTGGATCCCGTGCGTCCACTGCAATTTTGAAATGTGACAGCGGTTGAGGGTAGAAGAGCCCCTGCCTGCACTCACTGGGAGCAGGTCTGGAGCATGTTACACTCGAATAATGGATGTAACATTTGACCACACCCACTATTTGATGCGGTTTGGAGGGTATGTGGGGTTTTTGGAAGTCGTGGTCGAGTTACTGCACCTATTTTCTGAGAAAAAAAGCCCTGGTCTATTTAATAAAAGGGGACTATTTTTTGCTCAAATTGTGATATGACACAACACTTATTTTTTATTATTAATTAATTAATTATTAATTAATGCTGTGTGGAATTTAAAGTCCTAGGGACACTTGACATAACGGCTGGGCCAAAATATAATCAAGCACCTCATCCCAAAAATGGTATAGAGAACAATAGAGAAGTACTGGGATGATAGCGGTGCCAATAACGATATTCATCAAAATATTACAATTTACAGACTTTTATTGATACATAGTTAAAACATGATCATTTTATAAAGAACAAGGTTGAAATCTACAAATGTCCATATTGTGGTCATACTGATATCGTAGGTAAATAATTGTTATGTGTCTGTTCCTGACATGTTGAACCAATGATGGCTTCCTTAGGGGACTTGAAGACCACCACCTGTCCACCAGCATTGAAAGACTGGAGTAAGGACACCACGGGATTACAGGAGACATATGGACCAGTATAGTAGAAAAACAATAGATTAAACTGAGAGCATCTGGACCAGAGACCACTGCTGCAAATCAATTCGCAGCCAAGGTAAAAACTTGTCCAGATAGCCCTCAGTAATCCAGCCTATAGTGGTCTTCAAGTCCCCTGAGGAAGCTATCATTGGGGAAACATGTCAGGAACAGAAACCATAACGCGAGCATGTATGTAAGATATCAGTATGACCACATTACGGACATGTAGATTTTAACCTTGTTCTTTCTAAAATGATCATGTTTTAACTATGTATTAATAAAAGTCTGTAAATTTTATATTTTAATGAATATCGTTATTGGAACCGTTATAATCCCAGTACTCCTCTATTGTTCTCTAGACACTTGACATGTTTCATACATATGAAGGGAGGATGCTTGCACAGCAACAGTAGCCGACATAGGGTCCACTCTTCAGGATAGAGATAAATATTGTTGCAACTTTGGAACTGGATACAGAGTTACCACTTGTATTGTTGATACATTCAGTGATCTTTTCAAAAAGACATTATATTATGCAGAAGGCAAGTGCATGAACATACATCTCTAGCATTTAAGATTTTAAAATTAAAAAACAAACTTGCATCAATGAGGAGACCTACCTGCAGATAAAACCCCATGATTAATTCTTGGTATGCTTAGAGGTGCCAGCTCAATCCATAATTGTCTGTTCCGATCATATAGAGGGCACATACAACGAACATTGGCCAATGGCTTCCGAGACCTTAAAAAGGGCAGACATTTTGTATTTATTTATTCTGTTACTTTCCTATAATAATTATTACATCTTCTTTGGCAATTGGTTTGAATGGAGGAATCCCCAGGGAATTTCACAAATCCTTTGTGTTTGGCAGCGGTAGACTTAGAATGCATCTGCAGCGTTATCCTCCGGTGAACCTGAGATGTAGCCTTTGTGAGCAGTTTTCATGCCAGTCTAGTTATTGCTATTCAGAAGTTAAGACTAATATTTTTAAGTGGCTCTGTCATGATCTCGGTCCTAAAGCCCCACTCCAGGAAAATATAATATCCACCTTTACAGCGCTGGTTCATAACACCCCCCCCTCCCCAAGAAAACAAACACACACACACTGCAAGGGTTAAAGCCCAACTCCATACAATATTTTCTTTTACCCATGCAGTGGAGCAGTGTTCACACTGCATGGGTCAACTGTTTGTTTTGACTAGGGGTGAGTGGAAAGCATATACTCACTCCCCCAGCGGTGAACTGTTCCTGGTCTATGGAACCTGCTCTGGGTGTGATGACGTCAGGAACAGTCCACTATTCAAGACCAATGGAGCGCAGGGGAGCCGGACCAGTCTTGTGCTGGGAGGATTGGAGGTTTAGGCAAGTACATCTCCACTTTCCTCTCCCCTACACAAAAAACTAGCAGTTAACCCATGCAGTGTGGACTGGGCCCCACTGCATGGGAAAACATTTTTTTTTGCTTGGAGTTCAGCTTAAATCGTTTAGTATAGGGCCAGAGTATTAGGAAGATACTTGCTTTAGCCCTCAGTCCAGCGGGCTCCCTATAGATGCTCCGTAGGCTGCGACCAGTCCTTGGTGCACTCCAGGCCTCCTAAACGTACAATACAGGATTCATTTTGTCTCTCTATTCTGTAAGACGTGCCAAGGCCATGCCCACAGACCAGAGCTTTGGGCAGAGGAGTGGAGCAAGGAACCAGGCGATACCCCCTCTAGACAGAACGAGCATATAACCCTTGCAGTGTGGGGGGTATATATATGGTTTTATTCCCATGTCTGTCAGCTATGAGTAAGCACTTAGTTTAAGTGTGAAACACATCAGCAGTTACTCTGTACCACCTTGCCGTGGTGCCCTGTGTACTTCATGATCCTGTTATACGAATAAAAGGCATATGAAATTTCTTTCGGTGTGCGGCTGTCCAGACTTTTTCGTTTACTTCTACCTTGCAGTGTGGGGGTTAGTAGGAGCCCCACTGCAAGGGTGGATTTTTTATTTACATGGAGGTGGCCTTTAAGATTGTTAGTTCCCTGATACTGTGTCTTTAATCCTTTCTAAGTGTCTGCCCTGAAACACATACATGAATGGAGGGATTCTGACACATTTATAGCATGCTTGTTGAAGGTCTGTGACTACACAGAAGTCAGACACAGTCCGGTATGAGTTAATATGTAGAGGGCGCTAGTGGTTAATAAAGGAAAAAATGTGTGAAACAGAAAGGTTTCAGTGAGAAAAACTTTTCATGGGCGTAGAAAATAAAGTGTGGAAAATGAAAAATTATATCACACAATAATGAAAAAGTGGTAATGATTAAAGTCCCAATAGCTGAGTGAACAAACCAAATGGCAGCGAAGAGAAAAAATCTTCCAAGATGTAATGATTCCTTTATATGAGCAAATGGAAAATCCTTCACCAAGAATTAAGATACACCTCGCAGTGGTAGAAAGATATCTGCTTACCAGATACCAATGACTCCTTTACTTAAAAAGAGAGTCATTTGCGCTTGTACAGGATTGTGCCTGCTCACATGAGACGGCTGGGTGCTGGATGGTATAGGCAGAGAACCCTCCTTGCCTCGGTTGTCAGACATGGGATATGTGAAAGACAATAAGATCTTCCATAGTGTAATACAGTTTATTAAAAAGTAGTAAAAAACAAAGATAAAGCCAAATGGCCGCTTACATTAAAAAGTGCCTACCCAGCACTGGAGCTGCTCGCTCATCTGGGTACGAATCACCATATGGATGCCGTCATACCGCCTCGATGATCGGCGTGCGTTCCACCCGGTGTATGCAACAACCAGAGAAACCGGACGTAGGGGAAGAACACGTGACCACGTACTGCTCTGACGTACGTTTCGTATGAACGTCTTCAGGGAAAGTTATGGCAGACTCTCTTGACAAAGCCATTTTAAAATGTATTACTTCACAAGGTCCAACATTTTCAAAAGAGAACCTGCCAGTACCTCACTTACCTCTAAGGCCCAAGGCTCTCATGAAACCTCATGATAGAAATATGGAGGGTTGCCAAGACTGACCTCCTTCTGAATATACTAGGTGCCTGGCTGCCGTGCTTTAATGATTTCTGAGTCACCAACTCAGACCCCATAGGTCCTTATCTGCATGTGTTCCAGGTCTGTTACTCAGAGTATCAAAAGCAAGAGGATTGCCAGATAACTAGCATCAGGTCTCAGACAAAAGCTCTCTATTGCTGTCACAACAGTTATATTATTAATGAGGGACGAAAAAAGCAGATTGAATTTCCAGGTAAAATTTAGGCTTGGTTTGTGGATATTCAAGCCATGCCACCTTTAAACAATGCCACTCAATATTGTGGAACACATTAAGGTAGATGCATCGATCTCATCAAATCTCCCTGTGTTAAAATCCTTGCAGTAAATAAAAAGCAAACTTTCACAAAAACATTAAAAACCAAAGTTTGCACGTTATATAATACCATATATACTCGAGTATAAGCCGACCCACCTAATTTTACCACAAATAACTGGGAAAACTTATTGACTCGAGTATAAGCCTAGGGTGAGAAATTTGCATGCCTCACTGTGCCCATTTGCAGCCATAGGTCCCCCGAACTTCAAACTCGGTAGTTAAGGGTTCCTAGATGCCCCCTAGCTGCAGCCGAAATTTGGGGTCTCTGGACCCAAAGGGTCCCGAAATGACATTGCTGCAGATGGACACAGTTGACCGATTTTGGGGCCCCGTATCTCGGGGCCACTCAGTGCTAGGAACCCCAAATTTGGTTTCCAAACACAGTGGAACTAGCACTACAACATATCCAAGCTGGGGTTCCTAGCACCAAGTGGCACCGAAATATGGGGCCCCAAAGTCAGTTCGGAAAATGTCAAGCACTTTTCTGCAGCAGAGAATGACATTTTCTGAACCAAATTTGGGGCCACATATCTTGGGGCCACTTGGTGTTAGGAACCCAAACATTGGATATGTTGTAGTGCTAGTTCCACTTGGTTTGCACACCAAATTTGGGGTTCCTAGCACCAAGTGGCCCCAATATACGGGGCCCCAAATTCGGTTTGAAAAATGTCATTTTTTTGCTGCAGAAAAGTGCTTGACTCGAGTATAAGCCGAGGGAGGCATTTTCAGCACAAAAAAAATGTGCTGAAAAATTCGACTTATACTCGAGTATATACGGTACATTTTAGTGAGCATATATTTTCAGGTATTATTGCAGTGTTTTATTTAAAGTCATTCTGGTTATAGTAGAGGAGGGTTACACCACGGTCATTTTGTTTTGCCATCTGTGTCTCATTAGGGAGATTCTTTCACTTCCTGTCATATAGCCTCAAAAGGAAGCAAGAGGACATCTTTCCAATGTGGGGGAGACCCCCTCAGTATTCACAGAACAAGTGTCTCCATTGGAAGATTTCTCTCTATTTCTGATCTGGTGGCAACTAAAAAAAATTTAAATTTACCTGCATATGGATTTAATATTTACTCCCTCTAGTGCTTAATCTACAAATCTTTTTATCTTAATAATATAACCATAATATGTTAAATATGAAAAACCTTCCATCTTTGGTGACACCTGTGATCAGTACAATTAAAGAAGGACTCTAGTTACAAGGAACACTGTATCTGGCCCCTCACCACTCTTCCCAAATCTTAAACAAAAATATTATACTTTAAGTGGCTTTTTAAAAATTTTACATACTGTTATCGTATCAAAATATAAAGATTTGTAGATTAACCCCTAGAGGGAACAAATAAATCCACAATCAGTTCTTAAAGTGGAACATAACCCCTAACAACTTGACAAAAAATAATGTTCTTTAGCAAGGAACACAAATTCCACATTAAGCACATGCATGGAGCCAGCGCCTCCCGACCCTTTAAGGGGTTTAGGATACCGGGAGGTGGGGCAGGGTTTATGATTATTTGATCGCCGTGATTGGCTGTCACGGCAGTCACATGATCGGAAAGCTCACAATTGCACGCAGCAAATCGCGAGCCTTCCGTTAGCCACCAGTAACTGTGCCAGGAGTGCGCTCTAAGCACAGCTGTATTTGTACTGATGCACGCAAATATGCGGCCGTTCGGCGCCAAGGCCCACCCGCCGAGGGGCCGCATATTTGCGTGTGGCCGGCTCAGAAAGCCTAATAATTATGCCACCAAAATGAGTATTTGCTGTAAATTGCCTCCAGCATTGCCCCCGTTTCTTCTTGCTAGGGACTGCCATTGTGCTGAAGCCCCCCTAAGCAGCAGTAAATCTTTAGGCTGTCCGCAGATAGGCCTCAAGTGGCTCTGATCTTTGGCACAATGCCAGAAAATGGAGAGTGACCGAGCATGTGCAGAGCAGGATGAGAGTGTATTACTAGATTTTAACTGCTTCAATACCGGGGCACTTTCACCCCCTTCCTGCTCAGGCCAATTTTTAGCTTTCATGAAGCAACATGAAGCCATTATCTAGATGAGTATGTGCATGGTGTATGTCTGGTACTGCACACTGTACATACTCATCTAGATCATGGCTTCATGTTCAAGTATTGGAGCCAACACCCATCACCTTTGGACATTCCTTTCCTGTGGAGGTTCGAGTTATGCTCCCGTTTCATTCCTTGGGTCCCAGTACCTTAGCTTCTGTGACAAAGTCCCCCCCTCCCCCTTTTCACACATTGATAAAGTCTTTAATGCAGGTTCGTCTATTTTATATATGCATCTAAAACTATTCCCAAAAAATCTAATAAAAGGAAAGCTGTAGCATTTAATAGAGGGGGTACATTATAAAACAATAAACTTAATGCACAGAAGCGTCACCTACACTCGTTCCTCTCCACCCGCTGTCACAATGCATTCCGAATAGCCTCTGGGCTTGAAGGAGGCCAGGACAGCCTCTCCTTGCTGAGGCTGGCTCAGGGGAATGTTGGTGCACTCTCGGACCATTTCTCGTACCAGTGGCTCATTCAGCATTTGTTCACGGAGGTAGCTGGAGTCTAAACCACTCACCCACAAGGCCGAGCTTACATCCCTCATGTAAACCTGAAGGAACAAAAAAAAAATTCTGTTAAGGTACCTTAACTACAAAGAAAGTCACAGCAAGAGTGAAGTTAACCAACTGAAAAGATTGTAATGTTTTTGTATTTAAAAGGGTTATATGGGGGCTTGTGGCACCTGCTTTAATTAAAGTGATTGTAAAGCCTTGCTTTAAAACCCCCCCCCAACAAACATGTTATACTTGCCTCCTCTGTGCAATTGGTTTTGTGCAGGATCCTCCTCTTTCTGGGTCCCTCTTCGCTGCTCCTGGCCCCTTTCACTGACGAGTGCCCCCATAGACCGGGAGCTTGCTATGGGGGCACCCGAGCTGCAGCCCTGTGTGTCCGCAGGTGCTGCTCGGCCCAGCCCCCTCTCTACCCTGATTGGCTAACTGACTTTGACTGACAGCCATGGTAGCCAATGGCGCCGCGGCTGTGCCCCAGCCAATCAGGAGGAGAGTCCCAGATTCCCGAAGGAATCGTGGACATCGCTGGAGAGAGATGGGGCTCAGGGTAAGTGTTGGGGGATGCTGGGGAGGCTGCTACACACAGAAGGTTTTTTTTTATCTTAATGCATAGAATGCATTAAGATAAAAAACCTTTGGCCTTTACAACTCTTTTAACTACTTCCCTACGGGGCCAATTCTGACATCTCTCTCCTACATGTAAAAAACAATATTTTTTTTTGCAAGAAAATTACTTGCAACCCCCAAACAATTTTTTTTTTGCAGAGGGCCTAGAGAATAAAATGGTGGGAGTTGCAACTTTTTGTGTTACACAGTATTTGTGCAGCAGTTTTACAAATGCATTTTTTTGGCAAAAAATACACTTTAATGAATGTTATTGCACACAAACACTATAAAAATACCCAATGTTTTTGTTGAAATATTAAGAGATGATGTTGCACTGGGTAAATAGATACCGAACATGTCACGCTTTAAAACTGTGTTCGCCTGTGGAACGGCGCCAAACTACTTAAAGATCTCAATATTTTAAAAGCCTTTACAGGTTACCAGTTTGGAGTAAGCAAATCCTCTTGCCTCTGACTTTCCTGATCTGTATGTGGAATCTGAGTTGGGGACTCAAAAATCATTAAAAGATGCATGGGGTTTTTTTTGTTTTTTTTTTATTTATACTTACCTAGGTGGATGCAGCATCGGTCCGATGCTGCATCTGTCCCCCAGTGCCTCTATTACTAAGAACTGAGCGTTCGAACACCGCCGATTGCTCGGTTCTCACAGATCTGCGAGCAGAGAGCTGCTGACTGTCAGTCGCCGGCTCTCTGCTCTACCCCAGCCTCTCTGCTCGGCCAGTTCAGCCTCTCAGCAGCTCGCTTAGAGGCTGGGCCGGGTGCCGGTCCAGGCATGTGGGCGGATCCCGACTTTATGGTTGGGATGACACCAAAGCCTGGACCGACTGACATCAGCAGACAGCAGACTTTGGCCCGCTCTCTGCTGAAAACAGGTCACAGGAGTGTACAAAGAACTGCAATCCTGTGCTCCACAGGAGAAGTATAGCCAAATGAGCTTTGGCTGTACTTCTCCTTTAAAGCACAGCCTCAGCTCTGTTGCTGTGCGGAGGGGAGGTGTGTCCCTTCCCTCCAATTAGCTGTCACAACTCTGCTCACTGAGCTCTAGAGTGTAACTTAAAGTGGTTGTATACCTTTATTTGTACCTTTTACCTACAGGTAAGCCTATAATAAGGCTTACCTGTAGGTAAAAAAAATATCTCCTAAACCTGTAAGGTTTAGGAGATATTCCCCTCGCAATAAGCCGCTGACTGCAGCGGCGCATGCGCACAGGGGACTCTCGGCTGACAGCCCGGCAAACTCCGGAGCCTGCCGGACAGAAGTCTCCCGCGCGCATGCGCGGGAGTGACGACATCGCGGCTCTGGCCACTCACAGCGCTTGGAGCCGCGATACCCGGAAGACACGCCGAGGGGAGATGTCAGCTCCCTCGGCGTGGACAGGGTGGGATGCCGGCGCCTCGTTCTAAGGTAAGTATCTCATAATAAGCTAGTATGCGGTACATACTAGCTCATTATGCCTTTTCCCTTGCAGGTGTAAAAAAAAAAAAAAAAAAAGACAGCGGGTATACAACCGCTTTAAGCTCTCTGCCCCCTTTTTATCTGACAGCTCAGACAAGCTTTATAAATTCTGGACTTTGAATGGATGTAGAGAAGACTGCAGATAACCAGGTACAACATATGTAGGAGAACTAGTTTAATCTCTGTGTATCACCTGAGGCCAGTCACTTTACTGGGTATATATAAGGGTTTACAACCACTTTAATGATCAAGAATGCTTTAATAGTACTAGAGCATCTTATGTAGCCATAAGTTACAGATCTGATGGTGCCAGCCAGGGGTGGTATTAAAGCTACAGATAACAATACGAATTGGTTTTTAGAAATTAATTTAGAAGGTTAATTTAAAAAAAAAAAAAGAAAAAAGTACAATGGCATTTTGTACCGTTTTGAAGATAACATGGAAAGAATGAAAAAAGCTGGCATTCCCCTTTAATATTTATTCAGCATACAAATAAAAGTGCACTGTCATGGCAGTTCCCTGTGCAGGCATAGTGCCAGCCACACATAAATCAGCTGATGTGTTCAGATAATAATAGTCTATGAAATACTTTTGATGAGGTCTGTGATGAAGCATATGGTTTCTGCTCAGGAATCCACGTTCAACCCGCTCGTGTCATAACTAGTTTATCAGAGGGGTTGTCCAACACTGGAAATTAGATTCATGCTTCACCAGAGGCCGGGAACTTATTTATCAAATAGGAGATCATTCTGCAATATTTTTACAGATGATGAGAAAATATTATAATACATATATACCTTATATACTCGAGTACAAGTCGTTCCGAGTATAAGTCGAGGCCCTAATTTACCACAAAAAAATGGGAAAAACTTATTGACCCGAGTATAAGACGAGGGTGAGAAATGCACAGCTACTGTAAGTGGAAAAGAGGGTCAACAATGCCCATTTGCATGCCTCACTGTGCCCATTTGCAACCACAGGTCCTCCGAACTTCAAACTCGGTAGTTAAGGGTTCCTAGATGCCCCCTAGCTGCAGCCAAAATTTGGGGTCTCTGAACCCAAAGGGTCCCGAAATGACATTGCTGCAGATGGACACAGTTGACCGACATTGGGGCCGCGTATCTCTGGGCCACAACTAAGAACCCCAAATTTGGTCTGCAAACCCAGTGGAACTAGCACCATAAAATATCCAAAGCTGGGGTTTCTAGCACCAAGTGGCCCTGAGATACAGGGCCCCAAAAATCGGTTCAGAAAATGTCAAGCACTTTTCTGCAGCAGAGAATGACATTTTCCGAACCGGATTTGGGGCCCCGTATCTCTGGGCCACTTGGTGCTAGGAACCCCAAATTTGGTGTGCAAGCCCAGTGGAACTGGTACCATAACATATCCAAAGCTGGGGTTCCTAGCAGCAAGTGGTGGTTGGATATGTTATGGTACCAATTCCACTGGGCTTGCACACCAAATTTGGGGTTCCTAGCACCAAGTGGCCCTGAGATAAGGGGCCCCAAATTCGGTTTGGAAAATGAATTTTTTTGCTGCAGAAAAGTGCTTGACTCGAGTATAAGTCGAGGGGGGTACTTTCAGCACAAAAAAAATGTGCTGAAAAACATGACTTATACTCGAGTATATATATATATATATATATATATATATATATATATATATATATATATATATATATATATATATATATATATATATATATATATATATATATATATATATATATATATATATATATATATATATATATATATATATAGGATAGATAATTTGAGTTCAGTTTAGAGTATAGTTATGTTAACCATACAAAGCTCAAATTTAGGCCAATTCCTTTCTGAATCAATCGTAATTCGAGCCATGGGTGGCCATGATGGCACCACTCGGCTTAAAAAAATTTAATTTCAAAATCAAAGAAGTAGGGTGGAAAATTGCTGGCGTAAAGTGGTTCTAAAAGCAGAAGGTTTTGTTATCTTAACAGTTATAACGGCTGAAGGGTTTTTACCTTCATGCATTCTTTACAACCTGCCGCTCCCCCCACAGCCCCCCTAGTACTCATCTGAGCCGCCTTTCGATCCAGTGTTGTGAACAGGAGCATCGGCTGTCCCGGGTCTCTCTCTCTTTATTGTCTGACAGCAGCGGGAGCCAATGGCTCTCACTGCTGTCAAAGCCAGGGAGCCAATGAGAAGAGAATGGGGGTGGGGCCAAGCCATGGCTCTGAATGTCTTATGGACGCATAGAGCGGGGCTCAGGAGCGAGCACGCAACAGTGCCCCCATATAGCAAGCAGCTTACTATTGGGAGCACGGGTCAAGGGTTAGGAGCCAGGAGCGCTGGGCACCCAAGAATAAGAAAATCGAGACTGCTCTGTGCAAAACCATTACACACAGCAGGCAAGTATGACGGGTTTGTTTGTTTTGTTTTTTTTTTTAAACAAAATACCCGAAATATCACTTTAAAAACCGAAGCAGACAAAAAAAAAGGAAGAGGATGTAAACAGATGAATAACTAATGTAAACGTAATCCATTTTTTCTTAGCAACAATGTGACTGAACGAATGACGTCTGTGTGAAAGGGGCCTTATGGGTTTAGTTGTGTTTTACATAAAACTCCTGACCTCCAATAGTGTAGCCCACATGGAGAAAAACTAACATAACCTTTTTCACATCATGGCATCATGGCTAGGACTTCGGCCTAGTGTTCACGCACACTATGCCATGCACAAGGTTGCCATGTGGACCAAAAGGATCGGCCGCAGCATGCACGTGCATGAAGTAGAGGACCCAACTGGGACAATCTTCTACAAGGGCTGTGCAGTGCTGGCCGGGGCACACAGTAAAGATCTCTGAAATGAGGAAGAAGGGTTTTTACCAAAATGTGCTATACGGTGAGATGTGGAGGTTTACTTCAAGGTCAACTTTGCCAAAACTGAAGTTGCCTTTAGGCCCCTTTCACACTTGTGCAACCTGAAAGTCGCACGCCTGACACGATTTTTCTGCGACTTGAAGCAATGCCTGTATGATCTTGAGGTCTATGGACATCAAAGTCGGACCAAAGTAGTGCAGGAACTACTTTTGAGTCCTACAGATATGAATGATACTCATTGGAAATCATGGGGTACGACTTGTCATGCGACTTTTCAGTCCCAAGTTGCAGGACAATTCGCACAAGTGTGAAAAGGGGCCTAAAAAGATTATTCATCGGTAACTGGTTTTATTACAATTTAACCTCATCACGTCGGACAAACGTACATATCTGGTCTCTCGGCATGTGGGCCATAACGCTGTGCGGCTGCATAAATGTGGTCATGTGTAAACCACTTACCGTGCTGAGAGCGCACTCACAGCACAGTAGCTGACGGTTACCAGAAAGCTCCCGATGCATACTAGCGATCAGGAGCTTTCTGATCACGTGACAGCCAATTACAGCGGAGGGCGGAGAACTGAAGTTACACTCTGCAGAGCTCAGTGAGGAGAGCTCTGAGAGCTGATTGGAGGTAAGGGACACACCCCCCTTCACACAGCAACAGAGCTGAAGCTGTGGAGGTCCCTCCCCTGTCAAAATTTTTTTCTTGGTGTCAGGAAAACTTATCAGAAGTGACTCATGCTGATAGAGGAATAAAGCAGCACTTCGTACTCTGGATTAAGACACGTACACACTATAGAGGGGGGGGGGGGTCAGCAACCAGTAGATCTGGTAGATCGCGATCTGGGATTGGACCCACCATTCCAGGGCATCAGAGTGGAACGGTGAGGGGCTAGAGCCACATAAGCGGATGCCTCCTCTGTAGTTCTGGCTCCTGTCCCATGTGGAGTGATAACAACTGCACTCCACCTCTTATCCCGGCTGGCATTCTCCAGAGTGGTGCCAGCAGCAGGAAAGAAGAGATCTTCAGGTCAGTGTGAAGCAAGACACGGGCATAATAGTAGCTGCTTTCACACTGGCGTGCTGCGGTATACCCAAACCAGGGGTTCAGTGCATTGTACCTGCAAGGTTTGCTGCACTTAGCCACAGACTTCAATTATATCCTGCGGGTTTGATGCACTTTCTGACTGCAGGAAATTTGATGCATTTTCAAAAAGAGCACCACACCTGCAGGATATAGTAAAAGTCTATGGCAAATGGCAGCTAAACCAGGAAGATCTCAGATGCACTGAGCTGCACCCACAGTGCAGGTAAAACACAGCACATAAGTGTGAAAGCAGCCATATAGGGGGCTCAGAATAGTACGGGTTAATTTACATTTGCAGTTTGGGGGATGAAAAGACCCCATAGTTAAAGCGGAGTTCCGCTTAAAAAAAAAAAAAAAAAAAAAAATTAAAAGTCAGCACCTACAAATACTGCAGCTACTGACTTTTAATAATCGGACACTTACCTGTCCCAGGGTCCAGCGATGCGGGGGAACGAAGCCCCGCTCCACGCCCCCTCCTCTCTGCGGCCCAGATGATTGTCTAGAGCAGTGATGGCGAACCTTGGCACCCCAGATGTTTTGGAACTACATTTCCCATGATGCTCAACTACACTGCAGAGTGCATGAGCATCATGGGAAATATACTGGTCCATCACCATCACTGGTCCAGAGGGAGGGGGAAGAGGTAAACTTGCTTCCGGCACCGCGGTGCACCAGGAGGAAGTAGGATCTGGAACCCTCTAAAACGGGGGTTTCCACTCCCCCCCCAAAAAAAAATGACATGCCAAATGTGGCATGTCAGGGGGTCACCTTCACTTAAAGCGGAAGTTCCATTTTTGGGTGGAACTCTGCTTTAAGACGTGTTTTACCACCCCTGCCCCAACAGCACCCCCTTTAGCTGCAGTGGCCAAGAGTGTACACGTCACAGTATGTTGCCTCCTCACCACCTGATTTAGACCCAGGATTGCCGTGCAATGCACGCGATTGCGACACGGTAGTATGGCAATTCGAAAATTGAATCAGGCGTGAGGGGGAAACTGGGCCTGGTGATCTTTGATTTCTCCCATGTTGTTTTGGTAGATCTCCACCTTTATGGTTGCCTACCCCTACTATAGAGGGATATGCTTTGTTCATATTTCATGGCTGAGGTTTACAACCACTTGTCCATAAAATATAAAAAAAATGTTAGCTACTAAATGGTGTTTGTACAGATTTACATGGCCGTTTAACAAAGTTCTAAAAATACTTAAACAATTGTGAAAATCAGCCGCTCACAGCCAGAGCTAATAAAACGAAGGAGTACAGGCATAAAAAGGGAAGCAAGGTTCTTCGCATATACAGCGAGCCAACCATGCCATCAAGATTTTAGCAGTTCAGACAGATCAGTCAATGAAAGCTATACTACTCAAATGCTGCAAGAGATCAAGTAACAAGAACAGATCGCAGATTAGAGTCTCAGAGGAGCCATAATGCACTCAGAGTACTTTTAACACCACTCAGTCTAGTAATACAACTATAATGGCATGCTGAGGGATTCCACTAATGCTCCACACTTACCATATTCACAGTTCATCTAAACATCACCGATCCTGAAGCACTATCAGGTGAAATAATCTCATGTTCAGAAGTTACTATTAAAAAGGACTAATAAAATATGAGTTCTACTGAATTGATAAGCTCATTTTGCAGAGGACCTAAATTCCAAATAGTAACCAATGAGAATATTTCTGCTACAATAGATATATAAAAAGTAAGATGTGCTGAAATCCCTTCCTGGAGAACAATGCTGCTTCTTGCATGCACTAGTGCTGGACATGTAAAGCCCAGTCATTTAAAGTGGTTGTAAATCAGTAGCTATACCCAGTGCAGTGACTGGCCTCAGGCGATACACAGAGATGAAACAAATCCTCCTACATAAGTTGTACTGGTTTATCTGCTGTCTTCTCTTCATCAGTTCAAAGTGCAGAATTTATTAAGCTCATCTGAGCTGTCAGGGGAAAAAAAAAAAAAAGGGAAGAGACCTGAAGTTACACTCTGCAGAGCTCAGTGAGGAAAACTCAGAGCTGACTGGAGGGAAGGGAAGGGAAGGGACCCCCTCCCGTCACACAGCACACAGGAACAGAGCCGAGGCTGTCAATCAGCTGGAGGTCCTTCCCCTCTCACAATTTTTCTCTTGGTGTCAGGAAAACTTTCGGAGGTGACTCATGCTGATAGCAGATGAACAAAGCAGCAGACAGAAATGACACTTATGCCGCGTACACACGGTTGGACTTTTCGTCTTCAAAGGTCCGACAGCCTCTCCGACAGACTTTCGACGGACTTTCGTCAGACTTTTCGCGGACTTTTCGCAGACTTGCGGCAGACTTTTCGCAGACTTGCGGCAGACTTTTCGCAGACTTGCGGCAGACTTTTCGCAGACTTGCGGCAGACTTTTCGCAGACTTGCGGCAGACTTTTCGCAGACTTGCGGCAGACTTTTCGCAGACTTGCGGCAGACTTTTCGCAGACTTGCGGCAGACTTTTCGCAGACTTGCGGCAGACTTTTCGCAGACTTGCGGCAGACTTGCGGCAGACTTGCGGCAGACTTGCGGCAGACTTGCGGCAGACTTGCGGCAGACTTGCGGCAGACTTGCGGCAGACTTGCGGCAGACTTGCGGCAGACTTGCGGCAGACTTGCGGCAGACTTGCGGCAGACTTTCTTACGAACGACTTGCCTACATACGATCACACAAAAGTCCGACGGATTCGTACGTGATGACGTACATCGGACTAAAATAAGGAAGTTGATAGCCAGTAGCCAATAGCTGCCCTAGCGTGGGTTTTTGCCTGTCGGACTAACATACAGACGAGCGGATTTCTGCGTCCGTAAAGATTTGAAGCATGTTAAAGTCCGTCAGATTTGTGGCTGGAAAAGTCCGCTGAAAGTCCGCTAAAAGTCCGGGGAAGCCCACACACGATCGGATTGTCAGCCAGCTTTAGTCCGTCGGCGTCCGTCGGACTTTTGTAGACGAAAAGTCCGACCGTGTGTACGCGGCATTAGTGCTCTTAAAGAGGGAGTCCACCTGCAAAAAAAAAAAATATTAAAAGCTAGCAGCTACAAATACTGCAGCTGCTGACTTTTAATAAACGGACACTTATCTGTCCAGGTGTCCAGCAATGTCGGCAGCCGAAGCTGAGCAATTGCTCGGCTCTCGGCTGCTGCCGCCGTCATTCTCGGTGAGGAAATAAGGAAGTGAAGCAATGCGGCTTCACTTCCCGGTTCCCTACTGCGCATGTGCGAGTCGCGCTGCGCGTCCTAAGTGCTCCCAGCTATCTCCTGGGACCAGTATGTTTCCCAGGAGAGAGCAGGGCAGTGCGGAAGGGGGCGTGACTCCCGCGGGAGTCTATTCTCGGAAGTGGGTGCAGATACCTGTCTAATACAAGTATCTGCACCCCCTCCCCCCTGAAAGATGCCAATTGTGGCACCAGAGGGGGGGAGGAATCACATGAGCGGAAGTTCCACTTTTGGGTGGAACTCCGCTTTAATGGGGACAAGTACACACTATAGAGGGATATGCTTGGTTCATAATTTGCCTAGGTTCACACTGAGTGCGGGAATGAAATCGTGAGAGTTCAGCTGAACTCGCACGATTTCAATCCCGCACGTCAGTCCCGATTTCAGAGACATTTGTGCGGGTTTCTGCACAGATGTCAATGGAAATCGCACCCCGAAAAAGTACAGGAACTACTTTTGGAAATCGGTGCGGCGTCGCACCGATTAGGACTGTGCAATTGCTGCCGATTTAACATGTCAAATATACATATAAAAATGTTTGGGGGTTCTAAGTAATTTTCCAGCAAAAAAAAAAAAAAAAAAAAAAAAGATTTTAAACACCAAGTGTAAAAAAAAAAAAAAAAAAAAAAAAAAAAAAAAATTATACGCCTGGTCCTTTAATGGTTAAGCAGGCTCTAGATTCAAAAGCAAATGTGTCAAGCCCTGGTTTACATATACTGTAACGATCAGGAAATATAGTTCTAACAACCCTAATTTTTGGGGCTTCCCCCAATTATGAAGCTTTATGCTGCCCTTTTTGACAATACTACAAATGCATCAGGGGAAGCATGTGCTGAAGACTGCATGCTCATCTACAATTACTGTGATCAGGCTTGGTTACAGTAAAAGTGCTGGGAGCCAAATACATCATCTTACAGCAGAGTGTTCTAATGTGACAAAGAAGCATTGCGATAACACTGCTGGCCTGTGACAAAGATCTGCCTCCTTCAACCTGCACTGCCAATGGTCAGAGAAAGTCTGCCACACTGCTTCTGAGCATATTGTAGTCATCGGGTGGGGGGGTTGGGTACACACAACACAAGCCTTCCGTTGAGTCACCCCTGCCTTGAATGCACATTACCCAACACACAAGCCTAATTAACCACCTGAAAACCACTCACAGCAAACATACTGAGAGCGGGGGGCAGTTACAGGCACATATACGTACGTGATCAGCCTTCTTTTGGGTTTGGGGAGTGCATGTGCGCGCCCTCTTCCGACCTGTGCTGCGACTGAGCACAGCACAAGTTTGGCAGCTGATTTTAGCCAATGATTGTGGATGAAACCAGCTGATCGCTGCGTCCAATCACACACAGAGTTCTGCGTTCACAAAAACACAGAACTCTGTACTGTAAACAGCGATCTGGTTGTTTACTATCTGTCTGCTTTTTCAGGGAGAAGAATGTAAAAGTAGCACACACATGATAGCTGTATGGAGATATCCCGTAACTACGCTACATTGCTATAAGTAACAAAGTTTGACAAAGATAGGATGAGATTTTTCAGCTGCCATTTAAATCCAACAAAAAAGGTAAGTATTAAAAACATATATATTTTATTTATACAAAAAATAAAATCCATAAACATATAGACACTATACATATATACAATTGGACAATTGTCCGAAGTGCACTTTTGCCTTCTACATGTTTCGCCAAAATGGCTTCTTCAGGCAGTGGCGTTGCTAGACGAGGCGGGGGGTGCGGTCCGCACCGGGTGCCACCCACTAGAGGGGTGACACCATCCCGAGCAGGGACGATCCTGGACGGGGTGCAGTGCACCCAGGCGCCACAGTGGTGGGGGCGCTGAAGCGCCAGAGTGCTCCCCTCCCTTCTCCTCTTCCTTGTCCGTAGGCGGCTCTCTGCTGATCGCCGCCTCGACCTGCCGAGTGTCGAAGCCCATCCCCCGTCCCTCCTCCCTCCTCCTGTCAGAGGAGGAGAGCGAAATTAGATCGGAGCGGCTGTCTCTGTGTGAGAGACCAGCCGCGCAAAGACGTGACTGACGTCACTGGGGGGGGCGTGCCCAACGTGTTCCACTTCAGACGGTTCTCCTCCCCCGATCTCCCTGACGCATGCTTCCCAAGCCTGACACACTTCACCCGGGCGGCGCGGCTGCATACTGTCCTCTCCTCTCCAGCTGCTGCCCGGGTGTTTTAAATTAACCTAATGTAGGGGGGGTGGTTTGTCCTGGGGGGGTCTATGGTAATGTAGGGGGGGTGGTTTGTCCTGGGGGGTCTATAGTAATGTAGGGGGGGTGGTTTGTCCTGGGGGGTCTATAGTAATGTAGGGGGGGTGGTTTGTCCTGGGGGGGCCTATACTAATGTAGGGGGGTGGTTTGTCCTGGGGGGGTCTATAGTAATGTAGGGGGGGTGGTTTGTCCTGGGGGGGTCTATAGTAATGTAGGGGGGGTGGTTTGTCCTGGGGGGGCCTATACTAATGTAGGGGGGTGGTTTGTCCTGGGGGGGTCTATAGTAATGTAGGGGGGGTGGTTTGTCCTGGGGGGTCTATAGTAATGTAGGGGGGGTGGTTTGTCCTGGGGGGGGTCTATACTAATGTAGGGGGAGGGGTTTGTCCTGGGGGGTCTATAGTAATGTAGTGGGGTGGTTTCATCCTGGGGGGGTCTATAGTAATGTAGGGGGGGTGGTTTGTCCTGGGGGGTCTGTACTAATGTAGGGGAGGTAGTTTGGCTGGGGGGGTCTGTACTAATGCAGGGGGGTGGTTTGTCGGGGGATCTGTACTAATAGGGCGGGGTGGTTTGTTCTGGGGGGGTCTGTACTAATGCAGGGGGGTGGTTTGTCGGGGGATCTGTACTAATAGAGGGGGGTGGTTTGTTTGGGGGGGGGTCTGTACTAATAGAGGGGGGGGTGATTTGTTATGGGGGTCTGTACTAATGGAGGGGGGGTGGTTTGTTCTGGGGGGTCTGTACTAATAGAGGGGGGTGGTTTGTCCTGAGGGGGTCTATACTGATGGGAGGTCTGTACTGAGAGAGGGGTTTATACTTAGTGGGGGGTCTGCACTTAGTGGAGGGGGGGTCTGTACTGAGGGGCGACTATAGTTGGTGGAGGGGGTGACACCATGTTTTACCGCACTGGGTGACACCAACCCTAGTGACGCCACTGTCTTCAGGAAGTATTAAAGTGCCACAGAACAACTATATAAAGAGATATAATCATAATTAGAAAAATACATACCGCAATCTATATAACGTATCAAGTTCACATCACATACCGGGGCTCCCAGAGATTACACCCAGTCCAAAACTTTAGCCAAGGGGGGGGATTTGGGACTTTAAATGAGGCGCAATGTTCGTGCCTCCATCATCCAGGGTTCAAGTACATAAAAAAGGGGAATGTGGGACTTTAAAATGAGGCAATTGACTTGTGGAGGTAGAGTGTATAGTAGCGTATGATTACTATATACTTCACCTCCACAAGTCAATTGCCTTATTTAAAGTCCCACATTCCCCTTTTTTATGTACTTGAGTCCAAAACTTTAGGGTGCCCCCCATACCTCTCGCCCGTCTGAGATCGTCCTCTCTTCAGTCTCTGG
The DNA here is from genome assembly GCA_037952925.1 of Lithobates clamitans. Classification (NCBI taxonomy): domain Eukaryota; kingdom Metazoa; phylum Chordata; class Amphibia; order Anura; family Ranidae; genus Lithobates; species Lithobates clamitans. The sequence goes on from JBBGZY010000658.1 coordinate 5,445,298, forward strand.
CCCTTAGTCCTATCTGGGTGTAATCTCTGGGAACCCTGGTAATGAATGTGAACTTGATAGGTTATATAGACTGATTGCTGTATGTGTTTTTTCTAATTATGCTTATATCTCTTTATATAGTTGTACTGTGGCACTTTAATACTTCCTGAAGAAGCCAATTTGGCGAAACATGTAGAAGAGGAAAAAAAGTGTGATTGGGACAACATATTGCCAGATTGTATATATGTATACTGTTTATATGTTTATGGATTTTATTTTTTTTATAAATATATATGTATATATGCAAATATATTTTAATACTTACCGTTTTGGTAGATTTAAATGGCACCTGAAAAGTCCCATCTTATCTTTGTCAAACTTTGTTAGGCACACAATTAAACCCACAATTACCCCTAGATGTTAACCCCTTCCCAGCCAGTGTCATTAGTAGTATCAGTGTACAGTATTATCATGGATCACTGTACACTGTAATAGTGTCACTAGCGACGGCAATGGAAGGTATTGACCCTCCCAGATAGTGTCAGGTTGCCCGTTACCTTATCACAGTCCCAGTTGCTGATCACCACCATTACAGTATAGCGTCTAAAACTGCGTAAATTCCAGTATATATACAAAATAATTTGTAGACGCTATATTTCTAAAAACAAACCAATATACACTTATTGGGATTTTATTTTATTTTTTTACCAAAGACATGTAGCAGAATACATTTTGGCCTAAGTGTATGAAGAAATTAGATTTTTTGATTTTTTATTGGATAGGTTTTAACACAGATAGTAGAAAATATTGCTTTTTTTTCAAAATTGACCGTCTTTTTTCGTTTGTATAATAAAAAAATAAAATACCCAGTGGTGATCAGACAAATACCACCAAAAGTAAAGCTCTATTTGTTTGTAAAAAATAAAAATAAAAAATATATATACCTTTTATTTGGGTATAGTGTTGCAGGACTGAGCAATTACCAGTTAAAGTAGCACAGTGCTGAATAGCAAAAAATGGCCTGGTCATGACGGGGGTAAAACCTTCTGGAGGTCAAGTGGTTAAACAGTTTCAGCTACTCACAATAAAAACAAGAGGTTAAAGTGTTACTAAACCCTCAATAGTAAAATTAGGCTGTATATGCAGTAAAGCCTGCTTGTTATACTAACTGTGGGACCCAAGGGGTTAATCCTCTGATTGTGTAAAAAGGCTGTTTGATTCTGTCTTCTCTGATCCACCCCCTCTTTAACAGTGCCCAATCTATCTCCTGATAGTACAGAGCCTTGGGGGCACTCTGCACATGGTCAGTTTAACGTGTATTGCTAGTTTTCTTCTTTTTTTTTTTTTTGAGGGGGGGGCATGTGATCAGCACAGGGCCAATCAGCACTGTCCAGACAGAGGGTCAGATGTCATGCAGCCTCATAGGACAGCTAGAAGAGAACAAAAAACTCCTCCTACCAGCTTAAACCAGTGCTCAGCCAGACACTGATAGCAGTCTTGTGACTTCTGACGAGAAAAGGTATTTAGCAGTTTTTATTTACTAAAATGATTGCGTTCCCATGTTCTGTGCACTGTGGGAGACCAAATATAGTGAATGCAGGGCCCTGGGTTTAGTAACACTTTAACATCGGGTGCATAGGCGTGCGCACAGGGTGTGCCAGATGTGCCCAGGCACACCCTAATCCCCCCATGCGCATTATTGTTATCGTTCTGTGTAGCAACAGGAACATGGGAAAGATCTCCCTCTTACCGGCTCTACCATAAGAAAAGTGTTTATCCTTTTCTCTTTCACTGTGCCAGCAGGGAGATCAATGTGCTGGGGTCATATATATGTAGATACATACACATGCATGTATGTTTGAGCTTAAGGGTGCACACCCTAATGCATTAGGCTGCGCACGCCTATGATCGGGTGACTGAATATTGACATCAGGAATTGCAAAGTCAGCATTTTAAAATCAAGGACCTACCTTCCTCACTTCGGGATCATGGGAAATCCAGCGTATCACTGCTTCAAACACATATTTTTCATTGCCTACATTTAGCTTCTCTAGGGATAGGACCTCTTTGAGTTTGTTTTGGTTTAGTTCTAAAAACTCCTCAGTGCAGCTGACATCTCTGAAGTGGGTTTCCAGGTACTCGGTGGCGAGGTAATACACATGGTTCAAGCAGTAATGCAGTGCAAAGTCTCGGATACCGATGCAGTTTTCAGCGGTAATGCAGCCCTCCAAGAACTCACAGCACAAGGTTTTGAGATCAGTAAGCAATAAAAGATCTGCTGCTTGTACCACATCCTGGATGGTTTCTTCATTCAGCCTGACCTAGCCATGGAGGAAAAAAATAAAAAACATTTTAGAAAACCAAAGCATGTTGCTATCAGTAGAAATATAAAATTTAGATGCAAGGAGAGTTTTTTCAGAATCAGTAACACCCAACAGAATCAGGACATTCTATTCTCTTTGTTTTGTTGTTGAGAGTCTGTTATCTGGAGCCAGTCACCTTAAAGAAGAACTCCACCCAGCACTAAAAATACTGCCATGTAGCTGCCAGGGTGCCGTATACCCCGAAAACAGGAAGCAGTGGTAATGCCCATATGTGAAGTGGAGTCTCCATGATTGAAAGAAATGAATTCCAATTAATAAAAGGGACGGGCCAGGCACAGCAAGGGCTAACTTGCTGCGGCTTCTAATGCACACTGTGAGAGGCTCACAATGTACACTGGAAATTGAATAAGCATTTTCAGTACAGAAGAGGAGCCTGTACAACTGTGCAAGTCAGACAATAGGGTTGGAATTCAGCTTGAAACTGACCACATAACAAAACCCCAAGCATTTTACTGAACATAAAAATGCATTTGCATTTTACAGAGTTCCTACAGTTGTATACATGTGTGTGCACTAACAGGGCCGTCTTTAATATTGATTGGACCCTGAACACAATTTTTTTTGGGCCCGCCCCCATGCAATCTCCACCTGCTCTGAGACATACAATAAATAGCAGCTAGACTTAAAATCAGTTTACTGTATCAGATCAGGCAGCAATTGCGATTAGTTGCCAGAGGTTACAGCATATCATTACCGCTTACTGACTGGTTGCTAGAGGTTACAGCACACATTAAGGCTCACTGATTAGTTGCTAGAGGTTACAGCATATGATTTCTGCTTGTTGATTGGTTGCTAGAGATTACTGTACAGTAATACTGCTCACTGATTGGTTGCTATAGGTTACAGCACATCCTCCTCGCTGCAGAGGGGCATGATATACATATGAATGCCACCTTTATTTACATATCAATGCCCCTGGTTTCAGCTATTTACATATGAATGCTGTCGTAATTTACATATGAATGCCGGTTATTTACATGTAAACACAGGGTCTGCAGGTGAGTCATCTGTACACAACAATAGGGCAGAGCTGGGCAGCATTAGTAGCAGCACTTCATACTGAGATATCGGGACACAACACAGGACTGAAACTTCAAGGGACAAGGGAATTTAGACGGCGATAGCTGGCAAGTATGAGGCAGCTACTTTGGGCCCCACAACAATGACAGGGCCCAGGGCAGCTGTCCCTTTTGCCCTGCCTTAAAGACTACACTGTGCACTAAAAAAAACATAATCACCACAACGTAGAGGGATACTAATACTAGATGCATCTAGAAGTGAGCCAATGTGGATAAACATGATATGTACAATGCAACCCATGGGTAAAACTTTCTTGTTTGAAGATACAATTATTTTAAAATGGAACGTCACCCTAAGGCTCCATTTACACTTGCGAGATTTGTCATGCAACTTCAAAGTCGCAGCCCAGTGTTGTCAATAGAACACGTTCAAATCTATGTGGTAAAGTTGTAGAGAGTTTGAAAAGGTTCCTGTACTACTTTGATGCGACTTGAGTGCCAGAGTGTAAAAGTCACACTCGGAGTCACACTAGTGTTAACGGAGCCCTTAAAAGGAAAGTTCCACGTTATGCCCTCCTCCACCCCCCAACTCTACTATTTTTAGGCACTTTTTTGAAGTCAGTCAATGCCAGCAGATGAATACCTGAACAAAGATAGCCCCCAGCAGAGCCTACAGAAGGAGCACACATGCTCCGAACGCGCGCCACGCCTGCTGATGGTATTGACATCATCCGGAGTGTCCCCGAGCACTGCCGAGTCACCTGGGAGCGGTGGTAGCCACCAGCGCAGCCAGGTCTAATACAGCCTCTGCAGCTGGAGATGCTGAGCACTCCCCCGGGAACCAAGCGGAGGATCACATCAAAATATACAGTATCTCACAAAAGTGAGTACACCCCTCACATTTTTGTAAAGATTTTATGTGACAACACTGAAGAAATGATACTTTGCTACAATGTAAAGTAGTGAGTGTACAGCTCATATAAGATTGTAAATTTGCTGTCCCCTCAAAATAACTCAACACACAGCCATTAATGTCTAAACCGCTGGCAACAAAAGTGAGTACACCCCTAAGTGAAAATGTTCAAATTGGGCCCAAAGTATCAATATCTTGTGTGGCTACCATTATTTTCCAGCACTACCTTAACCCTCTTGGGCATGGAGTACACAAGAGCTTCACAGGTTGCCACTGGAGTCCTCTTCCACTCCTCCAAGAGGACATCACGGAGCTGGTGGATGTTAGAGACCTTGAGATCCTCCACTTTCCGTTTGAGGATGCCCCACAGATGCTAAAAAGGGGTTTAGGTCTTGAGATATGCTTGCCCAGTCCATCACCTTTACCCTCAGCTTCTTTAGCAAGGTGGTCGTCTTGGAGGTGTGTTTGGGGTCGTTACCATGTTGGAATACTGCCCTGCGGCCCAGTCTCCGAAGGGAGGGGATCATGCTCTGCTTCAGTATGTCACAGTACATGTTGGCATTCATGGTTCCCTCAATGAACTGTAGCTCCCCAGTGCCGGCAGCACTCATGCAGCCCCAGTCCATGACACTCCCTCCACCATGCTTGACTGTAGGCGAGACACACTTGTCTTTGTACTCCTCACCTGGTTGCTGCCAGCACACGCTTGACACCATCTGAACCAAATAAGTTTATCTTGGTCTCATCAGACCACAGGACATGGTTCCAGTAATCCATGTCCTTAGTCTGCTTGTCTTCAGCAAACTGCGGGCTTTCTTGTGCATCATCTTTAGAAGAGGCTTTCTTCTGGGACGATAGCCATGCAGGCCAATTTGATGCAGTGTGCGGCGTATGGTCTGACCACTGACAGGCTGACACCCCACCCCTTCAACCTCTGCAGCAATGCTGGCAGCACTCATATGTCTATTTCCCAAAGACAACCTCTGGATATGACGCTGAGCACATGCACTCAACTTCTTTGGTCGCCCATGGCGAGGCCTGATCTAAGTGGAACCTGTCCCGTTAAACCGCTGTATGGTCTTGGCCACCGTTCTGCAGCTCAGTTTCAGGTTCAATCTTCGTATAGCCTATGCCATTTTTATGTAGAGCAACAATTCATTTTTTTCAGATCCTCAGAGAGTTCTTTGCCATGAGGTGCCATGTTGAACTTCCAGTGACCAGTATGAGCGAGAGCGCTAACACCAAATTTAACACACCTGCTCCCCATTCACCCGAGATCTTGTAACACTAACGAGTCACATGACACCGGGGAGGGAAACTGGCTAATTGGGCCCAATTTGGACATTTTCACTTAGGGGTGTACTGACTTTTGTTGCCAGCGGTTTAGACATTAATGGCTGTGTGTTGAGTTATTTTGAGAAGAAAGCAAATTTACATTGTTGAACAAGCTGTACACTCACTACTTTACATTGTAGCAAAGTGTCATTTCTACAGTGTTGTCACTTGAAAATATATAATAAAATATTTACTAAAATGTGAGGGGTGTATTCACTTTTGTGAGATACTGTATACATGAGGTTTTTTATTCATCCCCTTGTGAGTGTTACTCATACATTCTCAATATTAAAATTGTTTTACCGCTACACTTAGATGGCACTGCTTTTTGTCTCCTCTACATTCCAGAGTCTCTAGCTCCTTTCAAGCCTGGCAGGCTTCAAGAATAGTTTTATGGTAACCCTTAAATTGACTCATTTTTACAATGGACTAAAATCTGACTGTCCTACTCCTAATGTGTGAGAGTCACAAATACTCTAATGCCCTGTACACACGACCGGTTTTCCTGTTGGAATAAACTCTGAAGGTTTTTCCGACGGAATTCCGCTGAAACTGTCTTGCGTACACACGATCACACCAAAGTCTGACCATCCAGAACGAGGTGACGTACAACACATACGACGGGACTAGAAAAAGGAAGTTCAATAGCCAGTAGCCAACAGCTTCCGTCTCGTACTTGCTTCAGAACAGCATACAGACGAGAGGCTTTCCCGATAGGAATTGGTTCCGTCGGAAATATTTAGAACATGTTCTCTTTCTAGGTCCGTCAGAATTTGAGACGTAAAAAGTCAGATGAGGCACATACACGATCGGAATATACGATGAAAAGCTCCCGTCGGACTTTTTCTGTCGGACATTCCGCTCGTGTGTACGGGGCATTATTCTAACCTTACAGCCCAATCTGGAGAGCGCCATGTAATTGTTGTTGTTCATGTTATAGAAGCACATATGTGTGCAGTCTCCGGCTACAGGCTTAGTATTGGTTTTAACCCATACTCTGTTTATCATTGTTTTATTATTATCATTTTGATTCACATTACAATATTACCTTTAATTTATTGTATATCCCCACTAGGGTTGCACCAATAACCTTATCGGTGCCGATACCCAGCACTTGCTCAAGTACTTGAACTCAGGCAAATGCTTTGATGCTTGACCCGATACCTGGGCAGTCAGGGGTGATCGGTGCGGCAGTGGGAGGAGTCACAAGCACCGATTTCCCTGTAAAGATTTCAATAAAGCAGCTGACAGCCGCTTCTCCACCTCTCCCTCCCCGCGGCTTTCAGTTGCTCTAATGAAATCTATACAGGGAGATCGGTGATTGCAACTCCAATGCCGCACCGATCATCCCAGACTGTCCCCTGTGCCCTCCTCTGGTCCCCCTACGTGCTCCTCCAGTCCCCATCCGTCCTTGAGCTGTCAGGATGGAGAGCTGAGGAAGGAGCCTGTAAATCTGTAATTTACCAGCTCCTTCCTTTTCCGAATGAACAGAGTCAGGGACCCTGTGCATTCATAACTGAGCATGCTTCAGTTTATGAATGGAGAGGAGCCGCTGCCTCCTGTCTATTCATCTTCAGTGCAGCTGAGGCTGCAGAGAAAGGGACTGGGGAATCTGTGCCCTCAGTCCCTTTCCCTGTCTCAAAAGGGAGATGTCAGGGGTCAGTTAGGACCCCTTATATCTCACCAAAGCCACCCCTTAACAGGGCTCATAAAAATAAATAATAATACAAAAAAGGTAAATAATTGTAATATATATTTAGAACGTAAAATTGTAAAAAAAAAAAAAAAAAAAATCCCACATACTACACTGACACCATCTCTCCTTAGGAGAGTGCATGTGATCAGCACAGGCCCAATCAGCACTGCCCAGACAGAGGATCAGAGGAGAACGAAAAGTCATCCTACAAACTTTACTAGGAACTGATACAAGTCACCAGACTACTATATACTGCTGATGAGAAAAGGTATTTATCAGTTTATATTTACTAAAATAATTGCATTTCCATGTTCTGTGTACTGTTGGAGACCAGATATAGTGACTGCAGGTTCTGGGTTTAATAACACTAAGTCTATTTATAGTATTCATGAATTATATTTTTTTTCATAGCTTCTATTTTTTAGATGTATTGTTTTCTGTGCCATTTTTTGAATAAATCTTGTTATTCATAAGGTTCAGGTATGTATATGAGGGAGACAGTGTTTGTTCTGTATCTGTAGAGAGGAAGTTGTTGTTGCATCCACTGTATCCATTGTAATGTGTCCATCCAGGGTTTAGGGTAATATACCACCTGTGGCTCTGAATGATCCTCCCCATTTTATGTATATAAATATGGTCCTTTCACGGCCATTAGCCAGTCTGACAATAAAGCGCACATGCCTGGAGGTGGCACTGCGCATGCATTAAAACACGTTGCACACATCCCTCCTTGGTGACGTCATCATGCCAATTGTACATCTCTGCAGCTCGCAACCCGGAAGAGGGTGGACAGAATTCTCCTCCTGTACTGCAGCTGATGTTTTAGCCTGCTTGTGCATCTCCTGGCATCATCGATTGGATGCCCACCTAAGTGATGATTACTTTATGTTTGATATCATGTAAGTGGCCCCATTGAAGTTTTGATTAAATGTGTTTTTACCCCATGACGCTTTTTTGCCTTTCTGGTTTTTCTTTCCACCAATAAAGCAACCTGTTACTTTAGGCAGAGCATAGGTTCACTTTAACAAATAAAATCTTTGGAGCAAGACTTTTCTATAGTGACTTCCCACTTGTCATCTTTCATGAGTTGTCAAAGTTTTGCCTTTGCTTAGCTCTTAGGTTACACAAAGAGCAGACAACTTCAACAGTCAGGTTCTCCACCCCACCAATAAATTCTCATAGCAAACACTACCTGTCCACTAAAAATGTAGTCTAGTATCTCTTTCATAATGGTCACTGAAATGCCTTCCATCTGAATGCGGTAGATGGACCCATCGTCTTTTGGAGGGTTGTAGTTGAGTTTGGCTCTGCAATAATAAAAATAAAAAAATACAAGTTAACAAAATGCAAGAAACATGCTTTACTACTTGGCAAACCACTGACCCAGTGGCAGCTTAAAAAAAATAAATAAATGGCATTCAAGAGGCGTTTGGATTTTGAAAAAGTTTATAGGAAGTAGTGAGATGGAACAAACATTTGAAGAGCCCATTGACTGGTTGGGCTGCTCACAACAGACAAGGCTACCCCTCCAGTGGGTACCCCAGCAGGTTACCAGAAAAACACATGTATACATGGAAGGAGTGCCAGACCGAAGATAGGAGTCCAGTTTCATTTATTGGTTTTGTGCTAAGACAGCCAATGCATTTCGGGGGTCAAAAGGAACTCCCCCCTTCATCAGGGCTTCAGTTAAAAATGAGAACCTTGAATGGACACAAAGACTTTCCTGTGCGAATCTGTACAGGGAAACTAACTGCTGAATTAAAAAGAAAAGAATTACTTGCCAGTCGTATCTGCATGAGAAATCAAAATCGTCGGGCAACCAAGAGTTTTGATTGCTCATGCAGATACAGCTGGCGAGTGATTCTTCTAATCCAGCAATTAGGTTCCCTGCACAGATTCGCATAAGAAAGCCTTTGTGTCCATTTTAACTGAAGCCACGATGAAGGAGAGTTCCTCTGCCCCAAAAACGCATGGCTTTTAGCAAAACCCAATAATTGAATTTGAATTTAAATTAAATTGGACATATTTCTTTTTGGTCTGGGCTCCTTCCATATATGCACGTTTTTCCCCAGAACCTGGTTGCTCTCTAAATCAATGATATCCCTCTAAAAACCAAGTCTGCAGTATCAAATGCCATATTTCTAAAGACGCAAGCTCCCCTCTGGGAAGGTAATTGTACTATGCACTTCTAAGTATGGGGGGGGGGGGGGGCTGACAGAATCGGGATGTTAGCGCTTCAAAACATCCCAATACCATGGTATCAGGATGACTGAAGCGCATTATTTCTATTGTTACAGTAGTATACATACCTAAATAGTTAAACTTACCATAACGCAGAATCAGTGGGAGCCCTGAGCTGCCACCAGATGCAGATGGCCACTACTCTGCCACCAGACGCAGATGGCCACTATCCTGCCACCAGACGCAGGCTGCCACTATCCTGCCACCAGACGCAGGCTGCCACTATCCTGCCACCAGACGCAGGCTGCCACTATCCTGCCACCAGACGCAGGCTGCCACTATCCTGCCACCAGACGCAGGCTGCCACTATCCTGCCACCAGACGCAGACTGCCACTATCCTGCCACCAGACGCAGACTGCCACTATCCTGCCACCAGATGCAGATTGTCACTGTTGCGGCCTGTCACCAGATGCAGATCATCACTATCCTTCCTGCCACTAGATGCACCTTCCACTGTTGCAGCCTGCCACCAGATGCTGCTTTCCAATGTAGAACGCAACCACAAAAACCAGATGCAGATTGTCACTTCAAGGCCCCATGCACACAGGACGTTATAAAAAAACTCCAGTAGCGTTAGCTGTACAATGAGTTTTGCAGTAGTGTTTTTTATAGCAAAACTATACTCCCAGAAAAGCTTATGGCTTAAAAACTCTGATAAAAGCGTTTTTAGCCTTTATCGGAGTTGGGAGCGTTTTTACAGCTGAAAAACTCCTCTCAAAACCCACTAGTTCTGGGTTTTTTCCAGCCAGAAAACACTCCTGCTAAAAACTGCTGGAATAACAGCCTATGTGTGCATGGACACATAGGATAACATGCTGGGGAATATGAGAATAGCTTGCAGAAAAAAAAAAAAAAAAAAAAAAAAGCCTGCAGCTAAAAACAGCAGCTGTAAAATTGTCCAGTGTGCACGAGGCCTAAGAATTGAAGGCAAACCTGTACATTTTTGTTTTCTGCAGTGAAACAACTTACATGCAACCTCTTCATAGAGCCTTTCCCCAGCACTATGGTATTCGACTTGAGTGGGGAAACCTGCACATGGACAGTTGCAGCACTGGGTTCCATCCTGTGAAAGTGAGAACAGCGGTGATGCGGGACGGGCGGTGAGAGATGTCACCTCTCAGCTTGGCCACCGCTCAGCTTTCAGTGCAGCCTTTGCGGCCCGGCTGCAAACAGAGCATGGACTGGCACAGGTCCATGGTCCTGGGGTTAGGGACTGCTGGTTTAAAGTATACCTAAAAGACAAACTTTTTTTTCCTCCCATTTTGGATAGAGGGGAGTTGGATTAGAACACCTATTTTTTTTTGCTGTCTGTGTCCCTGTCTGTCGCCCCGGGAGAGTCATTCTCTCTATTGCCATGTTTACCACTAGCATAGGAATGGAAAGTAAAAGGAAATTGCAAATTTGGAGTTGTCCCCAGAAAAGTAATAAAGGGGAAATGTGCCAATGGAGACACTTGTTCTGGTGACCTGGGAGTCCCCAAGAATTTCCTTTAATTTGCAGGGATTTCCTCTCACTTCCTCTTTGAGACAGGAAGTGAAGGAAAATCTCTGCAATGGGACACATTGTCAGGGCTGAGCTCCTGCTACTTAACAAGCAGCTCTTTTCTTTCAGTGCTCAGAAGCTGCTCAGCTGACAGTTAATTACCAGCCACTCGTTGTTACCAGAATGACCCACCTGGTCACCATTACCCTGCCTCATTAGTCCAGCCTACAGCCAGCCCCTTTTTGCTATTTAAGCAGCTTAGCTCATTTCCTCTTTGCCCTTGCATGGTCTATGATCTCTAAGTGCTTCCTTCCTGTGCTCCTGTGTATGACTTGGCCTGGCTGACTTCCCATCCAATTCCTGTTCCTGACTACACTGACTTCTGGTTTCCTGACCCGGGCTCGTCTGATTACCCGCTCCGGCAACCAAACCTTGGCTTCTGTTTTTTTTTTACTACGTTCCGGAACGGTGTTATGGTTTTCATTTCATTAAAGGTTTGTCTTTTACTGCACTTTGTCCCCACCTGGTTTATGGTTCCTGACACACCGATGGCAAAAAAAATAAAAAATAAAAATCTGACAGGGATTATAACCCTCCCTTGCTCTATAAAAAAAAGCTTTGCCTATAGTTCTATTTAACCTCCAGAGATCAACTAAAAAAGGAATTGACAGATTTTAGTTATGCATGGTTAGTCTAACTGCTAAATTTTTCCCTCTTCAGGCCTTTAGAAATAAGCCTTTCCTCAGCAGTCTCCACAGCCACAACCACTGCAATTTATATAAAAAAAATAAAAAATAAAAAGAAGGAATGTAGAGCCTATGGGATGAAACCTTTTTGCTAAGAAATCAGTAGAGGTCAGCAGCTTGGAAGCCTGCCACGGTCACACCAATGAAGCCTGCAAAAGAACTGTGAGAAAAAAAAAGTGTTTTATGTGGACCAATCCTTTATTTATGCCATCTTCCTCATCTCAACTGGCTATTAGGCTGGATTCACACCTATGCATTTTTAGTGCTTTTTGCAGATTTGCACTACAGAACGTGTTCCATAGGAAACCATGCTAAATGGACTGTAGTGCAAAATCCAAAAAGCACTAAAAATGCATTAGGTGTGAATCCTGCCTTAGGAGGACATCTGGTAAGGTGGCAAGGGTGTAATAAGACAAATCCCAGGACATAGCAAAACACACTGAAATGGTGGATGAAGTCCTTGGTGGAAAATGGTTCAGATCACGAAATCATCAAAAAAAAAAAAAAAGCAATTGGTACAAATTATTATTATTAAATATATAAAATAAAAAGTATTAAAACTTTTCATTTTTTTTATCTAATCTCAGCCACCCAAACCAAGGAGTGGTGTTCTCCTTGCTATACAATTCGGGCGGGAACTTCAAAATGCATTCATGTACACACAGGCCTGTTTAAATCACTGAGTCATTGTATATGTGTATTTGATATTTTTATCAACATGTAAGTATATTAAACAGTTTACAAAAACACTATATAAAATAATATTCAACTAGACAGAACAGCATTCGCAGAGAAGAACATAATCAAAGAGTTGGCAGCACCATACTAAAAACACTAAACGTTTGCTGGTAGCTCTCCAAGAAGAGCAATAAGCCATAAAAGGACCAACGTGAAAACGCACAAGACCATAAAATACACTGATCAGCCGTAACAGTATGACCACCCACCACAACCCATTAAGGTATTGTCTCCACTAGACCTCTGAAGGTATGCTGTTTATCTGGCACAAAGTCCTCAGTAGCAGATTCTTTAAATCTTCTAAGTTGTGAGGTGGGGCCTCCATGGATCAGACTTGTTTTTCCAGCAAATCTTGCAGATGTTTGATTGGATTGAGATCTGGAGAATTTAGAGGCAAAGTCAACACCTTGAACTTATTGTGTATCTCAAACCATTCCTGAAATTTATCAGACCAGGCCACCTTCCTCCATTGCTCCGTGATCCAGTTCTGATGTTCACATGTCCATTGTAGGCCCTTTTGGCTGTGGACATGGGTCAGCATAGACACGGGTCAGCATGGACCCCCTGACAGTACTGCCTTATACACCACAAACTGCAATGCACTGTGTTCTGACACCTTTCTATCAGAACCAGCATGAACTTTTTCAGCTATTTGAGCTACAGTAGCTCTTCTATTGGACTGGACTACACGGACCAGCCTTTGCTCTCCACATGCATCAATGAGCCTTGGCTGCCCATACCCAGTCTCTTGGACCACTTTTGGCAGGTCCTGACCGCTGCAGACCCGGACCATCCCACAAGAGCTGCAGTTTTGAACTTGTTCTGATCCAGTTGCTCAGTCATTACAATTTGGCTCAAGACAAAAATCACTCAAATCCTTAAACTTGCCATTTTTTTTCTGCTTTCAAGACATCAATTTCAGGGTCAACATGTTCACTTGCTGCCTAATATTTCCTACCCACTTTCGGATAACGTAACGAGATAATCAATCCTTTTCGCTTTCCTTGTCTGTGGTCATAGTGTTATGGCTAATCAGTGTATACCAAGTAAAAATATGCAGTGGTCCAAGTTTACACTGACACTCCACCCAGGTCCTGTATGCCTTTTTCCTTGGCCTTAGAGGGATTCCATTGAGAAAGAAAGACGTGAAACTTATACATTTGTTTAGTTACATCTGACTTTTGGCGATTCTGTGGACCAGCACTCTGGCCACCATGTCTGATATCCTTGAAAGTGTACATATTTGCCAGCACACCATGGATCAACAACTTCCGTCCAAAGGTTTCTTTTACTGAAAAAGATCACATCAGGGATAATAGCACTTATCTTTGTCTCATTCAATAAACAAAACCTTTGGACGGAAGTTGTCGATCCATGGTGTGCTGGGGAATATGTACACTTGCTTGATTTTCCAGGACCCAACTGGTAATCGCTGCAGCAGCCACCATTTCAAGCGTCATACTTGCCAGAAACGTGTGCGAAAGCAATATTGACAAGATTGATATCCTTAAAAGACTTCAGCATTTTTTGGTAAGGTTAGAAAGTCATGAGATTCCACTGAGAACTGTTCTGATTTCATTCTTTTCGGCTGCCATCCTGATCCTTGATTTCACCGTTTAGCAAGTTACTAATCAGAACAAGTAACTTGCAAGTGTTCAACAAGCAAACTATACATCAGGGGTCTCCACACTTTGCAAATAAAAGGACCATTTTACAGTCCTTCAGACTTTAGGGGGTCCAGACTTTGTCCATTAGTCAGTGGGGAAAAATGCCCCATCTTTGGTGTCAGTGGAAGGAATTGTGCTCCATCATTTGGAGGAATTTTGCCCCTTCATTGGTATCAGTGTGGGGAGGGGGGGGGATTATGCCCCATTGTTGGTATCAGTGGATAAAAGCGTGCCCCAGGGGCCAGATAAAAGCCAGCAAAGGGTCGCATCCGGCCCCCGGCCACAGTTTGGACACCGCTGCTATACATTCTTAGTTTATAAAACACATATACACTATATCACCAAAAGTATTGGGATGCCTACCTTTACACACACAAACTTTAATGGCATCCCAGTCTTAGTTGGTCCACCCTTTGCAGTTATAACAGCTTCAACTCTTCTGGGAAGGCTGTCCACAAGGTTTAGGAGTGTGTCTATGGGAATGTGTGGCCATTCTTCCAGAAGGGCATTTGTGAGGTCAGGCACCGATGTTGGACAAGAAGGCCTGGCTTGCAGTCTCCACTCTAATTCTTCCCAAAGATGTTTTATCAGGTTGAGGTCAGGACTCTGTGCAGGCCAGTCAAGTTCCTCCATCCCAAACTTGCTCATCCATGTCTTTATGGACCTTGCTTTGTGCACTGGTGCGCAGTCATGCTGGAACAGGAAGGGGCCATCCCCAAACTGTTCCCACAAAGTTGGGAGCATGAAATTGCCCAAAATATCTTGGTATGCCGACGCCTTAAGGGCTCTTTCACACGGGGCGGATCAGTGATGATCCGCCCCGTAAACACCCGCTTGCTCAGCGGGGATCGCTCCGCCGATCCCCGCTGAGCAGGCAGATGACAGGTCCGTCGCTGCGCACTGTGCAGCGACGGACCTGTCAGAGCGCCGCTCTCCCCTATGGGGGATCGGGTGATGACGGACTGTAGAGTCCATCGTCACCCGATCCGATAATAGATGGAAAAGTAGGTTTTTCCTCCGTTACACTTTTTCGGATCGGAGCGGGTCGGATGTCAGCGGACGTACATCTGCTATTCCATAGGGATACATGTATGTCCGTTTTTCATCCGAAAACAGAAGGATGAAAAACGGACATACGGATCGTCCATGTGAAAGAGGCCTTAGTGTTCCTTTCACTGGAACTAAGGGGCCAAACCCAATCCCTGAAAAACAACCTCACACCATAATTCCCTCTCCACCAAATGATTTGGACCAGTGCACAAAGGAAGGTCCATAAAGACACGAATGAGCAAGTTTGGGGTGGAGGACCTTGACTGGCCTGCACAGAGTCCTGACCTAAACCTGATAGAACAACTTTGGGATGAATTAGAGTGGAGACTGTGAGCCAGGCCTTCTCGTCCACACAAATGCGCTTCTGGAAGAATGGTCAAACATTCCCATAGACACACTCCTAAACCTTGTGGAGAGCCTTCCCAGAGTAGTTGAAGCCTTTATAGTCGCAAAGGGTGGGCCAACTCAATATTGAACCCTATAGACTAAGACCGGAATTCCATCAACGTGCATGCAAGGCAGTCGTCCCAATACTTTTGGTAATATAGTGTGTATAATATTTTTTTTTTAATCAACGTTTATATAACACTGTCAATTTACACACATACAAGGGCAAACTAAGCAGCAGAGGAAAGCTACACACACAAGCAAAGGGAGAACATAGAAACTCCACAAAGACTGTATCCTGGCCAGGATTCAATCCAAGGACCCCAGTGCTACAAGGCAGAAGTGCTATATAAAAGTATGTAAGCATGTATTTTTTTTCTGTGAATGACTAAACCTATTTTAAAGCTACCTGCAAAGATGGATATAGAGGAGTTGTCACTTCCAATTTGTTTGTTTTTAAAGGTCCAGGCTCCAGGACAGTCATCTGCATCCCACCCTAACTACCTACCTATAATGTCACTGACCTGGAACAAACATAGAACAAGTGAAGTCTTCTCTCCTGAATGCTTATTCCAGGTCAGAGACTCACTAGGTAATCAAACAAGGATCAGGATGACAGCTGCACTTTTAAACAGACATCAGCAATGGCATATCCAATATTTTGATAATCAAAGGAATTCTCCTAAATTGTGCTATTTGTAAGTACTCAAATTTCCTTTTATATGACATTTCCCTCTCACCGGAGGATTTATTTATATCAGACAGTCGGCATTTCCAGCGCTGGTTACTAAATTAAGACAGAGGGGGTCAGAGGTCACTATACACTTGGTATCATATATACCGTCTATCCTGTTCAAAGTTCTTCTAGTGTTTTATTATGTACATAGAGATGCTGAATCGAGGCATTTAGATGGCATGTAAAGGGTCTAGGCAAATTTTTGGCACGTCAGTAAGAAGATACTACCCCAATAAATGACACATCAGAAAATGGGAGTCTCAAACATCTATCATACAGGTAATTCAGGCTGGGATCACACCTGTGCGATCAGAGACATTGCATGTGATTCGCACCTCTGCTGTGCAGATTACATGTGATATCTGTGCAATGTGAATTCAGCCATACAAACTGTATGGCTGAAATCGCATCACATCTGCACCAAAATGGTGTAGGACCCTTTTTTGGGTCCGCACTGGGATTGGATCCATGCGATTCGATTCCTGTACCATTTCACAGTTTGCACTGCGATCCAATCTAGAGGTGTCATTAACTTTACATTGACCACCCCCCAGCAGTTCGCAGATGTCAGTGTGAATTAATTTGCGATTCAGGTGCGATGTGAGATCCAGCACTGAATCGCAGTTTCCCGCATCGCATCAGTGTGAACCTGGGACTCAAAGAATTACTGACCCATTGAATGCATCCGTATGAATGCAGTTGGAACATGCCTTATCCATATGAATGCAGTTGGAACATGCCTTATCCATTGGGTGTCTTGCACCTACCCATAACTATTTTCAACATGAAAACTATTTTTTTTTTCTCCAGTAAAGACACACACCTTTACATAATTACTAACAATAAAAATTCAGCAATTGTATGCAGTGGTTGAGGCATTTATCTTAATAAAGGCAGCAGAACAGACAAGATGGCTTGAAATCTGAGACAGCGTGCTAAATATCCCTGGGATTGCCCCCGGGGCAGAGCCGCCCTTAAAAAATGCTTCGTCTTGCAGTTAGCCAAAATAGGTTGAATTTTACAAGTTAACTCCTTAACTAAAAAGGAGCTACGAACATCACCCAGCCTGGGAATACCATAGGAGACATAAGCAGTCTTTTGAATAGCAGACATCAATGTAACACAACCTGTAATGATAGACTAACTTGGTTTATGGCTGACTTCACCACCCACTGTATGTAACCTTGTTGCACTGAGAGTATGAAGATTGGAAAAGGGTCAATCTTTCTGTCCAGCCAGTCCTATTGTGCAATATACAAAATTGAGACTCATTTTTTTGAGACTGTAAGTATTTCTTTACAGATTCTCAAATTTCTCATATGTGCTTCCTGTAGCATCCCTGAACTATATCCAACCTTATAGGTTTACATATCCGACACACTCAGTGCCACTGTATATTACACTACCAGAGCCAAAGAGAAGATTTGTGACAAACCCCCCGGTGTAGGAGGAGGGCTGGCGGGTTGCAGAGAATGGGTGCTGAAAGAGCAGTGAGTAGAAGAGGTTTGTCTACCCAACTTCTGCCAGCACTTCTTACTAAGCCTGTGGGGGACAACCTGAAGTTCGGAATTCTAACCACCCCCCCCTTTGGCCGGCATGTGTGGTAATGACCGCTCCCTACTTTCAGTATCACGCATGCAGGGGATTCAGAAGCCATATTTCTGACATGACAATATGGCGGCAGTATTCAGCAGAAGTGCTGTAGCGACCTCAGATCCCAGATGTAGATAAGGTCACACACATGCATGCTGAATAGCCGGAAATATGGCCACTCTATTCATGCATGGGGTGCAGATTGCATGCATGCTGCACAGGCAGAGGCCAGGAAAAGGGCCAGAAATATGATGGCTATATTCACTCATGCATTGGGTGCAGATTGCGCGTGCAGCATGTGTAGAGGCCAGAAAAGGGTCCAGAAATATGGAGGCCATATTCATGCATGCATGGGGTGCTGCAAAGGCCTGTACTGTGCGATCCGGTGCAGGCAAACCGCATTGCGTTTGCGGTGTTAACTTTGTATTGACACTCACAGCGGATCGTAATGCGGGAAATGTGCAGGAATCACTGCGTTTCCCGCAATTGTATGAGCCTAGGCTTTTTAGGATTTTTCTGTAAAGGTGAACTTACACAGGACACCTCACCCCCCAGTCCCGTTAACCTGCAACGCGGCGATCTCCCGTTCTAAGCCCTGCTAGTGCCAACTCACTGGACTGGGGCTTAGAAATACCCTCAGATTTATCTCCAAAATTTCCCCTGTCAGGAGGGACATTTTGGAGGATTCTAATTGGTCGGCATTGTTGACCAATCAGATCCGGCATAGCCCATCCTGTCAGTGGGGAAGAAGTAGAGGGGATTTCTAAGCCCTGAGGCGTCGAGAGCGGGGCGCAGAACGGGAGACCGCCACTTACACTTTAAAAAAGGGAACTAATGAAGCCATCACAGCTAAGAATTAGCCCGTTTACACCGGTGCGGCTTTGAAATCGCGCTACTTCAATTTCAAAGCCACACATAAGTGCGATTTTCACTACCGATTTCATTGCGGGTTGTGACTTCCTACAACAAAAGTCTATGCAAGTCGCAATGAAAATCAGTAAAAATTTGTGCAGGAACTTTTTTTCTGGTTCGCAGCTATTTGAACGGTTCCATTGCTGACAATGGGGGTGTGACTTGTCATGTAATTTGGAACTGTCAAATTGAATGACAAATCACACTGGTGTGAATTGGGGCTTAGTATGCTGAACCATAATAAATGTTTGCTTTTGGGATTAATACCACTTAACTTTAAATGCCCTGATGACAATATGCAAATATATAACATATAATAATAAAAATGTATTTACCTAATGTAGGGACTAGCAGCTGCTAAAATATTCCTCTGCACAGGAATTTCTTGTTCTTCCACAATAAGCAGAGCATCACAGAAGTCGGATTCTTCACGGAATGAACTCATAGCTCGGAGAAGCTTGGCGGCATGTTGGGGGTCAGATACCACTGTCATAGAGTTTGAATCTGCCATGTTGGACCAATGTGTGCAAGGAGGGAGCAGGACTATCTAAACTTACTCTATGTAAAAAGCAAAGGCTGAATCAGAGAATGAGGAGGGGGCTAGATACTCCTGGTGCAAATAAATAGTATAGAAATATCTTGGACAGGATGTGGTCATACAATATATACCTAGCCTGTACATGGACTGCAATACTGAACAACTAACACTGATGGGACAGAGACAACATGCATTCTGTGCTATATACAGCCTGAATGTTCAGAAGAACTGACTATGCAAAAATCAGATCATTCCCATATCATAGGCTGCTAAAATAAAAAAGGAGGTATGTGTGCTGGTAATACGTAGGCACTTTGAGCTCCTACTTAGAAGCTAAATCCGGGACAAGGTGGTGCAGCTGACAACAGAACGATGATGAAAAGGCACTATGAATGAAGGGAGCTGTACAGGAACATGCAGTAAGAGTTTATACTTCGGATGAGCTGAGCTGTGTACAGGAATGTATATTGGAGAGGAATACTATTAGTGCAGCAGACTAGGAGAGATCTACAGGACACTATGGAAGAACTGATCTATAAAGCTACAACCAAGGCAGTCTATGGACTGGACTCTGGTTTCAGGGATATGTGGATTGCTGCATAAGAAATATTGGACCATTAACAGTCACTATGAATGAGGTAATACAGAAACAGTAAGAACCCGTACCGTGAGAGTGAAGACTTTGTGTCATCACATAGACAGCGGAGGAAGATTAGAGGTGCAGCAAATGTGGGTCATTATATAGGAATGGAGAGCAGTATGGATACAATGGAGAAGAGTTGTGTGAGGAGTAAAGAACAGACACTACTAGGAGAGCGGGATCATTGTGTCTGAGCAGGCTGTGGCTAACGTGCAGGCTGTAGATAAGGCTATGCAAGCAGGAAAGGCCTATGTACACAAGTAGAGGCTGTGTATGGGAATGAACAGACAGAGGAAGAACAGAGGTAAAGCTAAGTTAAAAATCTGCTCATAGGGTTGTATAGGGAGCAGGACACAAAGGCTGGGAATCTCTGGGGCTCTCTAGGGAGGCCGGGAATCTTTTTAGATCTCTGGGAGGGCTGGGAATCACTGGGGAGGCTGGGAATCTCTGGGGCTCTCTAGGGAGGCCGGGAATCTTTTTAGATCTCTGGGGGTTATGGGTATCTTTGGGGCTCTCTGGGGAGGCTGGGAATCTCTGAAGCTCTCTAGGGAATATTTTTAGATCTCTGGGAAGGCTGGGAATCCCTGGGGAGGCTAGGAATCCCTGGGGCTCTTAAGGGAGGCTGGTTACCTCTTTAGATCTCTGGGGCGGCTGTGAATCTCTTTAGATCTCTGGGGAGGCTGGGAATCTCTT
This sequence comes from Lithobates clamitans, assembly GCA_037952925.1. Lineage (NCBI taxonomy): Eukaryota > Metazoa > Chordata > Amphibia > Anura > Ranidae > Lithobates > Lithobates clamitans. The sequence goes on from JBBGZY010000658.1 coordinate 5,466,048, forward strand.
TAGATCTCTGGGGAGGCTGGGAATCTCTTTAGATCTCTGGGGAGGCTGGGAATCTCTTTAGATCTAAGGGGAGGCTGGGAATCTCTTTAGATCTCTGGGGAGGCTGGGAATCTCTTTAGATCTCTGGGGAGGCTTGGAATCTCTTTAGATCTCTGGGGAGGCTGGGAATCTCTGGGGAGGCTGGGAATCTCTTTAGATCTCTGGGGAGGCTGGGAATCTCTTTAGATCTCTGGGGAGGCTGGGAATCTCTTTAGATCTCTGGGGAGGCTTGGAATCTCTTTAGATCTCTGGGGAGGCTGGGAATCTCTTTAGATCTCTGGGGAGGCTGGGAATCTCTTTAGATCTATGGGGAGGCTGTGAATCTCTGGGGCTCTCTGGGGAGGCTGGGAATCTCTGGGGAGGTCAGGAATCTCTGGGCTGCCTGGGAGCTCTCTGGGCAGGCTGGGAGTCTGAGGGAAGATTGGGGCTCTGTGTACAGGAATGGACAGACAGAGGAAGACAGAAGGACAGAAGTCGGTCTAAGTTTCAGAGCAGAGTGGCACAATGAGAGCTGTATATGGAATGCAGAGTCCCGGGCAGAGCTCCTGGCACACACAGGCTGTGGCCCCCTCAGTCTGGGAATGGGTCCCGGCTCTCCTCTCTTCTCTTCTCCTCCTCACACCTCTGTGCACCCGGCTCAGCAGCAGCCAAGGCTTCCTGACCAGCCTGCATGACGTCATCACAGAGCGTCCCACACCCCACGTGTCAAAACACAGCCCGAAGCCATGGAGCTACAGTCTGAGACTGGAAAGAAAGGGGGTGTGGCCAATAAAGCCCTTCATTTGGACTTGACAGGTAGCCCCGCCCCTCTTGCGGTTCACAGCCTATGGCGTTCTAGCCCTTCCCCATACTCTGCCAGGCAACCTTAGATCATTGGCTCCTTCCGTGTTGTGTGCCCTCCCCTCTGACCGGCTCTGTGTGGTTTGCACAGCTCCAGCAGACAGTATAGCGCCATGTTTGTGGTGTGTGACACACAAGGCAAGGAGTGGCCCTACTCTAGGGAGGGGATGTTGTTGAGTGAAGCTGTGGGCTAATGCAGGGATTAGAGGGCTGGGCTGAACTCTGCAAGTTACAGAACAAACTAAAAGTGTTCATAGACAGGAGACAGCCAGTCCCACATCCAGAAAATGACACTTCATCCCTCTACTGGATTGTAATAAACTTTATTATACACCAATCAGCCATAACAGTATGACCACTGACAGGTAAAGTGAACAACATTGATTTTCTCATTACAATGGCATCTGAAAGTGGGTGGGATCTATTAGGAAGTGAGCATGTTGTCCCTGAAGTTGATGTGTTGAGAGCCACTCCAAAACTGCAGCGCTTGCGGGGATGTTGGTCTGCAGTGGTGGCTGGTGCTCAAAATCTTGGGGGGGGGGGGCGCAAACAAATTGAAAAATTCTAAAAAAAAACATCAATTGCGGCCTCACTGTGCGATCAAATACAGCCACTGTGCCATCAAATGCTCCCAATGCTGCCATTGTGCCATCAAACTGTGCCACTGTGCCCATCATTTGCAGCCACTGTAATTGTGCCCATCAAACGGTGCCACTGTGCTATCAAATACAGCCACTGTGCCATCCAATGCTGCCACTGTGATCCCCCCCGCCCGCTCGCCAGCCACCTGCCCGGCACTTACCCTGTCTCGGTGGGGCAGCGGGTGACAGCGAGTGGTGTCTTTCATGCGTCTTCTCCCCTCGATGTGTCTTCTCCCGTCCTCCTCTCCTCCCGTCCTCTCTTATGATTGGACGCCTGATAGGCGTTCAATCACAGCACCTGACGTTTCAGCCAATCAGGCGACCGGCAACAGATCCGGCAGCCTGATTGGCTGAAAGGCGGGTCAATGTTAGCAAAGCGTATTCCTTCGGCTTTGCTAACATTGAGCTGAGTGACAAGGAATGCACAGCGTTGCGTCTGCTTCTCACTTTTTTGGACGCCTATTAGAGCCTACAGCTCTAATCAGGTGCTTCAAAAAACACTCCCACCGCTGTAATTCAGGTGCCCGCTGACCGAAAAGGGGCCAGACACCTGAATAGGGGTGTCAGCAGCGACCATAGATAGATTCATGCACTGCACTTGGACTGCGGGGGGGGGGGGGGGGTGTCTGGTGTCAGTTTCATTGTGGGAATGAATGAAGGTGCCCAGGACAATCATGCAAAATGTGGGACTGTCTCGGGCAATCCGGGACACGTGGTTACCCTAATGGGTCAGCATGGGCACCCTGACTGGTCTAAATCTATGCAACTCCATATGCAACAGACTGTAAAGCCTGAGGCCTGTGATTCCCGAGGCCCCAGCATTCAGTGTGGAGGAGGATTTAACTTCCTCCTCCTCCTTGCCTAGTGCTTTAGCTCCACCCATCTCCTTCTCAATCTTCTCCGGCGGCATGCTCAACGGGAAGGGAACTGCCAGGATTTGAACGCAACTCTCAATACGCAGAGGTAAGGCCGAGCGCCAGAGATGGATGGAGCACCATGTATGTCATGAGGCACTGACTACAGAGAGAATGGTAGAGGACAGGTGACACCCTTGGAGGGATGGGAGGAGGACACATCCTTAGATCTCAGGGGTTTATTATGGGACTTGTAGTCCTTCAGTTTTGGGGGATGTGACCCTGCCAAAAGTGAAGAACTACAGGTCCCAGCATAAACCCCTCAGAGCAGATGTGACAACCGCCCTCCCAATTAGTGAAGAACTACAGGTCCCAGCATGAACCTGTGAAATCTATAGGGTCACACCCTTAGATCTCAGGGGTTCATGCTGGGACTTGTAGTCCTTCACTTTTGGGGGGTTTGACCCCCAAAGGTGAAGGACTACAGGTCCTAGCATGAGTCCCTTAGAGCTGAAGATGTGACACCCCTTCTGCCCACCAACTAGTGAAGAACTACAGGTCCCAGCATGAACCCCAGAAATCTATGGGGTCACAAAAAAAGGTATCAAAATCTTTTGTGTGTGTGTGTGTGTGTGTGTGTGTGGGGGGGGGGGGGGGGGGGGGGTGTCCCTGAATGGCAGTTTTTAAATGTGGTCACCCTATGACCCATGTCCACAGCTGAAAGCACCTACAATGGGCCAGTGAGCATCAGAACTGGACCACGGTGCAATGGAAGAAGGTGGCCTGGTCTGATGAATTCAAGAAAGGTTTGGAGGAACACAACAACAGGTTTGAGGTGTTGACTCGTCCTCTACATTCTCCAGATCTCAATCCAATACAGTATCTGTGGGATGTGCTGGAAAAACAAGTCTGATCCATGGAGGCCCCACCTTGCAATCTACGGGACATAAAGGATCTGCTACTGACAGCTTGGTGCTAAATACCACAGCATACCTTCAGAGGTCAAGTGGAGTCCATGCCTCGACATGGTATGGTGAGTGGTCATAATGTTATGGCTGATCAGTGTGTATATGTATGATCAATGAAGATGCTACCCCCATCCAAATATTATAAAACGAATAACAGATTAGGTATGAAATTTTCTGGATCCCTCTTGTTCACCAGAGATAGTCCTGGCACAAGTATGAATGCTCAGCAGATAAAAGGGGGAACGTTTTTGCTTCTGTTCAAAAGAATAATTGTAGAAGAAAAGTTATGGAAAATAAGAGTGTTAGAGAGCTGCAGGAGAAACAGGTCAGCCACCCCTTCAGTAGGCATGGGTGTCTGGGATTCCACCATAAAGCGATAATAAATCTTAATTTTTTTAATTTAAAATAAAAAAGAAGATGTCATACTTATCTGCTCTGTGCAAGGACATTCTGCAGAGTGGTGGCTTACCATCTCGTTTTGGGTCTTGTCCGCTTCTCCTCTTCTCTGAGTGCCCCCATAGCAAGCCATGTACTATGTGGGCACCAGTGTTGCCAACACCCCAGAAGTGAAATTCACTGACAGGACACCCAAAATTTATAAACAACTCCCATTTTTTACTGACAAAAATCATGACATTACTGACACTGCCACATGTTTTACTGACACTTCGAAAAAGTACATAAAATTGTAGCTTTAAGTGCAAAACAGTGCAAATATCAATATTTAAGATATAAGCATGTAGCTAGTGCTGTTAGCAATGTGTTTAAGTTATAACAAAAGTCAAAAAAAGCAGCACAGAGTTCCCCCTTACATCAGAGTCTGAAGGGTTCCCCCTTACAATGCGATGTAAAGGGGAAATCTCATGTAACCAGAGACCACCTTATATGAGAGTCTGCTGCGTTCCCCATTACATCAGAGTTCCCGCTTACAGTATCTTACAAAAGTGAGTACACCCCTCTCATTTTTGAAAATATTTGATCTTTTCAGGCACTATGTTTGAAGGATTGTTTCATTTTTATTGTTTCACTTTAAGCATCATTAACCACTTGACCACTGGGCACTTAAACTCCCTTCCTGCCCAGACCAATTTTCAGCTTTCGGTGCTCTCACACTTTGAATGACAATTACTCAGTCATGTAATACTGTACCCAAATGAATTTTTTGTCCTTTTTTTCATACAAATAGAGCTTTCTTTTGGTGGTATTTCATCACCTCTGGGTTTTTTATTTTTTGCGCTATAAATGAAAAAAGACCGAACATTTTGAAAACAAACGCATTTTTCTTAGTTTCTGTGATAAAATTTTGCAAATTAGTAATTTTTCTTCATAAATTTTGGCCACAATTTATACTGCTATATATCTTTGGTAAAAATAACCCAAATTAGTGGATATTATTTGGTCTTTGTGAAAGTTAGAGAGTCTACAAACTATGGTGCAAATCATAAAAAATTGATCACACTTGATGTACTGATGGCCTATCTCATTTCTGGCGTCCCGAACAAGCCAGGACAGTACAAATACCCCCAAATGACCCCTTTTTTGAAAGTAGACATTCCAAGGTATTTAGTTAGAGGCATGGTGAGGTTTTTGATGTTGTCATTTTTTCTCACAATTCTTTGCAAAATGAAGATTTTTTTTAAAATTTTTCCCCCCACAAAATTGTCATTGTAATAGGATATTTCTTTCACATGGCATGTGTATACCACAAATAACGCCCCAAAATACATTCTGCTACTTCTCCTGAGTATTACGATACCACATGTGTGGGACTTTTTCACAGCCTGGCCACATAGAGAGGCCCAACATGCAAGGAGCACCATCACGTGTTCTAGGAGCATAAATTACACATCTAATTTGTTGACTACCTATTACACTTTTGAAGGCCCTGGAGCACCAGGACAATGACACGTGACACTGACGTGGCACTGATGACAAATGGTACTGATACGTTGCACTGATGTGGCACTGATGACAGATGGCACTGATACGTGGCACTGACACTGATGTGGCACTGATGACAGATGGCACTAATACATGGCACTGATGACAGATGGCACTAATACGTGGCACTGATGACAGATGGCACTAATACGTGGCACTGACAGATGGCACTAATACGTGGCACTGATGACACGTGACACTGATGACAGATGGCACTAATATGTGGCACTGATGACACGTGGCGCTGATGACAGATGGCACTAATATGTGGCTCTGATGACACGTGGCGCTGACAGATGGCACTGATGACAGATGCACTAATACGTGGCACTGATGACACGTGGCACTGATTAAAGATGGCACTAATACATGGCACTGATGACAGATGGCACTAATACGTGGCACTGATGACAGATGGCACTAATACGTGGCACTGATGACACTGATGAAAGATGGCACTGATGACACGTGACAATGATGACAGATGGCACGTGACACTGACAGGTGACACTGATGACAGATGGCACTATGTGGCACTGATGACAGATGGCACTTATACGTGGCACTGGGGACAGATGGCAGGGACATGACAGCAGGGACACTTTTTTTCGTTTTTTTTTCTGTTCACTTACCGCTCTCCCTCTACCTCCCTCCCTCTACCAGTTCGCTCTCCCTCCTCACACGCTGTCTCTGTGTGAGGAGGGAGAGCCAGCGATGAGAGATAATCTCATATGTTTACATATGAGATCGTCTCTCATTGGCACCGCCGATCGCGATCTGTGACTGGCTGTGTCCAAGGAACACGGCCAGCACAAATCTTCCCCGATGCGCGCCAGCGGGAGCGTGCAACACCGAAGTAAACAGGAGGACGTCCAAGGATGGCCTACCGGCAATTAGCGTCCGCGCTGCAGCCGTCTTTCGGCTATAGCGCGGGCGTGAAGAGGTTAAAATCACTGCTTCTGTAAAAACAATATTTCAAAAAAAAAAATTGCGTTGATACGTGTTCTCCATGGCAATACTCAGGTCCCCATACCCTTTTTATGGCTAATAACTTGCATATAAGCCTTCAAAATGGGCACTCTTGATTTTTCATGCAATGCTGCAGAACCTGATGTGCAGTATCTCACAAAAGGGAGTACACCCCTCACATTTTTGTAAATATTTTATATCTTTTCATGTGATAACTCTGAAGAAATGACACTTTTCTAGAATGTAAATTAGTGAGTGTACAGCTTGTATAACAGTGTAAATTTGCTGTCCCCTCAAAATATCTCAACACACCCCTAAGTGAAAATGTCCAAATTGGGCCCAGAGTTTCGATATTTTGTGTGGCCACCATTATTTTCCAGCACTGTCTTATCCCTCTTTGGTATGGAGTTCACCAGAACTTCACAGGTTGGCCACTGAAGTCCTCTTCCACTCCTCCATGCCAACATCACAGAGCTGGTGTATGTTAGAGACCTTGCACTCCTCCATCTTCCATTTGAGGATGCCCCACAGATGCTCAATAGGGTTTAGGTCTGGAGACATGCTTGGCCAGTCCATCACCTTTACCCTCAGCTTCCTTAGCAAGGCAGTGGTCGTCTTGGAGTAGTGTTTGGGATCATTATCATGTTGGAATACTGCCCTGTGGCCCAGTCTCCGAAGGGAGGGGATCATGCTTGGCTTCAGTATGTTACATGCATTTATGGTTTCCTCAATGAACTGTAGCTCCCCAGTGCCGGCAGCACTCATGCAGCCCCAGACTATGACACTCCCACCACCATGCTTGACTGTAGGCAAGACACACTTGTCTTTGTACTCCTCACCTGGTTGCCGCCACACACGCTTGACACCATCTGAACCAAATAAGTTTATCTTGGTCTCATCAGATCACAGGACATGGTTCCAATAACCCATGTCCTTAGATTGCTTGCCTTAAGTAAACTGTTTGCAGGCTTTCTCGTGCCTCATCTTTAAAAGAGGCTTCCTTCTGGGACGACCAATTTGATACAGTGTGTGGCGTATGGTCTGAGCACTGACAGGCTGACCCCCCACCCCTTCAACCTCTGCAGCAAAGCTGGCAGCACTCATACGTCTATTTCCAAAGACAACCTCTGGATATGATGCTGAGCATGTGCACTCAACTTCTTTGGTCGACCATGGTGAGGCCTGTTCTGAGTGGAACCTGTCCTGTTAAACTGCTGTATGGTCTTGGCCACCATGCTGCAGCTCAGTTTCAGGGTCTTGGCAATCTTCTTATAGCCTAGGCCATCTTTATATAGAGCAACAATTCTTTTTTTCAGATCCTCAGAGAGTTCTTTGCCATGAGGTACCATGTTGAACTTCCAGTGACCAGTATGAGAGAGTGAGAGCGATAAAACCAAATTTAACATACCTGCTCCCCATTCACACCTGAGACCTTGTAACACTAACGAGTCACATGACACCAAGGAGGGAAAATGGCTAATTGGGCCCAATTTGAACATTTTCACTGCAATTTTTTTTAACAAAAGATTGTTTTTACAGGAGCAGTGATTTTAATTTGACTTAAAGTGAATCAATAAAAAATGAAATATCCCTTCAAACATAGTGCCTGGGGGGTTCCCTCAGTCTGCCTGTGAAGCAGCGCATCTGTACCATGTATAGAACATGCTGCAGCAAAACTGACATTTATAAAGAAAAAATGTATTTATTTATTAGAAATACAATACCATTGCCGGCAATACAAAAATGTTTAAAAAAAACAGCGTGCCTTCCCCCAATACATATCAGGCCCTTTGGGTCTGGTATGGATGTTAAGGGGAACTCCAATCCAAAATAAAAAAAATAAAACAGCGTGGCCCCTCCCCAAAATCCATACCAGACCCTTATCCAAGCATGCCGCCCAGCAGATCAACATGGGGGGGGGGACTTTGGGATGGGCTCTGCCCCCTCCCACCGCAAAGCACCTTGTTCCATATACACAATCCTATAATCACAGTTGATCCAGAGGAAGGCAAAAAACCATAGCAAAGCATGAACCAATTTGCTACAGCAGAGGAAAAAAAATCGGTCCTGATCCCATGAGAGGCAATTGGATTTTCCCTGGATCAACTTATAAATGTTAGTACCCAGTTATATCAGGTGTATCTAGGAAAGAATCCAGGCCTTTTTTTACTAGACTTAAGGGAGTCTATTACATATTTTCACAGCTTGTACTTTGAAGAAACCTTTCCGTATCTGGAGATAAGGCTGGGTTCACACTAGAGATTGCAGAGGCTCACAGCAGGAGTCCGGGGAGTCTCCATTCACCGTTTCAGGTGCGATTTCATCCTGAATTTTGGGCTGAATTCTGACCTGAAATGGATCAAAAGACGCACAGGGCTCCTGTGCAATTTGCACCAGAGCTGCTGCGGAGATGTGTGGACCGGCTCCATAGAGCGCTGTTCACAATCTCCTGCTATGCAAATTGGATACGAGGAAGCAATAGTGTAAACCCAGCCTAAATCTCTTTTCCTCCAGACATAAAGAGTGCCCCCTTGCCCTCTGTAATGATGAAACGCGTACGGCAGAGCTTGGTGCGTCATCACGTCACTTCCGGTTTGGGAGATTCTTGTCTGTGGAACGCAAGGCGTCCCAGACATATTGCCGTTTTCATTTGTACTAACTCCATAACACTATTGGAAGTGCGTTTTTGTTTAACATTTGTTTTAAATAAACCTATTTTTATGGACTTACACTATGAGATGCCTTTCTGTCCATCCATCCCTATGTGAATGTACATTGGATAAGGATCAGAAACAGTTCTAGTGTGATGCCTTTTACCCCTGCAGGGGTTCAGCTTTCTGGCGAGTGCGGATCTGAGGGGGGAGCACATGTGAAATTCAACCACCCTTCACCAGTGATTTATACTACGCCATTTACCCAGGTACAAGTCACTTTGAATTAGGATCACCTTTGTGGATTCATGAACTGTGATTTTATGTTTTGTGTTTTTCTTGTTTTTTGGAATATTTTTTTTTTAAATACAATTTGACTTCCGGTCTCATATATGGACATTTTTGCACACTAAGCACATTGAGCACTTTATCTTAATATATTGTCAACTATTTTTTTGCACATGAAAGTAGGGATTTCTTCTTTTTTTATATTACTTTGCAACTGATGCAGTCTCTATTTACAATAGTGATTTTATTTATGTTTGTGTATGTAGCACAATTTATTACTGTGCACCTTATAGTAACTTGCACTAGGAGATTTCGTATGCACATATTTGCAATGTAAAGATACAGTACACTTATTAATTTGTTTAATATATATATATATATATATATATATATATATATATATTGTGAGGGGGTTAGCTTGGCAGCGGGTGTGTGTGACCCCCTGGATGGGTTCACCACACAAAATCAGGCACAGCAGACAGCTTTGTAGGTGAAACAAAAACAAAGGTGCGGTTTATTTAGACTAGATGCATTGAAAAATAACAGAAAAACAAAAAGAAACATGAAAAGAAATCCTGGTCAGCTTGACTGCTTACTACACACATAGATTCCCTAACTAACAACTGGGTGCAGCCTTGTGCTGCCCCAGTCCCTATCTCTCTTTGAGAAGTTTTGCCACACAGGCGTTAACTCACCGCAAAGCTCAGATACCACACTCCCCAGTCTACACAATCACAGAACTGGTTCCAGGATGGAGCATCTCCCTAAGCATGCTGGGGTGATTTCTATAGGTCTTAATGAGCCCACTTACTTCAGCTGGGCTCATTAACTCTTCCCCTGCAGGACTCCCAGCACTCCCCCTAGTGGTATAAGTCAGCATAAAGCCTGAATCTAGGGCATACATATTTTCCATCCTGGATGCAACCAGGTGTTTTTACCTGCCTGCTGTCACATACCCCCCCCTCTTGTTTCAACCTTGGGGTTGGAACACACGCAGTCAGGCACGCATGTACTCGAGACAAAGCATCCACATTCCCCATTTTAACGCCAGGGCGATGCTTTACTGTAAAGTTGAATTCCTGTAGGGCCAGGAACCACCTATTTATCCTTCTATTGGTCTCCTTGTTTTGAGCCATCCACTTTAAAGGAGCGTGATCAGTTACCAGGTCAAAGTGCCTACCTAATAGATAGTACCGAAGGGAATCTAGAGCCCACTTCACAGCTAAACACTCCTTCTCAATTGTGGCGTAATTTACCTCATGGGACTTCAATTTCCTGCTGAGGTAAATGACTGGGTGCTCTTCCCCGTTCCAGACCTGGGACAACACTGCTCCCAACCCAACGTCTGATGCATCAGTTTGTACAACAAAGTCCTTAGAGAAGTCTGGTGAGTACAACACTGGCTGGCTACATAAGGCGGTTTTTAATGACTGGAATGCTGCTTCAGCCTCAGGGGACCATTTGACCATGACAGACTCTTTCCCTTTTGTCAGGTTGGTGAGGGGCACAGCCTGAGAAGCAAAATGGGGGATATATCGCCGATAATAGCCAGCGATTCCCAGAAAGGCTCGTACCTGTTTCTTGCTGTTGGGACGTGGCCAACTCTGTATGGCCTCGACTTTATTGACTTGAGGCTTTATCACTCCCCTCCCAATAGTGTACCCCAGATATTTGGCCTCCTCCTGTCCAATGGTACACTTCTTTGGATTGGCCGTAAACCCAGCTTCCCGGATGGAGTCTAAGACTGCTTGCACTTTTGGCAGATGTGAGACCCAATCTGTGCTATGGATAATCACATCATCCAGGTAAGCTGCAGCATACTTCTGATGGGGCCTCAGAATCTTGTCCATTTTCCGCTGGAATGTTGCAGGTGCATTCTGTAACCCAAACGGCATTCTCTTGTATTGGAACGCCCCATCTGGGGTTACAAACGCAGTTTTCTCCTTGGCCGACTCGGCCAGGGGAATTTGCCAATACCCTTTGGTGAGATCGAGAGTTGTCATGTATCGGGCTGTTCCCAGCCGGTCGATCAACTCATCTATACGCGGCATGGGGTAGGTGTCAAATTTTGTAACTTTATTCAATTGTCGAAAATCGTTACAAAACCGCCAGCTCCCATCAGGTTTGGGCACTAGTACGATAGGACTGGACCAGTCACTCTGGGACTCCTCTATCACACCCAATTCTAGCATCCTTTGAACCTCCCCACGTATTGCCTCCCGTCGGGCTTCTGGTATTCTATAAGGTTTTAGTTTTACCGTTTCTCCTGGCGGGGTAATAATATCATGCTCTACGCCAGAGGTTTCTCCCGGCAGCTCAGAGAAAATCTCTTTGTTGCGAAGTACAAACTCTTTAACCTCCTGTTTTTGGGGTTTCGATAAGGTGACTGCGATTCCAACCTCAGGAACAAAGCAATCAGACTGGACCGGTAACAAAGTCTCTGCGACTAGGGATTCCCTATCCCTCCAGGCTTTCAGCAGATTGACGTGATATACCTGTTCCGGCTTTCGCCTTCCTGGCTGTCTGACCCTATAGTTCACCTCACTCACTTTTTCAAGAACTTCGTATGGACCTTGCCATTTGGCCATGAATTTGCTTTCAACCGTAGGGACTAGCACCAATACCTTATCCCCTGGGGAAAAAGTACGGGTCTTGGCCCCACGGTTGTACACTCTCTGCTGTGCTAACTGCGATTGGGCCAAATGTTCCTTTACGATTGGCATTACCTGTGCAATTCTATCTTGCATCAGGGCGACATGCTCAATCACACTCCTGTGGGGAGAACTCTCATTTTCCCAAGTTTCCTTGGCGATATCCAGCAGTCCTCTTGGGTGTCTCCCATAGAGTAACTCAAAGGGTGAGAAACCCGTAGAGGATTGGGGTACCTCCCTAATGGCAAACATCAAATAGGGTATTAGACAGTCCCAATTCTTTCCATCTCTATCCACCACCTTCTTTAACATTTGTTTTAGGGTTTTGTTGAATCTTTCAACCAACCCATCTGTTTGGGGGTGATACACAGACGTACGTAATTGTGTCACTTTGAACAACTTGCATAGTTCTTTCATAACCCGGGACATAAAAGGTGTACCTTGGTCCGTAAGCAGTTCCTTACAAATACCCACACGGCTAAAAACAAGTGATAGTTCTTTGGCTATGGTTTTGGCCGAGGTATTTCGAAGAGGAATCGCTTCCGGATAACGGGTGGCATAGTCCATTATAACCAAAATGTACTGATGCCCCCTAGTGGACTTCATTATCGGACCTACCAAATCCATTGCGATCCTCTCAAAGGGGATCTCAATGATAGGAAGAGGTACCAGCGGGTTACGGAAATGTGGCATAGGTGCCGACTTCTGACACACAGGGCAGGAGGAACAATAATTTTCTGTTTCCTTCATGACCCCAGGCCAATAGAATCTCTGCAATACTCTCTCTCTGGTTTTCTCTGTCCCCAGATGACCTCCAAGAATGTGCCCATGGGCCAATTCCAACACCAACTTCCTGTAAGGTTTGGGCACCACAAGTTGCTCAACGGTTTCTTCTGCCCTTTGAGCCACTCGATACAGTAGGTCCCTTTCCACAGTGAAGTACGGGTAAGTGCAAGTTTTTTCTGGGTTCACTAACTCGCCATCTATTTTCACCACATTTTCCCGTGCCTTTATTAGGGTGGGGTCTTTTAACTGTTCTGTGGCAAAATTTTCCCTGTGAACCTCAAGATCCGAAAATTCCACAGACGGCATGTTTTCATCTGAGGATGTTGGCTCCTCCCCATTTTCTCGAGTTTCCCCTGCCAATACCGACAAGGGAAATTCAGGAGAGTCCTCACCACTCTCAGAGGAATTCTGGTCATTATCTTTCTGGTCTATAGGGGCACCAGTGGGGGGCTCAGGACAATCCCAGAGTTCCCAGAACATTGGAAAATCCCTTCCCACAATGGCATCATGTGGTAAGTGAGACACTAACCCCACCTGATGAGAGAGGTTACCTTTGTGGGTCTCAAAAAACACTGAAGTTACAGGATACTCTCGGGTGTCCCCATGCACACAAATAACAGCCACCTTGTTATTCCCAGAGACCACTGTAGTAACTAATTCAGCCTTTATCAATGTCACCAGGCTACCTGAATCCAGCAACACATCAACATTTCTACCATTAATACACATTTTACATAAATGTTTCTCAGGTCCCCGAATGGCAGTACATGCTACTGTCGCAAACAGCGACTGACGTCTGTCCCTTATAAAGTCACATTGCATAGGTTCATCCACAACTGGGCAATTAGCTGAAATATGTCCCTCTTGCCGGCAGCGAATAATCTTTTTCGCTGCCTCTTGCGACCTGGGCTTCCCGGGCTGCTCCCGCCAGACATTAGGTTGAACCCCCACCCTCTCACTCTCTCCACCCTCACCCCTTGGAGTCATCTTACCCGCCACTGGGGATGGTCTGGTCTTAGGGTGGAAAGTCCGTGAGTCCCTGGAAGAGGTGGTCAGGTTCTCTGTAGCCAAGTACCTCTCAACCAGATCCACAAGCTTATCTGCAGTTTCTGGGTCTCCATGGCTTACCCACTTTTGGATGGCAGTAGGAAGAGCTCTCAGAAAACGATCCATAACAACACGTTCCACAATGTTTGGTGCAGTCAAAGTCTCTGGCTGCAGCCACCTCCTGCTCAGGTGAATGAGATCATACATTTGAGACCTGGGGGGTTTTCCAAGCCGGAAAGTCCAGTTATGTACACGCTGAGCCCGGACGGCCAGGGTGACACCCAGCCGTGCCAATATTTCTGTTTTTAGCACCACATAGTCTTTTGCTTGGTCCGGCTCTAGGTCATAATAGGCTTTCTGCGATTCCCCCGTTAACAGAGGGGCCACAAGTCCAGCCCACTGCTCCTTAGGCCACTTTTCCCTTTCAGCAGTCCTTTCAAATGTGGTCAAAAACACCTCCGGATCATCCTCTCCAGTCATTTTTGTCAGTAAACGGCTCACACCAAAGGATGCAATATTAGTGGAACCACTTGCCTCACTGGTCTGCGGCCGTTGCTGCATTAATGTCTCAATTTGTTGTTGGAGTCTCTGCTCTTGCTTTTGTAACAGCTCTATGAAGCGGGCCTCAGATTGCTGCTGGGCTTGTTGCTGAGCGTCCAGACTCTGCAGTTGAGCTTTCTGCTGAGCTTCCAGACTCTGCTGGTGAGCTTTCTGCTGAGCTTCCAGACTCTGCTGCAAAGTTGCATTTGTCTGTTGTTGAGCTGCAAGGCTCTGTTGTTGAGCTGCAAGGCTCTTTTGCAAACCTGCATTTGTCTGCTGCTGATTTGCATTTGCTAGAGCCAGCTGTCTCAGTATCTCCTCCATGCTGGCCTTAAAAAAAAAAAACTGCCCCTGCTTCTCCACCAACTGTGAGGGGGTTAGCTTGGCAGCGGGTGTGTGTGACCCCCTGGATGGGTTCACCACACAAAATCAGGCACAGCAGACAGCTTTGTAGGTGAAACAAAAACAAAGGTGCGGTTTATTTAGACTAGATGCATTGAAAAATAACAGAAAAACAAAAAGAAACATGAAAAGAAATCCTGGTCAGCTTGACTGCTTACTACACACATAGATTCCCTAACTAACAACTGGGTGCAGCCTTGTGCTGCCCCAGTCCCTATCTCTCTTTGAGAAGTTTTGCCACACAGGCGTTAACTCACCGCAAAGCTCAGATACCACACTCCCCAGTCTACACAATCACAGAACTGGTTCCAGGATGGAGCATCTCCCTAAGCATGCTGGGGTGATTTCTATAGGTCTTAATGAGCCCACTTACTTCAGCTGGGCTCATTAACTCTTCCCCTGCAGGACTCCCAGCACTCCCCCTAGTGGTATAAGTCAGCATAAAGCCTGAATCTAGGGCATACATATTTTCCATCCTGGATGCAACCAGGTGTTTTTACCTGCCTGCTGTCACAATATATATATATGGTTTAATTTATTTCATATGTATTTAGCGGTACACCCGTAGGAACACCTGAGTGTTGTGGTCCGTCTGTCACACTGCCCAGCCAGGCACACAATTTCAAGCATTCAGAGACATGAAAGAGTCCTTACACTTGTTTTTGTATTTTTATTGAGGGGAATTGAACTTGGATAGGGATGGGGAACTTTTGAGATGCCCAGGTAATTAAAGTCAAAGTTAGGACTTCTATATACAGCACAGTATATATACTCCTCTTTTCCTCCTGCACATCGCTTCCAGTCAGATCATTACTCCTGTCTTTCACTCTCTGGACTAGCTACCACTGATTTGGTAGGCTTGACACTGGCTCAGCCAGGCTTAAAGCAGGTGCCCTTTACAGACAGGGACCACAGACCCCTATGGTGTAGCAATATGTAGAGAAAAGTCCCAATGCTAGCTGTCCCTGTGGCTACTGCTCCCAGCACCACCTCTTCAGGCACTGCCAGCCCTCCTGGCTGCAGCTGCCTCACTCCACTGCCCGTGACACTACCATCCTCCAGATTGACTCTGCACCCATCCCAGACTGCTGCATCTCAGTCCTATCAGGTGTGCCTCCCAGTCCTCCCGACAGTGTGCTCACTCACCAGCCATCCTGGCTGCCTCTGTGGAACTCCTGGAGGCTTGCCTGGCAGTGTTCTCCCACTGTCTTCTCTTGCTCCTCCTGTGTCTCCTGTCCAGGACACCTGTGTGGGTTGTAAGAGGGTTTCGTCCACACCCGAGCCCAGGCCCAAGGTCACCCCCTCCAAGACTGGGGAGCTCCCACAAAGGACCCGACATCTCCATTCTTCCACCTGATCAACTCCTCCCCAGCTGGGCTAACCCCAAGTATTTAAGGAGGCCTGCTCCCTGCCAATCCAAGTTGGGGATTGGTCAGGGCTCCCTAGAATACCCCAGGTGGCTCCACCTCTCCTCCCATCTCTCTTTCCAGAACATTCTGGAAAGAAGTGGGAGGTCCTGGTGACACCACCTGTGAGTCACCCAGCACTGCTCTAGGTCACTCCCAACCCAGATCACAAAACACACTCAGGTTTGGCTGCCAGCCAAGTCTGAAAATGTACCTACTCTGAAAAAAACCTGTACACTAATCTCCTAGCACACGAGAGGGTGCTACATGTATATGGTTTGTTTCTTTTGAACATTACACATCAGATTCAGGCAGCGCCACCTTTTATCTCTCTTTTTATATATTTAACAGCTGAAGCCAGTGACCAGTGACGTTTATCGCTTTAGTAGTAGACTGAAGCAGTCTAACTCTTACAGCGAATGACCACAAGAAAGTTTGGGCAAATTGGGATAGCTTGAACAGTCACACTTCCACAGCTGGGGATCATGGATAACTGCAGCACAGTGTTCAGGCTCTACTCACATTTCCAGGAAGGAGATCTTGTTGATGGGCTCTGTCCATAGCACAGCGCGGTCCAGAGACCAGTTTTGGAAGCAAGCAGCCCCCAGGAGCATCAGTAGTTCATCCTTGCAGGGAGGATGACCAAACACCAAAGACCCTGTCTGTCCATGCTTAAACCTATTTACCCCTTCTCCCCCAAACTACTCGGCCCACCTCCTCAGGGATTGGGCAGAGAGTAATAAATATTCAGGCTGGGGATTTGAATTTTTCCATCTCAAGCTCTGGTAGTTTCTCAACAAAGCCAGGGTCCGAATTTTTGCCTGAATCCACACCTGAACCAGACCCAAACACACACAGGATCCTTTTTCAATCTGGACCGCGGCCGCCCCGGACATGTGTGAATCGGCTCTATTGAGAACTGGTTAACCTTGCCTGTCATGCGAATTGGATGCAGGGAAATCCACAACTAATTCGCATAAGTGTGAACCCAGCCTTAGACAATCTGAGAAGTCAGATTGTGGGAGAAATATTTTCTGTGTACTTAACTGGGAATGTGTCATCTATATTCAATTAATTATATTTCAAAAAGAAACTTGTACTTTTCGGCACTTGAGGAGCCCTGTGGTGACTTCATTGTTCTACAGACAGCAGAGCTAGCATTGTGCATAGGTCGGTGGTTGGTATGAAAAGGCCAAGCATGTTGGTACTAGTTAAAATAAAAGTAAGCTTCTAAGCATTTGGCTAACACCTACATTTTTTATCATAATTTTATGCCTCTCCTTAAATCGGTGGAACAGGACCTTCAATCCTGGAATTCAAAATATTTTTCATGGTTTGGGAAAGTGGCAATAATTAAAATGGCGGTTCTCCTGAAATTGCTGTATGTGATGCATGCTCTTCCGATAAGAATCCCCCGACAATTTTTTAAATGCCTTTAATCCATACAGATCAAATTCTTATGGGCCCATAAGAAACTGAGAACTGGGTTTTGTTTAATTTCTAAACCTAAGGATCAAGGGGGCCATGGGTTTACTGGATTTTTATGCAATACAGTTAGCTAGAATTATTGATTGGCATTTTCATTACCAGACAAAAGATTGAGTTTCGTTAGAATCTAACAGTATAAACAAATGGCCATTACCCACAACTATAGCTGGCATTTGCAGCAAGGAGCACATGGAACAGCTACTCATGTAAAAAATTCTCAGCTCAACTTACTGACCAGCCTGCAACCAATCGAATTATCCTGTCTAACAGTATGCATTAAAAAAAGAGGTTTAGTTTGGACACATTTGCAAGTACATGCGTAAGCTGCATAGCCATTTCACGGCACCAAAGTATTATCTGCAGTCCTAACTCTAAATTTTGAGAGCCTCCATAATAGAAGCACATGCATTTTGATGGATAGGCAAAGGGCAGGTGAGCCTGGAGGTAGCCCACCCCTCCTTAAAGGCACAGGGGCACGCTGGACACCCAGCATATAGCACAATGACAGCAAAGGTGTCCAGTGTGTTCTCTCACTAGTATTCCAACAGTACAAACAAATGGCCACTGCCCCACCTATAACTGGCCTTTGCATCAAGAAGCATATGGAACGGTGACGCTTGTCAAACAAAACCAAAGAAAATTCCCAGCTCATCTTACCGACCAGCCTGCAACCACTTGAACTATCATGAATTATCACATCGCCCTTCCATGTACTCCTTGCTGCAGCCTGTTGAACTTTCTCTCTCTCAATGGAAAATGCTTGTAATCCACAGAGTAAAGTAAGCAAACAGTCCCTTCTTGGCAGAATACCTCTCAGCAACACAGGTTCAGAAAATAGCAACCACTGGAAGTGATGTCCTGGTGGGTGGCTTAAATCGGCCAGGTGAAATTTGATGAACAGTCTTTTTTTTTGTTCATAAATAGCTATATCAATCTGAGTTTTAATATGATACTTACTGTATATGATTTTGGTATGACAGCCGTGTGTATATTAATAAAATTTTCTCTATGAGATGCACAGGAACACATATAATATAAACTGTAAAACTGTTGAAAAAAAAAAAAAAACAAAACTTACAATATCACCTCAGACATTAGGAAGCAGACTATTTCACCCAAAAGGGGAAGTCCACTTCTCTATTTCACCCAAAAGGGGAAGTCCACTTTTCTATTTCACCCAAAAGGGGAAGTCTACTTTTCTGCCCCCCCCCCCCCACTTTTTGAAACTCTGCTCCCACTTTCACTTGGATCGCCTAGGCCAGGGGTCTCCAAATGTTCTAAACAAAGGGCCAGTTTACTGTCTTTCGGACTTTAGGGGGCCAAATTATGGCCAGTGGGAGTAGAAAATACCCCAGCGTCAGTGGGAGTACAAAATACCTCAGGCTTGATGGTCAGTGGGAGTAAAAAAATGTAATAGCGACCGTGGTCAGTAGTAGGAGGAATAGTGCCCCATCATTTGTATTAGTGGGATTAATGGTGCCCCATCATGTATATCAGTGTGGGGAAATAATGCTACATCATTGGTATTAGTGGTAGGAATAGTGAGTGCACCATCGTTGGTGTACAATAAGTGGGAGGAATAATGCCCTATGGTTGGTGTCAGTGGGAGAAATAATGCTCCACTGTTGGTGTCAGTGAAAGGAAAGGTGCCTCATTGTTGGTGTCAGTAGATGGAATAATGCATCAAGAGCCAGAAAAAGGCAAGCGTCTCTCCACTGCTTTCGAGGCTGTATTATTCTTGGCACACACATACATATTTCGTGGGACTGCCCTTAGCTAAATAAATTTTAGCTACGGGACAAATACATTTAACATAATTTCCACCCCTTTTTGACGATAATCATCTGCAGTGGCTCTCCTGAACATGAAACCTCCTAATCTGACCTCTCAACAATTTAAATGACTCCTGCAGGTTACCATGGCAGCCAACAATAATAGCAAAAGCATGGAAAACGCCCAATTTTTGCATTTTAGCAGTTAAAAATAAAATTACTCAAGCAATGATACATGGCAAAATTGAAGCCATCATATTAGATAAGGTACATAAGTTTGAGATGCTATGGAGTCTGTGGGTAAAACATTATCTTCCTCCCAATTTTGATCAATCCTTGCTCCTACCCTGATTAAAAGCTTAGCCTTCTGATCTACACTATTTCCATACTTCTTTTCTCTGGCTTATTTCTGGGGTTCTCCCTCCAACGCCCCCCCCCCCCCCAGCCTTCCTTTTCTTCTCCCCTTCCATCTCGACCTTTCTTCCAGACGTCCCCCCACCATCTTATTGTCTCTCCTCTTTTTCCTTCTTCTCTTCCACATACTGACTAACCTCCCTTTCTTACTTATCACCCCCCAACTACAGACACTTTGGACTTTCCCCACCTACTACATTTTCTAATAACTTTATAGCTTATATCCCCTAATTTTTTTTGAACAGTGACTCTCATGATAACTAAAGTAGACCACTTTGTTTGTTATACAAAAGGAATTTTACCTTTGCCTTCCTTAACCTTTGTACTGACTTAATATATTATTATAATGTTATCACTGTTATGCTATTCTACCTTTGCTTCCTCCTCCCGCCGTCTGTCTATTCTGTCTGCATATGTAAGGTAATGGCAGTGTACTGATGTTATGCTAAGCTATCCTCCAACCTTTTTCTACCATGGTTTGAAGAGTGAACTTTTCGTAGTCTTACTTTCTCAAACTGTCAAATATTGTTCTGTAGTTCTATTGTAATGTGTTTTAATACACCCTCCTATGTGTTATTGCTTTGTTATGCTCAAACGCTTTTGTCTCCTTTCAATAAAAATATTGAACAAGAAAAAAAAGCAATCAAAGTGCCACATTCGGCCCTCAGTGGTTTGGAAACCACTAGCCTAGGCGATCCAAGTGGAAGTTGGGCCCCCACCTCCTTGTCCCCAGTCTTCCAGGACACGTCACAGGTCCCAGAAGGCTGCGGGACCCTTTACAAAGCGCAGTGCGGCAGTGGGAAGCCAACTGAAGCCACAAGGAGTCATAGCCGGCTTCCCCTAGTACACATGCTGGTGCTGGGGACCCGAAGACTGATGAAGAGCCGGCATGGGTGAGGACAGGTAAGTGTCTTTTTAATAAAAGTCAGCAGCTTCAGTATTTGTAGCTGCTGACTTAACTTTTTGGGGAAGACTGAGGTTCCTTTTTAAAGCAGTAGTAGTACTAAACTTAAAAATTTGCATAATGCCGTGTACACACGGTCGGACTTTTCGGCTACAAAAGTCCAACAGCCCGTCCGACTTTCGACTGACTTTTGGCGGACTTTCTAACAAACGGACTTGCCTACATACGATCACACAAAAGTCAGACGAATTCGTACGTGATGACGTACACCGGACTAAAATAAGGAAGTTGATAGCCAGTAGCCAATAGCTGCCCTAGCGTGGGTTTTTGTCCGTCGGACTAGCATACAGATGAGCGGATTTCTGGGTACGGCGTAGTTACGACGTAAAGATTTGAAGCATGTTTCAAATCTAAAGTCCGTCAGATTTGCGGCTGAAAAAGTCCGCTGAAAGTCCGGGAAAGCCCACACACGATCGGATTGTCAGCCAGCTTTGGTCCGTCGGCGTCCGTCGGACTTTTGTAGACGAAAAGTCCGACCGTGTGTACGCGGCATTACAGGAAAACTTACAGCAAGTCTTACCTATAGGTACCATGAATATCTACCAAACTTGTGCGGTTTAGTAGATATGCACATTGGCTCTAGCAGTACGCTCTGCACTCAGGGCACAAAGAAAACGAATGCAGCCATTACAACTAAGAATTGGTAAGCTGCAATATAATAAATGTTTGCTTTGGGGTTTAATACTGCTTTAAGCTAAGCTGCAGCCATAACCCTTATTACACGAGATACCAGAGAGCCAGTCACATACAGTAAAGCAGAATGCACATCTGATCATTTCCCTAACAAATACTGTTCCAAGTTCTGATCTGTAGATACATTTTTTAATTTTATTGTATTTTTAAAAATATACATGTAGCGCTGGTAGATTTTTCATTCTACCGCTTATAGGTAAATTTAGTGGGTCATCTGTTCTGTACATAGTTCAGATTTAGTTTATTGTCGGATTTAGCCTCTGTTCAAGTTTGGCTGTGTTGCGTGTAGTTTCACACTGTGCCTGCGGGTGTCGTTGTCATCATGGGTCGGTGTTGGAAAGACAACATGCTGAAGTGTATGAGTGCTCTTCTGTCCCGGAGATAACTCGGCGGAGGTGGTCCTCCGAGTTGCATTCTGGGAGAGGGTATTTATGGGACAGACGCCCTGTTTAGAAAGGTTTTTTTCCGCCTCGTGGCCCTCCTGGCCTAGAGGTATGTGTCAGTGAGTTCTACCTCGTAGCCCTCCAGCCTGGAGGGTTGAGTTGCTGCAGCCGTGCCGGTGGAGCCAGAGGCCTGTCTGGGGTTTGCTGTCGCTGGGATGGTCCTGTGCTGTCTGTCCTGCGGGAAGAAGCCGGAAAAATCTGGAAGATCCAGGGGAGGACCCATCTTGGAAGGGACCATGCAAGGCTGGTCTTAAGAAGGGCCTGGTGACTCGATTGGAGGACGTATCCTAAACTACCCTACCGCACAAGTACTGCCGGGTCGGCTTAAAGGTTCTGGTGCTGTGTTTGCTGTTCATCAAAAACCATTACATCCTGTGGCAGAGGATCGTACAGTTTTATTTCACTCAAGTCTGTGGCAGAGACTTTTTGTTCGTGCTACGTCCTGGCTGCTAGGTTGGCGAGAGAGACCTATCCGGGCGGGCAAAAGATTTAACCCTAAAAGGAAAGTAAATTCATCCCTAGGATTTCAATTACTCAGTGCTACACCAAGAAAAGGTATTTGAACTTCCCTGCAACTCTTCTTCTACCTCTTTCCTGCTACTTCTTCCAGTTATCTCCCATTAAAGCATTGGAAAAAATACTCAAGTGACTGGTGCCTACACTGTCTGACAATAAGCTCAACGGGACCCTAGACCCGGTACCGGTGAAAATTACAGGTAAAAAGGTGACGGTAACAGCCCACTTTAAATCCGCAGCTCCACCGTGAGTTAGTGCTACATACATTACCATTTAAAATCTACACAGTGAGGGGGCTTTTCCTGTACACCATGGGGGAGATTTACTAAAACTGGTGCAGCAGTGCATAGTAACCAATCAGCTTCCAGGTTTTAGCCTTTTGTGGCTATGAAATGGTGCGACTTCATCTGAAATCGCACAATTTCAAAGCCGCATGTCAGTATGACTTGGAAGACATCTGTACGGCTTCATGCACAGATGTCTATGCAAGTCGCACCCAAAATTGCCAAAAGTAGTGCAGGAACTACTTTTTCAAATTGGTGAGGCGCTACAAAGTCGGCATCACACGGATTTAAGCAGTGCACTTTCCGTCAATAGGGTGCAACTTGACAGACCGCTCCAAAGTGAATGAGGGCTTGTTTTCAAAGCTTAATTATACAAGCTGAAGTTAGAAGCTGATTGGGTACTAGGCACAGTTGCACCAGATCCTGTGTGCACCAGTTTTTGGAAATTTCTCCCTATGTACAGAACACCCCCAGAAATTTAATTTGCTGCTTCTGAGATTGGCTCATTGTCCTGATGTACAGAGGTTTGGATCAAATACTTACTATGCAATTCATTTTCTGAATTTTTATGAGAAACTTTCTGAGCCTCTTACATAAGTAATTGAATGCCAGAACCGCTTCCCATTATAGAACAGACACTGATTGCATGATGACAATTATACAGACCCTCTCACTTAGCAGTCAGTTTGAGAAAAGTAATAAAGACTGACATCACTATTTCCAGATCAGAAACAGCTGTAAAAAAAACTTTAAGAAAGTTTGCAATTTATATGGTGCACTCCAGGAGGGGTTGTTTATTTCCCCCGAAACTGGAGTTTCTGTTTAAGTGACTACTAACCTTTTGTGAATATGGGCAGCTAGACTGGTTTATCTACCATTGGTGCCTGTGTTAGTTGGCACTGTTTGCTGCACAAATATATTACATTTTGACTAATGAAAAGCATTTTACCAAACTAAGATGGTATTAACCCAAACCATAAATATAATATATTGCAGCTTAATGCCCTGTACACACGGTCGGACTTTCCAAAGGTAACTGTGCGATCGGAGCTTTTTGTCGGAAATTCCGACCCTGTGTAGGCTCCATTGGACTTTTTCCATCGGAATTTCCGACACACAAAGTTTGAGAGCTGGATCTAATATTTTCCAACAACAAAATCCGTTCGCATAAATTCCGATCATGTGTAGACAATTCCGACGCACAAAGTGCCACACATGCTCAGAATCAAGCAGAAGAGCCGCACTGGCTATTGAACTTCATTCTTCTCGGCTCGTTGTACGTCACCGCGTTCTTGACGTTCGGAATTTCCGACCAACTTTGTGTGGCCGTGTGTTTGCAAGACAAGTCTGAGCCAACATCCGTCGGAAAAAATCCGATGGATTTTGTTGTCGGATTGTCCGATCGTGTGTACAGTGCATACCAATCATTAGATGTGGTGGCTGCATTAGTTTTCTTTTTTTAGGCTCCCCCCTCTATTTTCACCTGGTGATCTGGCCAGTAACACACCTCCTGAATTAGGCCTCCTTTCACACTGGGGCGGTGGGTCAGTTAGCGGTAAAGCGCCGCTTTACCACTGTCATAGCGGCGCCTTTCTTGCCACTAGCAGGGCTTTTAACCCACGCTAGCGGCTGAGAAAAGGGTTAATAGCACCCATTTTGCGGCGCTGCCAAAGAGCTTTGCAGGTGCTTCGGCAGCCCTGCCTATTCATTTCAATGGGCAGGGGTGGTGGAGGAGCACTTCCGCACCACCCCATAGATGATGCTTGCAGGACTTTTTTTTCTGCCCTGTAAGTGCATCGCCCCAGTGGCAAAGCACTCAGACTTTCCCACTGGGGTGGCTTGAGAGGCGCTTTTCAGGTGCTTTGTAGATGCTATTTTTAGTGCTAAAACACCTGAAAAGCACCCGGCGTGAAAGGGATGTTAGAGTGCCTTCATTCTGGATAAAGGAGAAACATACACCTTTGGACAGGGGTATTGTCAGTATGGTGGAAGGGGAGTTGCTAACAATTCAAAGAAGGAAACTCCGCTCCAGGTGAGCAATCACTGCAGTCCCAATAGTGCTGGGTGCAATACCACGGCTCGCCACCAAAGATCAATGAACTGGTTGAAGAAGCAGTGTGTTCGGTGTGAAACGCGTCACCTCCTGGGCCCTGTAACCTTGTCCTTGTGGCTGCCAAGTATCATGTTTTGGAACTAAACACGTTGGATTATTTCTTTGATGAGAGTGCTTCTTTTTTTTTTTTTTTAGCACTGATCACTGTATTAGTGTCACTGGTCCCCATAAAGTGTCACTTAGTGTCCGCCGCAATGTCGCAGTCCTGCTAAAAATCGCAGATCGCCGCCATTACTAGTAAAAATAAAAATGCCATAAAAATATCCAATACTTTGTAGATGCAATAACATTTGCACAAACCAATCAATATTCGCTGAGATTTTTACCAAAAATATGCAGCAGAATACATATTGGCCTAAATTAATGAAGAAATTTGATTTTTTCAATTTTTTTACTGGATATGTTTTATAGCAGAAAGTAAAAAAATATGTTTTTTTTTTTCAAAATGGTCGGTCTTTTTTTGTTTATCGCGCAACAAATAAAAAACCGCAGAGGTGATCAAATACCACCAAAAGAAAGCTCTATTTGTTTGGGTACAGCATTGCATGAATGCGCAATTGTGAGTTAAGGCAATGCAGTGCTGTATCCCAAAACATGGCCTGGTCATGAAGGGGGTGAAACCTTCCAGGGCTGAAGTGGTTAAAGAGTCAGAATTTCCCAAAACACTCATCCCCCTGCTTTTGTAACCAGCTCAGTTCCTTTCCCAGAAATCTTCATATTGAATGACACCAGCCCTGGTAATGTTCCTAGAGTATCCACATCATGATGGCATGCCATGGTTTGCACATAGGAGATGGGGAGGATCCAGTCTTTTACAGCACAGGGTCTGATGTGACCACAGGAAATGCAGAATCTCCCATAGATAAACTTTTCAGCAAACACACTGGATTGGCCGATGTCTGTGCCTACAGAACACATGCTGGTAAGAATCTAAAACAACATTTGATTGAATGAAGATTTGGCACCAGTCATTTATCCTTTGGACTGCTACAGCTTACTCAAATTCTGATAGTTCAGGATGGTTTTCTCACAAACCTGCAATGTGCTCTCCAGATCAAACTCTGGGTCGAACAATGGACGTCTTTCTAGGAGGATGACTGAAAGCAGTAAGGCAAAATGAGCCGTCAACCCCCAAATGTCAAAGCTTTTCTTGGTTTTTGCATCCTGATACTCGAACTTATGAATGTTCTGCTTTCCAAAAGGGGGTATGTTATATGGTATTGCAGTGTAATGATCCAAGCTGATAAACAGATCCAAGGGAACATAGAGGACATCTGTGACCTCATTGGGGTTAGGCGATGGCTGGAAGGCTTCTTCCACAATCCCAACCACTGGAGTGACCAGGTAAACTGGAGACTGGAAGAAAAGAGAGGCATTAAAAGGATATCAAACAATAAAAATACATACAACAGGATATTAGACATGTTCGCCATCAATAAATTTGTTTCGTTTTGTTCCGTTTCATATTAGAATTAATTCATATTTCGTAATTCGTGTCCGAAATTTCGTGCAAAATACGAATTTTCGTTAGGTTCGATAACTTTTCGTAACAATTACGAATGTTCATTATGATGAATTTATCATTATGAGGGTCTCCCACCATCCCTGTGCTGACTTCCTGGGTTTTTAACTTGGAGAGCCCTTTCACACTGGTACGGGCGGCGGCGGTAAAACGCCGCTATTATTAGCGGCGTTTTACCGCCGGTATTCGCCCGCTAGCGGGGCGGTTTTACCCCCCGCTAGCGGCCGAGAAAGGGTTAAATACCACGCAAAGCGCCTCTTCAGAGGCGCTTTGCCGGCGGTATAGCCGCGCCGTCCCATTGATTTCAATGGGCAGGAGCGGTAAAGGAGCGGTGTATACACCGCTCCTTCACCGCTCCGAAGATGCTGCTGGCAGGACTTTTTTTACCGTCCTGCCAGCGCATCGCTCCATTGTGAACGCCCTCGGGGCTTTCACACTGGAATGAAAGCAGCGGCACTTTCGGGTCCGTTTGCAGGCGCTATTATTAGCGCAATAGCGCCTGCAAACCGCCCCAGTGTGAAAGGGCTCTTAGGTTCGTTAACTTTTCGTAACAATTACAAATGTTTGTTAGGAATTTGGATCCGAAATTCGTAAACGAAAATTTCGTACGAAATTCGGAAGCATAACAATTTGTATATCGGATCCTCCCGAATGTACGAATTTACGGAAATTCGTACGAATTTTTGATTCGTACGAAACTAAAATCGCACATGTCTACAGGATATCTGTGTCATTATAGTAACATGAATGCTTGCTGACATCCTTCTAAAATATATTTGCCTGGCTCTTATATTCATCAGTTTCAATACTTTGGGGGTCTATATATAAAATTCTTGCTGTGCAAATGTCTTAACCATAACTCCCAACTTTTTGAGATGGGAACGTGGGGCACCTATCAGCAAAAGTATGTAGGCATAGGACACACCCCCTCCCCCCGTCACACCACGCCCCCTTAAAAATAGGATATGCAAAAAATTATATATATTAGTTAAACCCACAGGTGCTTTTTTTTACAACTACCATTTTGAAATTTACAAATGCAGCAATTTAGCAATTGGATGAAAGGTTTTCCCAGTGCAAAAACTTTTTGAAAGATAAATAGTACAATTTTTAATACAACTATAGTGATCAGACCAAAATGAGGGACACATGAGGAGGACAGAGGGACTTTGTTCCAAATCAGGGACAGTCCCTCGAAAAAATCCCTATGTTTAACCATTTGCATGTGTAGCACCCTCCTAGAGCAGAGTAGGCTGTTAGGTAAATTTAGTTACAGTAAATTAAAAAGTATTCATACCCCTTGACATTTTCCACATTTTTGTCATGTTACAAAAACGTAAATGTATTTTATTGGGATTTTATATGATAGACCAACACAAAGTGGCACATAATTGTGAAGTGGAAGGAAAATGATTAATGGTTTTCAACTTTTTTTTACAAATAAATATCTAAAAAGTGTGGCGTGCATTTATATTCAGCCCCCTTTACTCTGATACTCCTAACTAAAATCTAGTGGAACCAATTGCCTTCAGAATTTACCTATGTTTAATTTAATCTCAGTATAAATACAGATGTTCTGTGAAGCCCTCAGAGGTTTGTTAGAGAACCTTGGTCAACAAACAGCATCATGAAGGCCAAGGAACACACCAGACAGGTCAGGGATAAAGTTGTGGAGAAGTTTAAAGCAGGGTTAGGTTATAAAAAAAATATCCCAAGCTTTGAACATCTAATGGAGCACTGTTCAATCCATCATCTGAAAACGCTACAAATCTGGCCTTTATAGAAGAGTGGCAAGAGGAAAGCCGTTGTTGAAAGAGAGCCATAAAAATTTCCATTTGCAATTTGCGAGAAGCCATGTGGAGGACACAGCAAACATGTGGAAGAAGGTGCTCTGGTCAGATGAGACCAAAACTGAACTTTTTGCTATGTGTAGTGGAAAACTAACACTGCACATCACCCTGAACACACCATCCCCACCGTGAAACATGGTGGTAGCAGCGTCATGTTAAAGGGATGATTCTCTTCAGCAGAGACAGGGAAGCTGGTCAGAGTTGATGGGAAGATGGACTGAGCCAAATACAGGGCAATCTTAGAAGAAAACCTGCAAAAAGACTTGAGGCTGGGGTGGAGGTTCACCTTCCAGCAACGACCCTAAACATTCAGCCAAAACTACAATGGAGTAGTTTAGAGCAAAGCATATTCATGTGTTAGAATGGCCCAGTCAAATTCCAGACCTAAATCCAATTGAGAATCTGTGGCAAGACTTGAAAATTGCTGTTCACGGATGCTCTCCATCCAATCTGACAGAGATTGAGAAATTTTTTAAAGTCAAAAATGTCACTCTCTAGATGTGCAAAGCTAGTAGAGACAATCCCAAAAAGACTTGCAGCTGTAATTGCAGCAAAAAGGTGGTTCTACAAAGTATTGACAAAGCAGCAGTTGTTGGAACTATCATCAATTCCAGACTCGACTACGCAAACTCCCTCTACATAGGACTACCCCAATATCAGCTTGCGCGCTTACAACTCATTCAAAACACGGCGGCAAGACTGTTAACAGGAAAAAAACCCTGGGAGTCAATCTCCCCATCCCTGAGGAGCCTACACTGGCTAACTGTAAAGAATCGGATAACTTTCAAGACCCTCTGCCTCACCCACAAATGCATATACGGAAACGCTCCTCACTACCTATGCGAGAGAATAAAACGCTACACACCGAATCGCAGTCTTCGATCTTCTAGCCATAACCTCCTTCTCATTCCAAAAACCCGCTACAAAACAAAGGGAGAATGAAGATTCGCAGTCCAAGGACCACGGCTATGGAACGCGCTACCTACTCACATTCGCATGGAAGAAAACCATCAGGCCTTCAGAAAGAAACTCAAGACCTACCTCTTCTGAGAAGCTTGACAACACAGGCCGGAACCAGCACCTTGAGGCGATTCAGTTCGCAAATGCAGCGCTATACAAATCATTCATTCATTGACTCAGGGGGGCTGAATGCAAATGCACGCCATACTTTTCAGATATTTATTTGCAGAAAATTTTGAAAACCATTAATAATTTTCCTTCCACTTCACAATTTTGCGCCACTTTGTGTTGGTCTATCACATAAAATACTGTACATTTATGTTTTTGGTTGTAACATGACAAAATGTGCAAAATTTGAAAGGGGTATGAATACTTTTTCAAGGCACTGTAGCTCTTTTGTAATCAGTGGAGCAGGAGTTGATTGTTTAGGCCTGCTCAGTATCTCACAGGCTGCTGGTCTGATTGCTTTCCCCAGTATTCTCGAGGATTCTAGACTCATAGTGAGAGGAAGGACAGAGTGGGCAGTGTGAGCATTTATGGTAACAAAGCCAATCCTTGGGGAGGCGTGCCTAATTGGTGGGGAGAGAGCCCATAAATAGACTGAGGCCTGAGCAGCAGTGTGCAGAGTTCCCAGGTCCAGTCCTGGTGAGAAGACCTTTGTGCAGGTGGGCTCTTCCCTGGGGCAGAGTTCTAGAATAAGCAGTTAGGAAGACACCAAGGTCCCAGCTAGGCTTAGCTGGGGGGCCTATCCGTGTCCGGGGATCAAGTAGAGTCTGGAGAAGCTCACGTAAGAGCCAGGAGGAAGTTGGTGGGAAAGAGTCCAGCTTTCCTATGGTGGTTTGAGTCTACATCTTCTTTACTAGGACGAGCCTGCTGGATATGGGCAGGAGGCTACTGATGATCCTGTGGCTATGTGAGTAAGCCACCCCAGTGCTGAAGAGTTAGTGAGCTTCTAAACTCTTGAAGAAGTGCAGGACACCATCAGCATGGAGATCCTGTGGGACATTCAAAAAGTTGTAATGTTCAGCCAGAAAGTTGAGGAATCCTCAAGTTATTCAGTTTATTGGGGTATCCCATGCTTACTCTCCCTAAGTTCATCATTCTCAATAATAAAAAAAAAAAAAAAAGGAAGAAACCCCTACCTAGACTGTTCTTTGGAATCAGTGGAAGTGAGGAAAATGCTGGGTGCTTGGATGTGTGTGCTCTACTTGGGGGAAGTAGGACTGAATTCACCAGCGGCTCCTACTGGGTTGCGCTACACATGAGCACCACAAATGTTTGTATGTATGATTATCTCCTATCATCATCAGCTCCATCTAGTGGCCATAATATGGTATTGTTTTAAAGTGGTTGTAAACCCTGTTGGACCGCTTTTACCTACAGGTAAGCCTATAATAAGGCTTACCTGTAGATACTGTGAATATCTCCTAAACTTGCACAGTTTAGGAGAAATTCACTGTATCCACATGTGCCGACGTCATCAGCACATGCGCACTGAAGAAACGGCCCGCTCATGCCGTTTCTTTAGGACCTGTGCCCTGACGTCCTCGCGGCTCCGGCACCCGTGAACCCAGAAATAACTCTGGGAGACATGTCGTCAGTCACAGCGGTGTGTGGGGACCGCTGCAACAGCTTCGATCTAAGGTAAGTATTTCATAATGAGCTAGTATGCAATGCATATTAGCTCATTATGCCTTTGTCTTGCAGGGTTTTTTTTTTTTTCGTTTTGTTTGGCGTTTACAACCACTTTAACTTATTTAACCACTTCCAGCCCAAGGACACCATATGACGTCTTTGACTTTCAGTGGTGAAGGCATCATTTAGATATCTTCTTTTTCAGCTGGCTATTCTTTGCACCGTAAGAACAATCATAGTGGCATATAAAAAGAGTGAAAAATCTAAATACTTTCCGTCCCCACTGTATATAAATAAGTTGATCATTGGAAGCACCCATCAGTGGTAAATGGTTTGTCTCAACCCTCCAACTGCTACATCTGCAGGAGAGCTTTTGAAGAAAAACAGACTTATTGGCCAGATCACAAGGTGAGCATAAAATAAAGGAAGCCTAAAAAAGAAGAATACTAATGCAGCCACCTGATCCAAGAATTGGAAAGCTGCAGTATAATTCATGTTTGCTTTTGGGTTTAACACCATTTTAAAGCTGCCAACATGTTACAGTCTGATTGCACAAATTTCCTTTGAATAAACCATCAGTTCTGCACTAGACATGTGCGATTAGTTTCGTACGAATCCGAAATACAAATTTTTATGCATACGAATTCTGTACGAAATACGAAATTTCGTTTAGAGCCCTTTCACACTGGGGCGGTTTGCAGGCGCTATTGCGCTAATAATAGCGCCTGCAAACCGACCCGAAAGTGCCGCTGCCTTAATTCCAGTGTGAAAGCCCCGAGGACTTTCACACTGGAGCGATGCGCTAGCAGGACGGTAAAAAAGTCCTGCTAGCAGCATCTTCGGAGCGGTGAAGGAGCCGAGTGTATACCGCTCCTTCACCGCTCCTGCCCATTGAAATCAATAGGACGGCGCGGCTATACCGCCGGCAAAACGCCTCTTCAGAGGCGCTTTGCGGTGGATTTTAACCATTTCTCGGCCGCTAGTGGGGGGTAAAACCGCCCCGCTAGCGGCCGCATACCGACAGTAAAGCGCCACTTACAATAGCGGCCCTTTACCTCCGCCGCCCGCCCCAGTGTGAAAGGGCTCTTACGAATTTCGGATCCAAATTCATAACGAACATTTGTAATTGTTACGAAAAGTAAATCCGGAGAGGATTGTTCGGAGACTGAAGGATCAGATTGTACTGTGTATGGTGTGCTTAAGACTGCTTCCTTTTCTAAAACAGGTTATGTTAGATCATTGTGGTACAATGAGGAGATTGTTAAAAACGTGTATACAAAAGGATATACTAACAACATTCGTTCATTTTTCTCTTATGCTGGACACAAACATCAGTCAACAGGAAAGACTCGTTTGCAGCCTAAAAGAAGAATGTCCGGGTCACATCAGCGTTCTCGTTTTCCCAGTGAAGATGCACAGGCAGCAGACTGGCAGATAATATTTATAACTGAATGATACATGATAAGTCTGATATCTGAGAATTATAAACTTTTTTTTATTTCCCAGGTCTCTCCAAAAAAAAAAAAAAAAATACAACTACTTTTATTGTCAGTCTCTTGCAAAGCAGGCCACTGCCCTGTCCTCAGGGGGTGAACAGCATTGCAGACATACAATAACTCAAACAATTCACGCACTAGCGCAGACTTTTCAAACTTCTAACAATAGGCAAGCTTCCAGGCTGTCAACATGTTTATCGGTTCAGTTGCAAACTAATGTACTGTACATTCCTTTCTGATATAACAATACTCCCTACTTTAAAAAAATTTTAAACCCCAATAATGCCACTGAAATACTGGTTTTGATTTACATATAATTTAACCTCTTCAGCCCCGGAAGCTTTTACCCCCCTGCCTACCCAGGCCATTTTTTGCGATGGTCTTGAACTGAAAATTGCAGTCGTGCGGCGCTGTACCCAAATAAAATTATATAGCTTTTTTTTTTTTTTTTTATTACCACAAATAGAGCTTTCTTTTGGTAGTATTTGATCCCAACTGCGGTTTTTATTTTTTGCGCTATAAACAAAAAAAAAAGGAGCGACAATTTTGAAAAAATAAAAACAATATTTTTTACTTTCTGCTATAAAATACATCCAATAAAAAAAAAAAAGTAAAAAAAAATTGAATTCCTTTATTCTGGTACATATTTTGGGTAAAAAAAAATTCCAATAAGCGTATATTGCTTGGTTTGCACAAAAAGTTATCGCGTCTACAAACTATGAGATATTTTTATGGCATTTTTATTTATTTAGTTTTTATACTAGTAATGGCTGCGATCAGCGATTTGTAGCGGGACTGCGACATTGCGGCCAACAAACAGGACACCTAACTGACACTTTTTTGGGAACCAGTGACATTATTACAGTGATTAGTGCTAAAAATAATGTTGTAAAGTAATGTTGCCAGCTAACACCAATTACGTGAATTCACAACACTCAATAACAACATAAATTAATAAAAAAGCAGTGTCGTGCAACCAAAATCTACCATTAAAAAAACTATGCTACAAAAAACTTGAAAATTTCAATAAACTCAAATTATACAGTGTACAACAAAAATTATGTTCACATTCCAAAATTGTGTACACTCTGCCCCCTATACGTGTTACGTCTAAAATGGGGACTTTCCATTTTGATGTAGTGCTTATAGGGGAGCAGAGCCTTGGGTGTCACATCAACCTACGGCCATCTTGCTACAGAGCCGAACGCCGGCATATGTGTTTGACATGTGCATTAAAGTTAGCACTGGCGGCAGTGCTTCACTCTGGAAATGTAATACTTATTTTTTATATATTAAAAGTTTAAATGGAGAGCATTAGATCTTGTATACTTCCCCTTCCCTCTCATATACAGTGTTGCATGACCGCGCAATTGTCATTCAAAGTACGTCAGCGCTGAAAGCTGAAAATTGGCCTGGGCAGGAAGGTGGTAAAAGTGCCCAGTAGGCAAGTGGTTAATGGACTAGATCATCCTCAAGATGCAGAGGTTTTAAAAATATTTTATACTTTTTGGAAGGGACACATGTTCAATATGAGCAATTCCTCATTTGAAGGGAGCTTTATTGTGCTTTCTTAATCTTTATCTACCGTATATACTCGAGTATAAGTCGAATTTTTCAGCACTTTTTTTGTGCTGAAAGTGCCCCCCTCGACTTATACTCGAGTCAAGCACTTTTCTGCAGCAAAAAATTTCATTTTCCGAACCGATTTTAGGGCCCCGTATCTCAGTGCCACTTGGTGCTAGAAACCTCAAATTTGGTATGCAAACCCAGTGGACCTGGTACCACAACATATCCAAAGCTGAAGTTCCTAGCACTAAGTGGCCCCGAGATACGGGGCCCCAAAATTGGTTTGGAAAATGTCATTCTCTGCTGCAGAAAAGTGCTTGACATTTTCTGAACTGACTTTGGGGCCCCATATCTCAGGACCACTTGGTGCTAGGAACCCCAAATTTGGTGTGCAAACCCGGTGGAACTGGTACCATAACATATCCAAAGCTGGGGTTCCTAGCACCAAGTGGCCCTGAGATACGGGGCCCCAAAACTGGTTCAGAAAATGTCATTCTCTGCTGCAGAAAAGTGCTTGACATTTTCTGAACTGATTTTTGGGGCCCTGTATCTCGGGGCCACTTGGTGCTAGAAACCCCAGCTTTGGAAATTTTATGGTGCTAGTTCCACTGGGTTTGGGGTTCTTAGCACTAAGTGGCCCCGAGATACGGGGCCCCAAATTCGGTCAACTGTGTCTATCTGCAGCAATGTCATTTCGAGACCCTTTGGGTTCAGAGACCCCAAATTTTGGCTGCAGCTAGGGGGCATATAGGAACCCTTAACTACCGAGTTTGAAGTTCAGGGGACCTATGGCTGCAAATGGGCACAGTGAGGCATGCAAATGGGCACAGTGATGCTGCAAATGGGCATTGTTGACCCTCTTTTCCACTTAAAGTAGCTGTGCATTTCTCACCCTCGTCTTATACTCGGGTTAATAAGTTTTTCCCATTTTATTGTGGTAAATTAGGGCCTCGACTTATACTCGGAACGACTTATACTCGAGTATATACGGTAATTAATTTGAATGGTCCAACCTACATATTGTAGACGCCATAGACATTTTATTTGATAATATACCAAACATATCACTATAAAAACATGTTTTATAGTTTTTGCAACTGATAGATATTTAGATTATGTAAGTGCACGTCATAAAATCAGAATTATGTAATATACTACACAGTCAGTTTCAAAGGATATTAAAAAAACAAACAAAAACAAAATATATGTGGTAAAATGTGCCGGAATTTAAAAAGTGAAGATTTGCCATCATATAGGAAACATCAAGAAATGCTAATTGTGCCCAAGCAATAGTCAGTGAAATTAAAATTTTGCCTAAAATTCCACCTGAAAAACAGTAGTGCATTTCCTGACATGTAACTGTCTAGACCAGTGTTTCCCAACCTGGGTTCAATCGAACCCTTGGGTTCCTCCAGAGGTTGCTAGGGGTTCCTTGGACAATAAGCGATTTCTGTCTCTCAGATGACAAGCCACTGACACCAATGATCTTTTTAGCTATCTGTAAGGGGGGAATTCGTCCCAATGACCAATATAAATGGAGCATTTTCCATGCATACCATCACACTAATGTACTGTGAACTGTAAATATAAGAATTATTAGCTGGGATGTTAAAAAGGCTGAGAAAGGTTGGTCTAGACTCTAGACAGTCCTGCTCTGTAATCTAAAACTTGCCTCTGACTGCTAGTCCTATGAGTTTTGGAGTGAGATTTAGTGTTAGTAAGTCTGTGCTCTCCTGAGGTTCTTCAAAAAAGGACACAACTCCCAGCTCCTGCTTCATTAATTCTATGGATCTGTGTTCTTCTGCCATAGGGATAGTGATTTGCCCTCTGCTTGTTTTTTTTTTGGGCACAGCTTCCACAGTACAGATCCTCTGTTTCAATAAAAAATTCCCCAGTTGTCAGTTGTTACTTTTATCATTGGCCTGTAGGAGTAATAAATGTACCAGTGCCAGTGGGATTAATAAATGCTCCAGTGTTAATAGGAGGTATGAGGCTCAATCACTGGGGTCAGTGGTCGGTGGCAAGATTATAATGCCCATAGTACTTGATCTTCAGTGGTCAATGAGAAGAATATAGTGCCCATTACTGATGTCAGTGGGAGGAATATAGTAACCATCAATGGGGCCAGTGAGAGAGATGAAGTGCCCCATCGTTTGTGTTTAATGTAAAGAATATAATGCCCAGCATTGGTGTCATTGGGAATAAAATTGTGTTTATCAATGGTGTCAGTGGGAAAAATGTAGTGCCTTTCATTGTGGGAGGAATATAGTGCCCATCAGCAGTGTTAGTGGGAGGAATTTAGAGCCGATCATTTGTGTTTAGTAGGAAGTAGTCCATCATTGGAATCGGTGGGGAAAAAAAAAAAACAGTGTGCATCATTGATGTTTAGTGGGAGGAATATAGTGCCTTTTATTGGTGTTCAGTGGGAGGACATATAGAGCCGATCAATTGTGTCAGTGGGAAGAATATAGTGGCCATCATTTGTGTTTATTGTGAAGAATATAATGCTGCTGTTCAGAGGGAAGAATAAAGTGTCCATCGTTGGTGTCAATGGGAAAAACTGAGTGCCCATCATCGGTGCAAGTGGGAAGAATATAGTGTCCAGCATTGGTGTTCAGAGGGAGGACTATAGTTCCCATCAATGGTGTCAGTAGGAGGAATATAATGCCTATCTTTGGTGTCAGTGGGAATGAAATATTGCTCATCATTGGTGTCAGTGGGAAGAATATAGTGCCCATTATCTGTGTCAGTGGGAATAAAATAGAGCTTATCATTTTTATTCAATGGAAAGAATATAGTGGCCCTCATTGGTGTTCAGGGGGAAGAATGTGTTGAGATATTCACTTTACGGTCAACACAGAGGACAAGGGGGCACTCTTTACATCTAGAGGAAAAGAGATTTCATCTCGAAATACGGAAAGGTTTCTTCACAGTAAGAGCTGTGAAAATGTAGAATAGACTCCCACCAGAGGTGGTTCTGGCCAGCTCAGTAGATTGCTTTAAGAAAGGCCTGGATTCTTTCCTAAATGTAAATAATATAACTGGATACTAACATTTATAGGTAAAGTTGATCCAGGGAAAATCCGATTGCCTCTCTGGGATCAGGAAGGATTTTTTTCCCCTGCTGTAGCAAATTCGATCCTGCTTTTCTGGGGGGGTTTGCCTTCGTCTGGATTGTATGATATTTTTTATTTTATTTATTAAATTTATTATGGTTAAACTACATGGACTTGTGTCTTTTTTCAACCTGACTATGTAATGTAATGCCCATAAATGGAATCCGTGGAAGGAATATAATGCCCATTATTGGGGTCAGAGGAAGGAGAATAGTGCTCATCATTTGTGTTTAATGTGAAGAATATAATTCCCATCACTGGGGTCAGTGAGGATGAACCTGTGCCCATCATTGATGTTCAGTGGAAGAAACAAAGTGCCCATCATTAGTGTCATTGGGGAGAATGTAGTGCCTGTTGTTGGTGTCAATTGGAAGAATATATCAATGGTGTCAGTAATATAGTGCCCATAATTTGTGTTTAGTGGGAACAATATAGTGCTCATCATTTTCGTTTATTGAAAAGAATACAATGCCCATCATTGGTGTTGAGTGGGAGGAAAAGAGTGTCCATCATTGTGACAAAAATAAATATGTAGTGCCCATCATCGGTGCAAGTGGGAAGAATATAGTATCCATTATTGGCATTCAATGGGAGGAATATAGTTCCCTTCAATGGTGTCAGTGGAAGGAATATATTGTCTATTAATGGTGTTAGTGTGAATAAAGTAGTGCCCATTATTGGTCTCAGTGGGAAAGTAATAATGCCCATCATTTGAATTTACTGGGTGATAATGCCCATCATTGGTATCAGTGATAATGAACTAGTGTTCATTGTTTGTGTTCAGTGGAAGAAAAAGTACCCACTGTTGGTGTCAGTGGGAGGAATATAGTGCCTATCATTGGTGTTTAGCAGGAGGAATATGCACCCATTGTTTGTGTTTAGTGGGAAGAATAGAATACCTATCATTGGTGTTGGTGTGAATAAACTAGTGTCCATCATAAGTGTCAGTGGGAATATTGTAGTGCCCATCACTGGTGTCAATGAGAGGAATACTGTATAGTGCCGTTTTTTTTGTTTAGTAGGAAGAATATAGTGGCAATCATTGATATCAGTGGGAAGAAACTAGTGTCTGTCATAGATGTCAGTGGAAAGAATACAGTGCCCACCTATTGGTGTCAGTGGAGATCCAAGACCTTTTACACTTTATTAACACCAAGCTAATTAAAAATAAAGTTACAATAATACAAAAAAAGAGTTATAGGTAGAAACAAATGTAGTCCTAGCTGATGTTTATGTGATCTGTCCATATAGTTGTTACTGACATTTCTGTCCAAACATTTACTACCGTATTGTCAATTCCTGAAATCTTAATTTAGCCTGTTCTAGCATTCCTTAACTGCAGTCCATATAATAGAATGTTCCTGCCATTTACAATATGTAGGCAGGACTGGTGCAAGGATTTTTGACACCCTAGGCGAAAGCTCATTTTGCCGCCCCCTGGCTCCGCCCTCTTTGCCCTGCCCATGTATACCCCACCTTTTTAATGAAGCGCCCATCAAATGTAGCCTACCAGCGCCCATCAAATGCAGCCTCACTGGTGCCCATTAAATACAGCCTTACCGGCGCCCATTAAATGCAGCCTCACCGGCGCCCATCAATGCAGCCTCACCAGCGCCCATCAATGGCAGCCTCACCAGCGCCCATCAATGGCAGCCTCACCAGCGCCCATCAATGGCAGCCTCACCAGCGCCCATCAATGGCAGCCTCACCAGCGCCCATCAATGGCAGCCTCACCAGCGTCCATCAATGGCAGCCTCACCAGCGTCCATCAAATGCAGCCTCACCAGCACCCATCAAATGCAGCCTCACCAGCGCCCATCAATGAATGTTTGCTTGCTTCCATTCATTTGGGACACAAACACAATCCTCCGCCGCCGCTGTACCTCTGACACTATGTGCGAACGAAACAGCAGCTGCCTGCTGATGCTGAGATTTAGTTGTTTGCTGCATAGAAGAGAGTAGGAACACCAGCGGATGGGCACCCTAGGCAGCAGTGCACCCTAGGCGGCTGCCTAGTTTGCCTAGTGTTGGCTTGGCCCTGTATGTAGGTAGACCCACTCAAACAGGTAAAGAATAAATAAGCACAGATATAATACACTATATCAAAGTAAAAACAGCGTCAGTACAATTTATCTCTTTCCCACAAAAGAGATCTGTTGAAATTCTCGTATTCACAAGATTTTCCCTTCCAACAAGATTAACCGATTTCAAAGGCCCTGCATGTTGAAGATGGGCCACATTCAAAAATTAGGAACCCTCCAGAAGGATTTCATTGATATTTAGAAAGCTGTCATTCTGTTACTTTACCACTAGATGGAGCTGGTGCTCTATATTTATGCAGCTCTAATCTGATTAGAAACAAATATGTCAGTAGCAAGATAAGGGTTTATTTATTTTTAAATTATGACCAATTTATGCAGAGTGTATTAAAGTGGAACTAGGGGCAACATCAAAAATAACATCTATGATGCAGTCTATATATAGCATTAGCACAGCAGTTTTTGTTTTATTACAAAGTTGTACTACCAGAAAATTCATTATATTCCACTACCTTCCGACCGGCCCATAGTAAAAATATGTAATTAATTTGATGTTAAATACCTGTGTTATGGCAGCAGCTAAGCTGTCATAACCCCAGATCATTTTTACTATGGGTGATCCTGTGTAATGTAAAAGTGGTCCCACGGGCGCATTCGCCACGGCATCACTTTTAGAGGCGGTGGGAGAGGTGACGATCCCCCACCCGCGGTAGTTTCCGGGGCTTACCGGAGCCATCGGTAAAGCCCAGAATGGATGTGATGCGGCCAATGACTGGGCAAGAAGTCGAGTGAGGGCAAGATGGCTCAGCCCAGCTCTGTGCCCTTGGAGGATCGGAGCGACCTCTGACCTTACTTCCTGTTCTTGCGCATAAACAAATGATTTTTTTTTTTTTAAAGTCAAAATAGTTTTTTCTTTTGCTTTCAAATGTAAATGAGAGATCAGGGGTCTTTTTGACCCCAGATCTCTCAATAAAGAAGACCTGTCATGCTTATTTCTATTACAAGGGATGTTTACATTCCTTGTAATAGTAATAAAAGTGATCAAAAAAGAAAAGAGATAAAAAAGGGACAGTGTAAAAATAAAAAGTAAAAGAAGAAAAAAAAAAAAAGAAAAAATTTAAAGCACCTCATCCCTCCATGTTCACGTAAAGAAGAGAAAGTCGTACCCGCATATGTAAACGATGTTCAAACCACACGTGAGGTATCGCCATGATCGTTAGAGTGAGAGCAATAATTCTAGTGCAAGACCTCCTCTGTAACTCTAAACTGGTAACCTGAAAACCTTTTTAAAGTGTCGCCTATAGAGATTTTTAAGTACCGTGGTTTGTCGCCATTCCACGAGCGTTCGCAATTTTAAAACATGACATGTTAGGTATCGATTTACTCATCATACCATCTTTAACATTATACAAAAAAAAAAATGGGGTAACTATTGTGCATTTATTTTTGTTTTTTTAATTCATTAAAGTGTATTTTTTCCAAACAAATTGTGTTTTAAAGACCGCTGCACAAATACAAATACAAATAAAATATTGCAACGATCGCCATTTTATTCCCTAGGGTCTCTGCTACAAAAAATGTATATATAATGTTTGGAGGTTCTAAGTAATTCTCTAGGAAAAAATACTAATTTAAGCTTGTAAACAAAAAGTTTGAGAAAAGGCCCGGTCTTGAAGTGGTTAAAGCGTTTGTATACCGCTGGACATCTTTTTTTCTTCCTGCAAGGTAAAGTCATAATTTGCTAGTATGCATCGTATACTAGCACATTATGTGAAACTTACCTTAATAAGGAAGCTGTTCCAGCGCCGCGATATCATCGCTGCAGCTGCTTTCATTTTCACCCGTCTTGCTTCGGGGTCTGCGGGCTCCAGCTCTGTGATTAGCCGGAGCGGGAGCCGTCGTTCACGGCACAGGGCTTGGAAGGAACGGCACCCGTGGCCGTTTCTTCAGAGCGCATGCGCCAGTGATGTCACTGGCTGCATGTACAGTAAATATCTCCTAAACTGTACACTTAAGAGATATTTACACTACCTATAAGTAAGCCTTATTATAGGCTTACCTACAGGTAAATGTTAGCAGAAGAAGTTTACTTCCTCTTTAACAGGCCAAGTTGTCTAGAAAAACTGATACTTGGGACAAACTGTTAGAGCCCTTTCACACTGGCCACACACTAAACCGAAGCCGTTTATTGTGCAGGTAGCTGTCAGTTCCAGCTTCAGTGAGCTAGCCATAGAGGTAGGGTTGCCACCTGTCCAGGATTCACCCGGACAGTTCGGGTTTGGAATCATGCTTCCGGGTTTTAGACTGCCTGAAACCTGGACACATAATTCAGACAGGACTATGGCTTCCCAGTAGGGTTGCTGGCTGCAGTTGTCTAAACCGAGAGTGTCTGTTAGCTCTCTTTCACGGTGCCCAAAGCCAGTACTAACAATCCCCTGCAACATAGATGGGAGAGGAGAGAGAGCTCGATCTGCTCCTCTTCCTGTGTCTTCCCACACTCCTCAGAAAAGGAAAGTGGGGGCTGGAAATGTGAAGTCCAACAGCCTCAGATACATCTGGATGAGAGGTGCTGACTGCCAAGGGGTAAGTGAGCTCCCCATTCATCATTAATCATTCTCTCCAGGGCCGTTTTTAAGGCAGGCCAAAAGGGGCAGCTGCCCTGGGCCCTGTCATTGTTGTGGAGCCCAAA
Source organism: Lithobates clamitans (assembly GCA_037952925.1). Lineage (NCBI taxonomy): Eukaryota > Metazoa > Chordata > Amphibia > Anura > Ranidae > Lithobates > Lithobates clamitans. The sequence continues at coordinate 5,507,631 of JBBGZY010000658.1, forward strand.
GCAGCTGACTCAAACTTGCAAACTATCCTGGTTTAACTTCCCTCGTCCCTTAAGGGTTTAAGTCCCGTGCTGTGTGCCAATATCTCAGTGTGAAGTGCTGCTACTAATGCTGCCCAGCTCTGCCCTATTGTTGTGTACAGATGACTCACCTGCAGACCCTGTGTTTACATGTAAATTACTGGCATTCATATGTAAATAGCGGTGACATTCATATGTAACTAGCAATGGCATTCATATGTAAATTGTGGCTGCCAGCGGCATTGAAATGTATATCATGCCCCCCTGAGGTCATATCCACAGTAATCTCTAGCAACCAATCAGCAAGGAGCAATAATGTGCTGTAACCTCTAGCAACTAATCAGTGAGCCGTAATGTGTGCTGTAACCTCTAGCAACCAGTCAGTGAGCTGTAATGATACACTGTAACCTCTGGCAACCAATCGCAGTAGCTGCCTGATCTGATTCAGTAAACTGATTTTGAGTCTAGCTGCTACTTAGTCCCCTTTCACACGTGCGGACAGTCTGTCCGTATTTCATCCATCCGTTTTCGGATGAAATACAGACATACATGCATCCCTATGGGATAGCGGGTGTCAGCGGATGAACATCCGCTGACACCCGATATCATCCGTCCTTGCTATGATCCGATTCTGTAGACGGAGGTAAATCCTATTTTTCTATCCATCTGCAGAGTGGATCGGATGAACACGGACAGATAGTCCGTGTTCATCCGATCCCCCCATAGGGGAGAGCAGGGGGCCCCAAGAAAAGTTTTGCCCAGGGTCCAATCAATATCAAAGATGGCCCTGATTCTCTCTCCTGCCTCTGTGTGAGTACACTAAGGTACACCCCTCACTTTAGAGTTCCCCTTTACACCAGAGGCCACAGTGTTCCCCCTTACATGAGGGTCCTCTCCATTCTCAGTGTTCCCCCTTAAATCAGGGTTCTCAGAGCACCCCTTATGTTAGAGTCCCCAGAGTTCTTCCTTACATCAGAGTCTGCAGAGTCCCCCCTTACAGTGTAAGGGAACTCTGTGGACTCTGATGTAAAGGGGAACTCTTGTGATTAACTTCATATGATTAGAAATGTTATTTAATAGCAAAATATATGTATAGTTTATACTGTGAAAAAAAAAATGCTGTGTGCCGCTAAAGTGTTCAGGTTTGACTTGAAGAAAAGGTGGCAACCCTACGTAGAGGCGGTGTGATGCACATTTTGCAGAATCGCACAGCTTCCTTTTTTTTTTGTGTGAACCTTAAATTAATTTTTGTTTTGTTTTGGATGGGGTGCAGACGATCTAGAACATCTGTCAGTTTTTATTACTGTCTGTGCCCCCGTTAGATTCACCCTCTCTGTTTATCCTGTTTGCTATTATCATTGAAAGTGAAAGTAAAAGAAAATCCCAAATTCTGGGTTGTCTCCAGAAAAGTAATAGAGGGGAAATACTCCAATGGGGACCCTCGTTTTGATGACCTGGGGGTCCCCAAGGAATTCCTCTCACTTCCAGTTTGGCTCTGGGACAGGAAGTGAAGCAAAATTTCAGTAATGGGACACATATGGCGAAAAAATCTAATGGGTTTCAACCCTCCCTTGCTCTATCCAAAATGAAAAAAAAGTTTTGCCTATAGTTCTATTTTAATTCGTTGCAGCGTAGTGCGTTGCGTTGCTGTATAGTGACATGTTGTGCCTTCCTGTGCACTGCAATAAAATGCAGCATGTTTTCATTTTAATGCAGATCACTGCACTGCAACTCTGGGCTGCATTACAGTTAGGGTTGCCACCTGTACGGGAATGACCCGGACAGTTCGGGTTTTGACAGCTGTGCCCGGGTTTCTCTCCTCCTGAAACCCGGACACAGCAGCATAGGCTCCAGCCAGTGTGGGAAGTGAGTGTTTATACCTCCAGCCCACCAGCAGTTTAGCACCCCCGCGCTCCTGTAGCTGAGACTGCGCTCCGTCCTGCTGTGTCCCGTCAGCAGCGCGACCCCCTCCTGTCGCTGGATGCTCACGCTCAAATAGCACTTGCTCCTCGGATGGCTCCTGTCCCGTGTGGCTTCAGTGGTGACAGTTCCCCTACCTCCACCTCTCCCCCATCAGTGTGCCAATGCCGATCAGCAAATGCAGCCTGCCCTGAATGCGCTCTCAGACTCTCCCGCCAGCAGCAACGCTCCCCCCGGGCCCCCTCCTTCCCCTGCTCCAGCAGGGCTAATGATTTTTGGCGGTTTCACTGGTGAATGGTGAGAGTGGTGAGTTGGTCCCAGTCCGGTTCCCCTCACCCCTGTCAATGCAGTGCTAGGCTAATGAATCCTGAATGCTGCAGCTCATTGTGTGCTCTCTTCCCCTAACACTAAGCCACCCCCCCTCCTCTGTCAGCCCCCCCCTCCTCTCTGTCAGCCCCCCTCCTCTGTCAGCCCCCCCTCCTCTGTCAGCCCCCCCTCCTCTCTGTCAGCCCCATCCTCTGTCAGCCCCCCTCTCCTCTGTCAGCCCCCCCTCCTCCCCCCTCCTCTCTGTCAGCCCCCCTCCTCTGTCAGCCCCCTCTCCTCTGTCAGCCCCCTCTCCTCTGTCAGCCCCCTCTCCTCTGTCAGCCCCCTCTCCTCTGTCAGCCCCCTCTCCTCTGTCAGCCCCCTCTCCTCTGTCAGCCCCCCCTCCTCTCTGTCAGCCCCCCCTCCTCTCTGTCAGCCCCCTCTCCTCTGTCAGCCCCCTCTCCTCTGTCAGCCCCCCCTCCTCTCTGTCAGCCCCCCCTCCTCTCTGTCAGCCCCATCCTCTGTCAGCCCCCCTCTCCTCTGTCAGCCCCCCTCCTCCTCTCTGTCAGCCCCCTCCTCCTCTCTGTCAGCCCCCTCCTCCTCTCTGTCAGCCCCCTCCTCCTCTCTGTCAGCCCCCCTCCTCCTCTCTGTCTGCCCCCCTCCTCTGTCAGCCACCCCCCCTCCTCTGTCAGCTGTCAGCCCCCCCTCCTCTCCTGTCAGCCCCCCCTCCTCCTCTGTCAGCCCCCTCCTCCTCCCTGTCTGCCCCCCTCCTCTGTCAGCCACCCCCCCTCCACTGTCAGCTGTCAGCCCCCTTCCTCTGTCTGCCCCCCTCCTCTCTGTCAGCCCCCCCTCCTCCTTTGTCAGCCCTCCCTCCTCCTCTGTCAGCCCCCCCCCCCTCCTCCTCTGTCAGCCCCCCCCTCCTCCTCTGTCAGCCCCCCCCCTCCTCCTCTGTCAGCCCCCTCCTCCTCTCTGTCAGCCCCCTCCTCCTCTCTGTCAGCCCCCTCCTCCTCTCTGTCTGCCCCCTCCTCTGTCAGCCACCCCCCCTCCTCTGTCAGCTGTCAGCCCCCCCTCCTCTCCTGTCAGCCCCCCCTCCTCTCCTGTCAGCCCCCCCTCCTCCTCTGTCAGCCCCCCCTCCTCCTCTGTCAGCCCCCTCCTCCTCCCTGTCTGCCCCCCTCCTCTGTCAGCCACCCCCCCTCCACTGTCAGCTGTCAGCCCCCTTCCTCTGTCAGCCCCCTCCTCTCTGTCAGCCCTCCCTCCTCCTCTGTCAGCCCCCCCCTCCTCCTCTGTCAGCCCCCCCCTCCTCCTCTGTCAGCCCCCCCCTCCTCCTCTGTCAGCCCCCTCCTCCTCTCTGTCAGCCCCCTCCTCCTCTCTGTCTGCCCCCCCTCCTCTGTCAGCCACCCCCCCTCCTCTGTCAGCCCCCTCCTCTCTGTCAGCTGTCAGCCCCCCTCCTCTGTCAGCCCCCCTCCTCTCTGTCAGCTGTCAGCCCCCCTCCTCTGTCAGCCCCCCTTCTCTGTCAGCCTCCTCCTCTGTCAGCTGTCAGCCCCCCTCCTCTGTCAGCCCCCCTTCTCTGTCAGCCCCCCTCCTCTGTCAGCCCCCCTCCTCTCTGTCTGCCCCCCTCCTCTGTCAGCCCCCCTCCTCTGTCAGCCCCCCTCCTCTGTCAGCCCCCCTCCTCTCTGTCAGCCCCCTCCTCTCTGTCAGCCCCCTCCTCTCTGTCAGCCCCCTCCTCCTCTCTGTCAGCCCCCTCCTCCTCTCTGTCAGCCCCCTCCTCCTCTCTGTCAGCCCCCTCCTCCTCTCTGTCAGCCCCCTCCTCCTCTCTGTCTGCCCCCCTCCTCTGTCAGCCACCCCCCCTCCTCTGTCAGCCCCCTCCTCTCTGTCAGCCCCCCTCCTCTGTCAGCCCCCCTCCTCTGTCTGCCCCCCTCCTCTGTCTGCCCCCCTCCTCTCTGTCTGCCCCCCTCCTCTCTGTCTGCCCCCCTCCTCTCTGTCTGCCCCCCTCCTCTCTGTCTGCCCCCCTCCTCTCTGTCTGCCCCCCTCCTTTCTGTCTGCCCCCCTCCTCTCTGTCTGCCCCCCTCCTTTCTGTCTGCCCCCCTCCTTTCTGTCTGCCCCCCTCCTCTCTGTCAGCCCCCCCTCCTCTCTGTCAGCCCCCCCTCCTCTCTGTCAGCCCCCCCTCCTCTCTGTCAGCCACCCCCTCCTCTGTCAGCTACCCCCAAACAGCACGCACTTCCCCCAGCTTCAGCGGGGCTAATGTCCTGCAGCCGGGTCACACTGCACTGTCTGTGCGCTCTCTCTCTCCCACCCAGCTGCCGGCGCCGATGCCGCCAGAGACAGTGAATGGAGGGCCACTGGACTGGTATCCTAGCAAACAGGGACACTTTTGCAGGAGAAGCATGGTATTACAGACTCCGCCCCTAACAGGTTCAAACACACATATCTTTGCAACGGCTCCTGGAAGGTAAGGGGTTTTTTTTTGTCTCGCTGTAATGGAGTTCTCTATTGGGGGGGCACAGACACTGTCTGATATTTAATCTGCTACTTTCCACTGCCCTACTGACACTGTCCTCTGCTCTACTGACACCATCCACTGCCCTACTGACACCGTCCACTGCCCTACTGACACCGTCCACTGCTCTACTGACACCATCCACTGCCCTACTGACACCGTCCACTGCCCTACTGACACCGTCCACTGCTCTACTGACACCGTCCACTGCCCTACTGACACCATCCACTGCTCTACTGACACCATCCACTGCCCTACTGACACCGTCCACTGCCCTACTGACACCGTCCTCTGCTCTACTGACACCGTCCACTGCCCTACTGACACCGTCCTCTGCCCTACTGACACCGTCCTCTGCCCTACTGACACCGTCCTCTGCCCTACTGACACCGTCCTCTGCCCTACTGACACCGTCCTCTGCCCTACTGACACCGTCCTCTGCCCTACTGACACCGTCCTCTGCCCTACTGACACCATCCTCTGCTCTACTGACACCATCCACTACTCTACTGACACCGTCCACTGCTTTACTGACACCGTCCACTGCCCTACTGACACCGTCCACTGCTCTACTGACACCGTCCACTGCTCTACTGACACCGTCCTCTGCCCTACTGACACCGTCCACTGCTCTACTGACACCGTCCACTGCCCTACTGACACCGTCCACTGCCCTACTGACACCGTCCACTGCCCTACTGACACCGTCCACTGCCCTACTGACACCGTCCACTGCCCTACTGACACCGTCCACTGCCCTACTGACACCGTCCACTGCCCTACTGACACCGTCCACTGCCCTACTGACACCGTCCACTGCCCTACTGACACCGTCCACTGCCCTACTGACACCGTCCACTGCTCTACTGACACCATCCACTGCCCTACTGACACCGTCCACTGCTCTACTGACACCATCCACTGCCCTACTGACACCATCCACTGCCCTACTGACACCGTCCTCTGCTCTACTGACACCATCCACTGCTCTACTGACACCATCCACTGCCCTACTGACACCGTCCTCTGCCCTACTGACACCGTCCTCTGCCCTACTGACACCATCCTCTGCTCTACTGACACCATCCACTACTCTACTGACACCGTCCACTGCTTTACTGACACCGTCCACTGCTCTACTGACACCGTCCACTGCTCTACTGACACCGTCCACTGCTCTACTGACACCGTCCTCTGCCCTACTGACACCGTCCACTGCTCTACTGACACCGTCCACTGCCCTACTGACACCGTCCACTGCCCTACTGACACCGTCCACTGCCCTACTGACACCGTCCACTGCCCTACTGACACCGTCCACTGCCCTACTGACACCGTCCACTGTCCTACTGGCTGACAGTGTCCACTTTTAAGGTAGGCTGGTTTCATATTTTAACTGACAATTCTTTTATTAATCAAATCACATTTTATGAGTACACAAATGCTTTTGTTTTATTTAACCATGCCCCTTTAAGTCCCCCCCCCCACTCTTAATGCAATTTGGCCACAGCCACTGTTCACCGTAGTACACCTCATTACTACTCTCATTGGGTAACCCAAGAGGTGTCCCAGGTATTTTACAATTCTATAGAGTGTACTACAAAAAAATTGCCGTGCGACGTGAAATTGTTCGGGTTTGGCTTGAAGAAAAGGTGGCAACCCTAATTACAGTGTGAACAGTGCACATAGAAAGCAGCTGTGTGTGTCCTATCAGTGACTGGCATTCTTCCAGTGTGGAAAACACCAGCAACTGCACTATGTATGTACAGGCACTTAGGGCCCATTCACATCCACTTTCTAAATTTTCCATTGTGATGCACTGCACTACCACAGCCTATTTATTTGGAAAAGGCACCCAAAGCAGAAAGAATCTCTCCTGTCCCATTTGTTTGTACCACAGCGTATTGCACCACATCATTCATAACGCAGCTGTTTTGGAGCGCTATTTAAAGTGTAACTTTACTCCCCAATCACCATTATTTTTATTTCTCATGCTGCTAACATTAGTAAATAGATAGGAAAGTATATATTTACTTGTTTTAAACTTTTTTTTTGCTCTGAAGAGCAGACGTTATTCTTTTGAAATTTAAATTAGTTGAAGCTACAGTTAGGCTCAACTTATTATTGCCTAAATTTAATGGTTTTTGTACCAATTTGGCTGGACTTTGCAGATTTCCATCCAACCAGGGGTGGTGCTTTCATCATTGGTGGATGTGGGAAATACAGTCTGGTCAAACATATTGACTACTCTTTGCTCAGAAGCTATTCGGTGGGAGTGGTTCACGCACCGGACATTCTGGGTAGGGGTATTTAAGGAACAGACACCATCTTTTCGGGGTTCGTGCTTCCTGACTCCCGAGCCTAGGAGGGGGTTGGCGCTCCCTATCCCATGGCCCTCCTGGCCTGGGAGACTACGGTCCCTTGGAGTCCTGCCTTGAGGTCAGGGGACCTAAGGCCTAGTTACTAAAGGAAAGATCAGAGTCTTAGTGGCCTATTGGTCCGAATGATGGTCTCTTTGCTGTCTGGCCTGCGGGAAGAAGCAAGGGATTGCAGTGACCAGGGGAGGACTCTTCGGGAGAGGACCGAGCATAAGGCTGGTATCTTGAGAAGATCCTGGGAACTTCGTCGGAGACGCATCTTGGATCAAACTCAGCAGTCAGTTCATTCAGGACTGTAAAGGTCTGTGGCAGAGACCGTGTAGATCATCACAATTAGTTCACTCAAGATCGTAAGGTCTGTGGCAGAGACCGTGTTCGAGCATCGCATCGGCTGCTAGGTCGGTGAGAGAGGCCTACCTGGTGGTTGCTGAATCCAGCTGTGGAAGTGTTATTCGCTGGATATAGAAATGACCTCAAAACGCAAGATCCAAGGTACCTGAATCCCTTTTCACTCTCTACTTTACTATTGCGTATGTTGCTACTTAATAAAACTTGTAAAAAAGGACTAAGTGTTGGAGCCAGTCTTTCATATGAGCGAGAGATAAGTACCCCTAGGATGAACACTGTGAAGATGGTAATGGTAAGCCCGAAAGAAAATATTTAGCAGTTGCTACGGGGTTTAAAGTAAAGGAAAAAGCTCTGCTACATACATTTCTTCAGTCACTTCCTGGTTTCTTGCCTAGGCAAATGATGTCTTACATCCCAGGAGTCTTCGGGAGGAGAGGAGAGGCGGAGGGGGTTTCTCACATAAGCACACTCTCCTGCCTGCATGCTTGTGCTAATGGCAGATGTATTCCAGGAAGTAAATGCTACATGAATCGTTTGCCCTTAGTCAAGATGGCCAGAAACGCAAGGGGGTGTTTTTCAAAGTGATTTCTCAACTAAATAAAGCATGGAGACATGGATGGATGGAGGAGTTTGCTTTGAATATTAAAAATGAATTAAATAATGTTTTTGGTGCTCAGATACAGTAAAGATCCTCTTTAAAATGCATAGCATCGCACCCTGCTTGGTGCACTACCACAGTGCTATGGTGTGAAGGATCCCTTATAACAAGGGTTGCTGTAAATGCTTGTGTTAACTGAAGTTAGCCCTTTAATTATTTTTTTTTGTGCATATTAAGAGGTCGAGCTAAAAAATATTTGCCTTAGCATTCACAAAGCTGTCAAGATGAAATCCTTGTAAGGTGTCTTATCTATGCATTTCCCATGATCGGCTCCATCTAATGTCCATAATGCAGTATTTCCTGATTAAGGTATTTCAAGAAAATACCACATTATGGCCACTGGATGGAGTTGATGATCATAGGAAATACACATATTAGACACATTATGAGGATTGTTTTTTTAAATAGATCCCTTAAAGTCAATCTAAAACTACTTGTCCAAGACTACCTTGTCCAAAAAGTGATAACACTGTTGCGCAATTTCCGTGCAGAACACCTGGCTGTATACCCAGCTTACTAATAAAAAATACCAGTATGCTCTGTAAATTGTCAGGGGAGCAATCTGTGTATATAAACTAAAGGGTTTATAAATGATGAAAACATTATATAAAACGTCAGTTATTACTAATGACAATGTAGTGCTTCAGAATTACATGACTTAAACCTGATTACATTTACTGACCCTGGTAGCATAGGGAAGAAGCCTGCAAATGACTTCCACTTGGTTAGGACACAGTCCGATCTCCTCTTTGGATTCCCTTAGAGCCGTTTCTATTTCATCTTGGTCTGATGGATCCTGTCTTCCTCCAGGAAAGCACACATCTCCCGGCATTGTGTTCAGCTGTAAAAAATGACACACAATGACCTACAGTTACCTACTACCCACTAAAACCCACAAGTAACAGATCTCATCCACTTGGAGGATGAGAGTTGCAGGAGATGATCTACCAAATTTGAGGGTTAAAGCTCATTGCCAGGCAGATATAACCTGATCTTTCAGGGAACTTAAGACCAATTTTTGCTACAGTACAGGCTTTAGAACAACAAGCAAACAGCTCATAGAATAATGACAAGAGTGGAAGTTCCTTTGCTCACACCAATGGAAAAACATCTTCCAGGTATGATGGTACTCCCTACGGGAAGTAGCCTTACATGCCTTAAGAAGCGTGGGAATCACTGACATTGAGACACCCCTTTCCTGGGCCTCAACAGCCATGTTGTCAAAACCAGCAACCGTGAAGAAAGGTGGTAAATGGGACCTTGCGACAGAGGGTCTACACAATCCAAAAGAGACCATAAAAGGTTCCACTGAAGAATATCTGAGAACCAAGCCCTTCTTGGCCAGTTTTGGGCCACCACAATTGCTGTAAGTATTTCCACCCCAATCTAGGGAAGTAGACATGGTAACAACTGAAGTGGGGGGGGAATGTATAAATCAGATGGAATTGGTCCCTGGGAGACACCAGGGCGTCTACCATCAGAGATAAAGGATCCCTTGTTCTGTACACAAAACTGTCCAATTTCCTGTTAAAGCTGGAAGCCAGGAGTTCCCCAGCAATGACCTGTCTCTCTGAAGTTCTGAACACTCCTGGTGTAGCAATCAATCCCTTGGCAGTAGTTTCTGTTGACTTAGAAAGTCTGCCTGCCAACTTTCAGGAAGGAGCACTGTTGATATGGCCATGGCATTTGTCTCTGTCCAACTTAACTTGAGATCTGTCTCCATCTGAGTTGTGCAACTTCTTGTGCCTACTTAGCGGTTTATGTAAGCCACTGGCATTGTCAGATTGTAATCTGACTAGGAGACCTTGGGAAGGAGGTCTGTCCACTATAGAAGGGAAAGATAAATTGATCTCAGCTCCAGGACATTGATTGGAAGTCTAGCGTCCCTTGGCAGGGACTGTCTGAATCTCCATCCATGTATGGGCATGATGGTTGTACACAAGTCAATCTATCGATCACCTTGTGTACTACCAAATTTGAGGGTTAAAGCTCATTGCCAGGCAGACTGATCATCAGTGCCCTGATTACAATAGTGCCAATCAGTGCCAGTGATCAGTGCCCACCAGTGCCAGCGATCACTGCCCACCAGTGCCAGCAATCAGTGCCCACAAGTGCCACCAATCAGTACCCATTAGTGATGCCAGTCAATGCTGGCTATCAGTGCTGCCCATCAATGCCCATCACCGCCCACCCGTGCCGCCTATAAATGTCGCCTATCAGTGCCACCTCATTAGTGCCCATCAGTGCCGCCTCATCAGCGCACATCAGTAAAGGAGAAAAATTACTTGTTTACAAAATTTACCAACAGAAACTAAAAAAAACCTTCTTATTTTTCTAAAAAATTTTGCGTCTTTTTTTTTTTTTGTAGAAAATAAAAAACCCAGCAGTGATTAAATACCACCAAAAGAAATCTCTATTTGTGTGAAGAAAATTTCACATAGTTACAGTATAGCATGACTGTGCAATTGTCATTCAAACTGCAACAGTGCCGAAAGCTGAAAAATGGCCTGGGCAGGAAGAGGGTGTAAGTGCCCTGTATTGAAGTGGTTAATGGAGATTATGGACAAAATGAAGACGGCAGATGTGCATTTAAATGATAGAACTACCAGGTTCTCACCTTAAGCAGCAAAAAGGCAATTTGCTCCGGATAGACGATGAGCAAACGATCCAATTTGTGGCAGTTTAGCTGTGAGCGAGGGGTAATGACGCATGATGGTCAGCGCACAGTCCCAGAACAAACCACGTGAGGAATAGTGAACTTACCTCCATTGATCTGACAGTCAGAAGTAGGTAGAGCCTGCCTTGTCTAATTTGAAGAGGGAGCAGAACTGAGGCTTTCTGAAGAGGAATGTGGTTGTATCGGCTGCCAACATCATATCTGCTTAAACTGTCCTTGATCTTCTTTCTAAGACTTGTAAGAAAACAGACAGCCAAATTCAACTGCAAATCGAATGTGAAAAGGTGGCAGAATTATGAGATAAACAATGCATGAAGAAAACATACTGAAAAAAAAAAAAAAAAAAAAAAAAAAAAGTAAAAACTGCCATTGCTGGCCTCTTGTTCTGAAAATACCAGCTGCCTGGCTTCCACACTGATCCATCGACTTTCATACACTAACCCAGAACATTTGATTTATCTGATCTGCATCCTGGCTGCTGGTAAGTATTGAAACCAGAGACAGCCAGTATAGAAGCCGCCATATTTATCTTGGTCATACACAGAATGAATTGGAGCCATGGGTCGTCCCCCTTCTGCCCAACATCTTGCGATCTGAAAATCGAAGAAGCCAGGTGTAAAATAGTTTGGGTACTTATAAAGCGCCATCAATTTACACAGCGCTTTACATGTGCATTATACATTTACATCAGTCCCTGCCCTCAAGGAGCTTACAATCTAAGGTCCCTTAAAGTGTTGCTAAACTCAGGACCCCGCATTCACTATATCTGGTCTCCCACAAAACACAGAACATGGAAATGCAATCATTTTAGTAAATATAAACTGCTAAATATCTTTTCTCATCAGCAGTATATAGTAGTTTTGTGACTTCTATGAGTGTCTGGTTAAAGCTTATAGGAGGAGTTTTCATTCTACTCTGACTGTCCTTTGAGACTGCAGGACCCCTAAACCCCTGTTTGGACAGTGCCGATTGGCCCTGTGCTGATCACATACACCCTCCCAAGAAAAAAAAAAACCTCTAGCAATACACACCAAACTGAGCATGTGCAGAGTGCCCCCAAGGCTCAGTTCTATCAGGAGATGGATTGGGGACTGTGGAAGACAGGGAGGATCAGAGAAGACAGGATCAAACAGCCTTTTTACACAATGCAAAGAGTTAATCCCTTAGGTTCCACAGTGAGTATAACAAGCATGTTTTTTCTGTATATACAGACTGATTTTGCGGTTATGGGTTTAGTAACACTCCATACTAGGGCCAATTTAAAGGAGAAGTCCAGCCTGAGCTTGTTTGACTGGGCTTCTCCTATGGTTCATAGGAGTGCAATTCGTTTTGCACTCCTGTGACCAGTTTTCAGCAGAGAGCGGACTGAAGTCCGCTCTCTGCTGACTTCACATGAATCAGTCCAGGCACCGTGTCATCTCGACAATAAAGTCTGGATCCGCCAGGTTCCTGGATTGACACCCGTCCCAGCCTCTCAGCGAGCCAATGAGAGCCTGAGACAGCCGCTCCTTGCCCCTCCACAGCTCAGCGCTCCAGTGTGCTCCAGGTGTTCGATCGCTTGGTTCTCAGTGCAGAGGCGGCGGGGAACAGATGCAGCATCAGACTGATGCTGTATCCACCTAGGTAAGTATGAATATGTAAAAAACAAAACAAAAAAGCATACTTCTCTTTTAACTACTGGCATGTCCTTGTATTGTGGGAGGAAGCCGGAGTACCCGGAGGAAACCCACCCAGGCACAGGGAGAACATTAAAACCAGGTAGTGCTGTGGTTGGGATTCGAACTGGCGACCCTAGTGCTGTCAGGCGGAAGTGCGAACCACTTAGCTACTGTGCTGAGTTGGCCCACCCTTTGCAGCTATAACAGCTTTAACTCTTCTGGGAAGGCTGTCCACAAGGTTTAGGAGTGTGTCTATGGGAGCATTTGACTATTCTTCCAGAAGCACATTTGTGAGGTCAGGCACTGATGTGGACGAGAAGGCCTGGCTTTGACTCTGTGCAGGCCAATTAAGTTCCTCTACCCCAAACTTGCCTTTATGGTTTATGGTTCTTGCTTTGTGCACTGATGTGCAGTCATGTTGGAACAGGAAGGGGCCATCCCCAAACTCTTCCCACAAAGTTGGGTGCATGAAATTGTCCAAAATGTCTTGGTATGCTGACGCCGTAAGAGTTCTCTCCACTGGAACTAAGGGGCCAACCCCAAACCCTGAAAAACAACCCCCCACCATAACCCCCCCTCCACCAAATGATTTGGACCAGTGCACAAAGCAAGGTCCATAAAGACATGGATGAGCGAGTTTGGGGTGGAGGAACTTGACTGGCCTGAGTCCTGACCTCAACCTGACATAACACCTTGGGGATGAATTAGAGGCCTTCTCGTCCACATCAGTGCCTTACCTCACAAATGAGCTTCTGGAAGAATGGTCAAACATTCCCCTAGACACACTACTAAACCTGGTGGACAGCCTTCCCAGAAGAGTTGAAGCTGTTATAGCCGCAAAGGGTGGGCCAACTCAATATTGAACCCTACGGACTAAGACTGGGATGCCATTAAAGTTCATGTGTGTGTAAAGGCAGGCGTTCCAATACTTCTGGTAATATAGTGTAAATTTTCTACTTCTTCCCCTAGACTTTTTTATTTTATTTTACAGCTATCATGAGGCAAATTGAGATGGGGGGAGGGCAGTTCATGTAGTAAATGTAGCGCTACCCCCGCAGGAGCCGCTGGTATGTTGCCCAGGTCTTCCCCACTCCACAGCCTGGCACAGTGTAGCTTCAACACATCCAGGTGCACACACTCACTTCAGCTCATTACTTCAATGACCAGTCTATAGGGTTTTCTTTTTGTTGTTTTATTGGATAACTTGGATAAGGTAAAGGATATTTCGAAATTAAACTATTCACACCAAGGATTCTAACTTCCTTTCCTAGTGGAACTTGGCTGAAGTCCTTGTAGAAGGCAGATACAGACTTCTTCACAGCAGCAAACTGACTGCAAAGCAGAGCCCTATGTAAAGTAGTGGACAATCCTGGACAAAGCACTAAGAACACTAGCCAGTGTTCCCTTTGTGTGGACCCTTATGCAGCGTACACACGACCGGACTTTCTGGCAGAAAAGGTCCTACGGAATCATTCGGTCGGACATTCCGATCGTGTGTGGGCTTCATCGGACCTTTTCTTTCGAAAATTCTGACGGACCTAGAAATAGAATATGTTTCAAATCTTTCCGAAGGACTCAATCCCTATTGAGAAAACTGTTTGTCTGTATGCTAGTCCGATGGACCAAAAACGACGCAAAGGCAGCTATTGGCTACTGGCTATTGAACTTCCTATTTCTAGTCCCGTCGTACGTCATTACGTTCTAAACAATCGGACTTGGACTGGTGTGATCATGTGTAGGCAAATCCGTCGGAAAGACCGTCAGTCTACTCTGACGGAAAGTCCGCTCGTGTGTACGTGGCATGAGCTGACTTAGAGCACAAGAGGGGGATTAACTGTCTAAAGATCCTAATCCCCCCCATTCATACTGGTGCTACTTGAGTGCGTTTTCAAAGCAGCACATCAGTATATTTGCACTGCTGATCTCATTGCAGCTTGTGACTTCATACAACAGAAGTTTATGCAAGTCTCAATGAAAATTGGCAAAAAAGGAGGAGAGCAGGAACTAGACATGTGCAGAATGAAAAAAATTTGTTTTGTTACGGTTATTTACATAAATTAGTTTAGTTAAATTTATTTCATTCGTTTAATTCGTTTTGGGGATTCCTTTTGTTTATTTGTTTTCAAATCAATTCAAAAAGTTTTCAAATCAATATTGAATAGTTTTCAAATTCGAATAGTTTTCCAGTTTCCAAAAAGAATAAAATAGAATAGAAAATAAAGAAATAGAATATAAAAAAATATTTTTTTTTCTTCTATTCTATTACTTTATTTTCTATTCTATTTTATTCTCTTTGGAAATTTGAAAACTATTCGAATTCAAAAACTACTTGAAAACAATTCAAATTTGAATTTTGTTATTTTGGATTCGTTTAAATTCGGTATTATTCTAATTCGGATACATCCGATTTTCGGAATAATGAAAATTAGTCCGAATTTTTATTCAGACCGAAACGATCCGCACATGTCTAGCAGAAACCTTTTTCAAAGTTGCTGTGACATGAGTTGAGGCGATATGAACAGTTCCATTGCCGACAATGGGGTGCGACTTGTCATGTGATTTGGAACTGTCAAATCGCTATGGTGTGAATGAAGGCTTAAGGTGTCTGTACTCACAAGGCTCCTGAAGCACCACTGGCAACCTTCCCTCTCCGTGATACCAGACCAGATGCACTGTAGACTCTCCCTCTGTCAGCTATGGTAGGGCCAGGGTTAGCCACAAAGACTTCAGGCCCTCTGGTCCCACATGGCAGCAAGTGCCGAGGGAAGCAGCACTCCTCCCCCAGTCTGGTGTGATAATCTGCTAGGAAAGAGCCCATGTGCTCTTTCACACTGGTGTGATGCGGGAAACCCTGTGAATCCCGTGCGGGTTCCCGCATCGCACCTGAACCACCGGCAGTTCACACTGCCCTCTGAGAACTGCTGCGGTGTCAATACAAAGTTAATGACACCTCCAGATCGGTTCACAGATCGCAGTGCAAACTGTGAATTCGGACAGGAATCAGATCGCATGGGTGTGAACACTCATGCGATCCGATTCTGGTGGCGCGAAAAAAAAAAAAAAAACAAAAACAAAAAAAAAACAAAAAAAAAACAAAAAAAAAAAGAGCCCTGCACGATTGGAGTCCAAATGCGATGCAAATTCAGCCATAAAATCTGTATGGCTGAATTCACATCGCACAGACATTGCATGTGATCTGCACAGCAGCGCGGTGTGAATCACATGTTATGTCTGACATCACTATAGTGTGAACTCAGCCTAAGACTGGGATGCCATTAACGTTCATGTAAAAGGCAGGCGTCCCAATACTTTTGACAATATCGTGTAAGTGAACCCAGCCTTAGTGATTGTTATGCCCAGGGCCGGTGCTACCACTAGGCAAACTAGGCAGCCGCCTAGGGCGCACTGCTGTCTAGGGGCGCCAGGCCGGTAGTTTCCCTCTACTTTTGCATGCTCTGCAGGCTGAAGCATGTAGCTAACTCAGTCTCAAGCAGCTGCTCCGTTCGACAGGTAGTGTAATTAGAGGCGCAGCACTGGAGCCAGCGCTAGAGGAAGTAGAGCTGATGCTTCCTGTATAGCACCGCCTCCTGTCACATGGGCAGGGCAAAGGGGGTGGAGCCAATGGGGGCGGCAAAATGAGGTTTCGCCTAGAGTGTCAAAAATCCTTGCACCAGCCCTGGTTATGCCCTGTACACACGATCGGACATTCCAACAACAAAATCCATGGATTTTTTCTGACGGATGTTGGCACAAACTTGTCTTGCATACACACGGTCACACAAATGTTGTCGGAAATTCCGAACGTCAAGAACGCGGTGACGTACAACAAATACGACGAGCCGAGAAAAATTGAGTTCAATAGCCAGTGCGGCTCTTCTGCTTGATTCCGAGCATGCATGGAACTTTGTGCGTCAGAATTGTCTACATACAATTGGAATTTCCGACAACAGATTTTGTTGTCGGAAAATTTGAGATCCAGATCTCAAATTTTGTGTTTCTGACAACAAGCTCCCATCGAACATTTTCTGTTGGAAAATCCGGCATTAGTGTCTTTCCTGCAATAAACAACTGCCTGCTCACAGTTTTTTTAATGGTTACCTCCAGGGCCCATTCACACCACAACGCACATAAAAACGCACCTGCAGTCAACTGGGTTTTGGCAGTTCTTTATGTGCGTTCATATGTGTATTTCCATACTTTTTTTTTTTTTTGCACGTTTTTCTGCACGGTCCTTTTCTAAGTGCCGGTTCACACTGCTGCGCTGTGAATCTGTTCCGTTTGTTTTTCCTATGCGAGGTGGGAATTTACCACGATTTTATTGCGAATTTCGGGAGTTGAACGTAGCTGCGATTGATGTTCTAGCCAATGGAATCATAACTTCCTGTGTACTTCCTGGTTTTTGTGGAGAGTAGTGTGGTGGAATTCGCACATATCTGAACCAACAATGCGATTCCAGAACGATTTACATTGATGTCTATGGAGACTAAATTCACAACGCAACGCAGTAAACTTGCACAAGACCCTTTTTTTTAATCGCATCGCATTCGTAGAGGAATCGCAATGCATGTATGTGAACGATTGTCATTGAAAACAATGACTTTATGGATGACATGCGAATTTAGAATGTTTTTGACGCATCGCATTCGTTATGAACTCGCATCAGTGTGAACCGGCACTAAAAGTCGTCTCTCCTCTGACCTAGCTGTTGTGGGTGAGAGGTGCCTTGTGTTTACACCTGTTTATGTGCGTTCCTGTGCGATATTATGCAAACGTAGTGCCTAATATCGCACATCTCTGGAATGCAGATAAACACGGCGCTCCAGTGTGAATATGACACATAGAAAATGATTGTTGTTTTCTATGTGTCATTGCAGTTACCTGCGTTCATCCACGAAGAAAAACACAGGTGAGTGCACATAGTGTGAACGGCCCCAAATTCCGCTTTCACTTAGCAAACAGAACAAGACGCAAAGGACACACAATCTCTTTTAGATCTGGTAATTATTAGCAGCATACCTAAATAAATTTGATTCCTGCAGCTTTGCAACTGAGCGCTGCGTTAATCTGTGAAGCAGAATTACCTGTGGTGATCGCTGGTCTGATCCCCTGTATAGCCACTGCTGATGGAAGACATGCCTGCTTGTAGCTGACTTCCCACTTTGCTCAGTCTCTGCTCCACAGGTCATGTGATGTGATGACGCTGCAGTCACGTGACCCTGCTAGAGGACAGACGAGGAGAAAAAATGCACAGCCAATATTATAACCGATCGTTATCAGCCTGCGTCCTGTATGAGTCAATTCACTAAAGCGGCACACATGTGTGATTTTCCATAACATTCGTTATCTGCAAATGTTTACGATTGAAAATTATTATTATTATTATACAGGATTTATATAGCGCCAACAGTTTAGGTTAAGGTGACCAAATTTTTAAAATGAAATCCGGGGACATTTTTTAAATTTTTTTTTACTGGCAAATGGTAAAATATTTTATACGCATATTATCCTAAATGATATATGCAGTGTATGTGGTATGTGAGTATGGAATGATTGTAAAAATGATATAGATGTTATTTCTCACACTTCCTTCATGAGATAAAAAAAGATACTTCTTAGAATTTTTTGGGAGGGGAGGGATGGGGCAGCTAAATTCAAATCCAATACGGGCAGGGGCGGCTCCAGACAATTTTTTTTGGGGGTGCTGTGGCGGTGCTTGAGGTAAAAGTGAGGGTGCAAGTGTGGTGCGCTACCTGTGGGCGTGGCCAAAAGTGGGTGTGGCCAGCAAGT
Source organism: Lithobates clamitans (assembly GCA_037952925.1). Taxonomy (NCBI): domain Eukaryota; kingdom Metazoa; phylum Chordata; class Amphibia; order Anura; family Ranidae; genus Lithobates; species Lithobates clamitans. The sequence continues at coordinate 5,525,875 of JBBGZY010000658.1, forward strand.
TGCCGCGGTCAGAAAGTGGAGGTTTCTTCATGGCGTACAATGGTGATCAGTATATCCTGGCCTCTGTATACCAATAAAAAGCCAAAACATGCAGCACAACTCTACTCTTCCTTTATACAATTCTACAAATGGACTTATAAGTGCAATGGTGAAACCTATAAAATAATATCCAGTGCAAAACAACCAATGTATTGCAATGTAGTAGTGACGGTGTCACCCCCTCTGCAAAAATATTTTGAGAAATTGCAGAGCTTCAATGTGCAAATAATGTTGAAACCCCCTACATACAATAATAACAGAGATGCAAATCAAGCAGTGTATTAGAACATAGTAGTGATGGTGTCACTATCTCTGCAAAAAGTAGGAAATATTGCAGAACTGCAATGTGCAAATCATAGTGAAAACCCCTATATGTAATCATAGTAATAAAATGTAAAATATGTACATCAATTGTACATTTTATTATGTTAATATATAAGGGGTTTCACCACGATTTGCACATTGTAGCTCTGCAATTTCTCAAAATATTTTTGCAGAGGGGTAAGACCATTATTACTTTACTCATATTGCAATACATTGGGTTGATTTGCACTGGATCTTCATTTATAGGTGTTACCATTGCCCTTATAAGTCCATTTGTACAATTTTATAGATTACGTGTAGGGCAGCGCTGCATTTTTTGCTTTTTATTGATTCACATTAGATGAGGGAACCAGCTAACAAGATTCTCTTATTGTTTGAGGTTTTTTTTTGTTGCATGGCAGTGGTTTTACTTTGTTATGTCCTCTGTATACTGGTAGCCACTGGCCCTGCATATTGGTGGTCAGTGTGCCCGCTGTATGCTGGTGGTCAGTGTGCCCCCTGTATGCTGGTGGTCAGTGTGCCCCCTGTATGCTGGTGGTCAGTGTGCCCCCTGTATGCTGGTGGTCAGTGTGCCCCCTGTATGCTGGTGGTCAGTGTGCCCCCTGTATGCTGGTGGTCAGTGTGCCCCCTGTATGCTGGTGGTCAGTGTGCCCCCTGTATGCTGGTGGTCAGTGTGCCCCCTGTATGCTGGTGGTCAGTGTGCCCCCTGTATGCTGGTGGTCAGTGTGCCCGCTGTATGCTGGTGGTCAGTGTGCCCGCTGTATGCTGGTGGTACGTGCTGGGTTCAGGAGGATGCTACTTGCAGGGATCAGGAGGATGCTACGTGCAGAGTTCTGGTGGATGCTACGTGCAGGCTTCAGGGGGATGCTACGTGCAGGGTGCAGGGCTCAGGAGGATGCTACATACAGAGTGCAGTGGTCAGGAGGATTCTATGTACAGAGTGAAAGGTTCAGGCATGCATTACATACAGAGTGCACGGTTCAGGAGTGCGTTGTACGGAGTGCAAGGTCCAGGAATTAGTTAAACTGAAAAGACACCAATTACCGTATTTATCAGCGTATACCACACACTTTTTGGGTGGGTGCGTGTTATACGCTGATCCCCGCCGATCTCCGCTACGCTGAAGGGAGAGGAGCGAGCGCCGCCGATATACACATAGCCGAGTGTACTCGGCTAGGCTCGGCTCCACTCACAGTCACGCCCAGTCCTGCCATTGGACCTGTGTTAAGTCCATCATAGGGGCGGGACTGGGCGGGACTGCGAGAGGAGCGCTCGCTCCTCTCCTCTAGAAATCAGCGGAGATCGGCGCCAATTTTAAATAATCAGCCTGCCTGGCCAAGGCTGCAAAGACACAAGGCTGTAATGACACAAGGCTGCAACGACACAAGGCTGCAACGACACAAGGCTGCAACGACACAAGGCTGTAATGACACAAGGCTGTAATGACACAAGGCTGCAACGACACAAGGCTGCAAGGACACAAGGCTGCAACGACACAAGGCTGTAACGACACAAGGCTGCAAAGACACAAGGCTGTAATGACACAAGGCTGCAAAGACACAAGGTGAGAGGTGCCATAAGTGCAGCCATGATTTTGTGTAAAGACTTTTCTGGTACATCATTAGTTAACAGAAAGAAAAGAAGTTGTAGGTAGCTGAGTAGTCTTACTTACAGTGTCTGAGGGGGAGGGGATGCCAAGGCATGCAGCATGCAATCTGTGTGTGCTCCGGAGATTGTGAGGACTTTGCAGGGGGGAGGAAAGGCCTGTGCAGCAGCAGATAGTTGAGATGGAGTTTTAATAGAAGAGTGAGCAAACCTGCTATCTTCAGAGGTTGTGTCTCTAGTGACTGCACTGCTCCTCCTTCTCTCCTCAGGATGTGTTAGGCCTGGGTGCAGTGATTGGTGGGTACAGCTGGTCTCTCTATATGTGCTGCTCCGTAGGGGGAGGTCAGAGCTCTCCAGGGAAAGATGCTGGACAGAGATGTTGATCATAGACATCCAAGACAAAACCCAAGATTTCCGATTTGCGCCCCAAGACTGCCTGAGTAGTGAGAATGAATGGAGCTGTCAAGTCCAACCTCTGATGTCGGGATGGGCGGGGCCAATATGCGGAGCTACGCCCCATTTGTCAGACAGCCCGTGCATAGACAATTAGCTGGCGGTTTATGCATTGGTGGGCGGGGAGGAAGGTGGCAGGGGGCGGGACCAATTGTAACTAGTGTATATGTACCCACAGTGGTGTATAATAAACCTGAATTATACACCGCTGTGGGTACATATACACTAGTTACAATTGGTCCTGCCCCCTGCCACCTTCCTCCCCGCCCACCAATGCATAAACCGCCAGCTATTTGTTTATGCACGGGCTGTCTGACAGAGGGGGCGGAGCTCCGCATATCGGCCCCTCCCATCCCCGACATCAGAGCTTGGGTTTGACAGCTCCACTCACTCTCAGTGTCACTGCGGCCCTACACTCCAGGCTTGCCCACCAATCCAAACCACACTGGATGATATTGACATTGCTGCATGTCCTGCTAGGGCTAGGTAATAAGTATAGGTACCCCCCTGAATCCGGGGACAGATCCGGGGACAGATGTGGTCCGGGGACAGTGTCCTCGATCCGGGGACTGTCCCCGGAAACCGGGGACGTCTGGTCACCCTAGTTTAGGTAGCGCTTTACAACTTAAGGGTAGACGGTACAAATACAATACACTTTAATACAGTAGCAATCAGAGGGCCCTGCTCGTTAGAGCTTACAATCTAAAAATGAACAGCCCTCAGGACCAATAGAGAGGGTGATGTGCTGTTCACAGCATAAGAGCTCATTTACACAAGGATCCACGTTGGATCGCTTTTCAGAGGGTGTTTGATAGGCGGTGAGGAGACATTATATTGCATCCTCACTACCTGTTTTTAACCAAGAGAGTGAAACACCGCTCCAGGTGAGTCTCCACCGTTCCCACTGCACACTGATGGGCCATCTGCATCAAAAAAACTTTAATCAGTGGTCAAAAAACACATTTAAAAAAAAAAAAACTTTAATCAGTGGTCAAAAAACACATTTTCAAAGAAGAAAAACTTTAATCAGTGGTCAAAAAACACATTTTCAAAAAAGAAAAACTTTAATCAGTGGTCAAAAAACACATTTTCAAAAAAGAAAAACTTTAATCAGTGGTCAAGAAACACATTTTTTTTGGGTAACGATGGACCTTGCGTTGAGCCTACATTGCCTATGCAGATCAATGGGACACAGTGTGAATGAGCCCTAATTAGAGTTGCCACCTCATCCTTTTAAACCCGAACACCTTTGAAATACACAGGTTCTGAGGCTAATTAAATGCAGATAAGGCACAAAGTGAGTTTAATTCCCACCTTAATCAGCCACAGAACCTGTGTAATTAATATGTGTTCGGGTTTAATGGGATGAAGTGGCAACCATAGCCCTAATAGGCACGTGTCATTGTTTTATTGCTGATTGATCGATGCTCGCAACATTTTGTGACTGATCCCTAATGTGCATGTATCAATATTTTACCACTGATTAACGTTTTTTTTAAAAATGTGTTTATTGACTGCTGATTGCCCCAAGGAAAGTAGTCACTGACTACTAATAAGCCTATAATAAGGCTTACCTATAGGTAGTGGAAATATCTCCTAAACGTGCACCGTGCATGGCATTTGCACATATATTCTTAAGTACAGGGACTACAACTACCAGCATGCCCTGTCAGTGCCCACCTAGAGGGACTACAACGGCCAGCATGCCCGGTCACTGTCCCCCTAGAAGGACTACAACTGCCAACATGTCCATTAACTGCCCCCTAGAGGGACTACAACTTGCAGCATGTCCATTGACTGCCCCCTAGAGGGACATCAACCCCCAACATGACCTGTCACTGCCCCCCTAGAGGGATATACAAATCCCAGTAGTTTTACTGCCTATTACCAGACTACTTCCAGGGTTAGACCCTCTGCCAGATTGTTATCTCCATCTGGGGCTGTGTTAGAAGGATTCCCCTCATTTTCTTGTCCTGGAGACAATTGTGTTACAGGAAGTGGGGGGACTCTCCAACCATCACACATACAGGAAGGGAGAACCCCTGTCAGGTGTTTATTGCTGTCCTTGTTGCAGATAATCCCTCAGTGAGGAAAAATCACTCCAATGGATGTCATGGAGGGCAATAAAGCCTGCCAGGGGCTCTACTCCTTCACCAAATCCTGGCTGACACCTCCATCATCTGAGGAATGGCACCTGTACTACAGAGTGACCATCAGTACCCAGTACCGCTTACACAGCTCACATTCCTCTATCAGTACCGCAGTGACAGGTTCTCTTTACAATGTCTCCATGTCTCTTCGGCCATAATAACCCTGGCTGCACTCCAGGAAGGCGGTGACCTCACGCTCGTTAATTTTACCATTCACTAGGATGTATCTTCCCTCCTTATCTCGTATCACCCCTTTGGGGACAAAAGGTACTCTCTAAGGCTCGATTCACACCTATGCATGTTGCTTTTGAGCGTTTTTGGAGGTTTTTTTTCATGCTTGCCACGTTTTTGAGCAGCGTTTTTGCGGCGTTTTTGCCACGATTTTGCATTTTTTTTTCATTTCTTTTTTTTTACAGTCTTAAAAAAATTAAAAAAAAACAAAAAAAAAAAAACGGCAAAAACGCATCAAAAACGCACCAAAAACGCATCAAAAAACGCTGCAAAAACGGTGCACTTGCGTTTTTGATGCTTGTCCATTGAATTCTATTACATGCAAAACGCTGCATTTTGCATGAAAAAAAAGTCCCCGACCCTTTCCAAAAATGCAGAGAAACAAAAAGGCATTGATGTGAACATGTTCCATAGGAACCCATGTTAAAAAATTCCCGTGCATTTCTGCAAAATGCAAAATGCATCAAGAAACGCGCTAGTGTGAATGGAGCCTTAGACAAGCACACTGCCACGCCCCTCTTTTTATCCAGGCCATTAGATAGATAATATGTGGGGTATTTAGCATTTAAATAGTTGGGGGATGAAGCCCGAGAGAAGTGGGTCTCCTGTAACAGAAGGACGTCTATCCCCATTTTCTGATAGTAGTGAAAGGCCTTTGTTGGTTTGGCAGGGGAATTGAGGCCTTGTACATTGTGAGTCAGAATGTTTAATTTGGTCGGTGTTATTTTAGTCATTGTGGTTCAGTAGACTGTACTCGCCTGTAGATGACTTTGGTTGTCCACAACCATACCCACTAGTGGGAGTTATGAGAATCCTCAATGCGGAGGAGGCCCAAAAGTGGGGGGTCCTGGAATGATATATGGAACACTCTCATTGGGTTCTTCCCTCTAGCATTATTGTCTCTGGGTGGACATTGGGACAGTATGTCTGTCTTGACAACAATTGTGGCTGCCGCTGGAGACCACAAGACAATGTCCTCAGTGGTGTGATGTGCCTCTTCGCTCCCTTGTGTGATGCCTCACCAAGTGGACGTAGGTGCGGCACTCTATCCAGTCAGCTCATGCGCACTTTTCCCAATCATATCATTTTGTATTATTTATACATACACTGTATACTTCCTTGATAAAGTCCTATTTAGCTTTGTGTCTTAGGAAATGTTATCTTTATGCATATGTAAATATATTATGTATGCACTTCCTGCCCTGGAGTTGTTGGCTTTGAAACCCTGGAAGTGGAGAAAGAGAGAAAGAGAGAAAGAGAAAGTCTCAGCCAAATGTCCTGTCCATGCTCCAAGCCAGAAGAGATTATTATACACAACTAAGGAGGGACTAAAGCACGGAGTAGATAGGATGATTCAGAGTCCTAGTGCAACACAACACTTCCTACCAGTGAGAAGCTCTGTTCCAGGCTGGTTGGACAACAGTTGAAGTAGCCTCCTATGATCTTATTCTTAGGTCTCTGACACAAAGACAGTCACTGCATCACCCTCAGGGGCAACTGGACTTTGCTGCAATATTCATTTGGACGTATCTCTATTAATATCTATATACAGTATACTCTATGTACCCAGGTGTCTGTGCACAATTGCACCAGGACTCCCATCAGGCCCTTGCTGATAAAACCTGTTTGTACATTGGTTGTATGTACTGTTAATAATCTCTTAAATAAAGCTTGTAATACGTGTGATACTGGTGTTCATCTATATGCTTATGATTAATGGCATATGCTGGTTTCAGTAGTTCCCCTGCTCTCAATTACTTTGATTCAGTTACTGGCTAATTTCACAGGAAGGGAATCCCCTCTGTTCACAGTGGCCCTGTCCTGGGTGGAGGCACTGCCAACTTTATTATCAAATGCACTCTTTCACTTACCCTTAGTTCACACCTATGCATTTTGAGTGTGTTTTGTAGAAATGCACTACAGTCCATTTAACGTGGTTTCCTATGGATCTAGTTCACATTTGTGCGTATTGGGACGATGCATTTATGGAAAGGGTCAGGGACTTTTTTTTCCCACAGCAGAATGTGTTTTGCGTGTAATAGACTTCAATGGACCAGCACCAAAAACAGTGTTGCGCTTTTGATGCATTTTTTATGCATTTTCCGGGGGGGGGGGGGGTTGTGCTAATCGGAAAGTATGACAGTTCTACTCATGTAGTGCGAACTTGATGGGACTTTACACTCTCTGGCACTCAAGTAGCATCAAAGGCACATCAAAATAGTGCAGGAACCTTTATGTGTCCAAAGTCGCATGTTAGGGTGAGGGTTAAATGTTAGGGTTAGGATTAAGCGTTAGGGTTAAATGTTAGGGTGAGGGTTAAGTGCTAGGGTTAGGATTAAGGGTTAAATGTTAGGGTTATTTCTAGGGGCTAGGGTTTGGGTAAAAATGTTAGCATTAGGATTAGAGATAGAGTTAGGGTTAGTGGTAATTTTTTGGGTTAGAACCCTAACCATTACTGCTAACCCTAGCTTTTAACCCTAGCCCTCAATCCTAACATTTAACCCTAACCTTAGTCCTTAACCCTAACATGCAGCTTTGGACACATAAACGTTCCTGCACTACTTTGATGCTACTTGAGTGCTAGAGAGCGTAAAGTCACATTAAAGTCGCAAAAACACTTAAACGCACAGCAAAACGCGCTGGAAAAGCACATCAACCACAACCTGCATATATGTGACTCTAGCCTATGGCTGGCCATACACCATACAATTTTCCTATTCAATTTCCTATAGATTCACCTTCAACTATGCTGTGCAAGGGCCTGCCTGATTGCATGCAAATTAAAAGGGTTTTGATTTGACCTCATATTATATGGTTTTGGTAAGGAAAGTTGAACAAGAAAATTACATAGTGTATGGCCAGCCTTAGCAAAGGTTCTGGTTTTTACCCACAGGTGTATTGCAATATCCTATTTGGGGAGGACCGTTTCTCATAACCCCCCTGAAAAGAGGGCTTCACAATTTATGTACTGACAAGAAGCCTGTTGATAGGAGGAGACAGAAGAGAGATACAGAGATGAGCTCAGCCAAATCGGCCAACATTCGAGCAATGTATGACCAGCTTTAGTTAGCTCTGATAATACACTATATAATGTTTATTTGTTTTTGACTCATGTCTAAAAAGAAGTATAAAAAAAGTGGGTCTTCCTTTATATGCTACATGCCACCTAACGGGTAGCCCACTATGAAGCCATGGAAGACATACAAGACATACGCAACACAGTGGTTTATGACTCTACCTTCATGGCGTTTACATGTTCTCCCTATGCTTGTGTGAACTTCAAGATCATGTGGTAGGTTAACTGGCCCAAGAAGGTATACTTATATATACACTATATTACCAAAAGTATTGGGACACCTGCCTTTACAGGCACATGAACTTTAATGGCATCCCAGTCTTAGTCCGTAGGGTTCAATATTGAGTTGGCCCACCCACTATAACAGTTTCAACTCTTCTGGGAAGGTAGAAATAAACGTGAAAAGTTGCAGGGAGCTTTACCTGCTGGCGAAAAATATACATCTGAAGAAAAAAAAATGAGGGTGTGACCTGTCCACTGAATTATATAAAATATGCACCAACATGCCTCCATCCCAATTAGGTAAAAATTAAAGATAGAGGAGAAAAGCGGGACTTTGCGTGAGGCATGTTGGAAAAATACAATAATTTAACATTAATTGGCAGCAAAAAAAATGATTTCTTAAAATTTTATTTTTTTAATCTTGACAATAAAAAATAAAAAAGGAAAACAAATTGCCACTCAACATTACCTATAAACTGTAATATTACTTTTGGTAATATCGTGTACATGTGAGATAGGAATCTTAGATTGTAAGCTCTTGAGGACAGGGACTGATGTGAATGTACAAAAATATGCTAAGTGCTGCATAAATTGTTGGTGCATAAATGCATACCTGTGATAAATAATTACACAACAGAGTTCAGGGAACAGGTTGTACTTTGCTCCATCAGTGGTTTTTTTTTTTTTTTTTTTTTACTCTTATCCTTCCAGTGAAAGTCCACAGCTGTCCAATGCCACAAGCTCTATATTTGAGAGCTCAATGACTGATCTGAAGCAGGTGGAGCTCAGGACAAACTCTTATGCCCTGTACACATGGTCGGACATTGATCGGACATTCCGACAACAAAATCCTAGGATTTTTTCCGACGGATGTTGGCTCAAACTTGTCTTGCATACACACGGTCACACAAAGTTGTCGGAAAATCCGATCATTCTGAACGCAGTGACGTAAAACACGTACGTCAGGACTATAAACGGGGCAGTAGCCAATAGCTTTCATCTCTTTATTTATTCTGAGCACGCGTGGCACTTTGTGCGTCGGATTTGTGTACACACGATCGGAAATTCCGACAACGGATTTTGTTGTCGGAAAATTTTATAGCAAGCTCTCAAACTTTGTGTGTCCGAAAATCCAATGGAAAATGTGTGATGGAGCCCACACACGGTCGGAATTTCCGACAACAAGGTCCTATCACACATTTTCCGTCAGAAAATCCGACCGCGTGTACGGGGCATTAGTGTGGAATGCACCTGGCAGATCTGCTAACCCAAGGCTGCTTTATTTATTTATTTATTTATTTATTTATTTAAAGAAACCAGTCTAAAAAAAAAACTACAGATAGCTTTTTGCATCAGCAACACTAAACCTTGCATGGCTCCTCTGCCAAAAACTTTGTACGCCCAACGTACTTTTTTTATTATTATTATTACAGGGCTTTAGTTCCACTTTAATTTAAAATGTATCTTTATCAGGTTTTGTACCAGAATTGTAGTTTTATGTGATAAAAACTTAAATGAAATAATTTTAAAATAAATTCAAATTTAAAATGAAATATAATTAAAATAAAAAAAGGAATAAACCCCCCCAAACAAGGGACAAATGGCAGACTCCAGGCAATAATGCACAAGGAACCTTCTGCAAAATGGAAAGGGATTCTGGGCATTGCAAAAAAGGCCTCTTGTCACATTCAGAGCCTCCACAGTTTCCTCTCCCAGAAAGTCATAAAAAGTTGTCATTTTATTTCAAAGGATGGGAAATCTGTTAAGGTTAAGGTTAAGGTCTTACAAAGGTTTTCTGGAAAGAGAAGACCTGTACACCTATAATGCCGCGTACACACGACCGGACTTTCCGGCAAACTAGGTCAGAAGGGATTAGTCGATCGGACAATTCGATCTTGTGTGGGCTAGTCCGATCGTTTGTTGGGTAAAAAATCCTGATGGACCTAGAAATAGAATATGTTTCAAATCGGTCCGACGGACTAAAAATCGGGAAAACCGTTCGTCTGTGTGCTGGTCCAACGGACCAAATGCGATGCAAGGGAAGCTATTGGCTACTGGCTATTGAACTTCCTTTTTTTGTCCTGTTTATGTCATCACGTACAAAACGCACGGACTTTCGACCGGACTTAGTCCGTTCGTGTGTGGCCAAGTCCGTTAGTTCTGAAAGTCCGTCGGACCTCTGCTGAAAGTCTGTCGGGAAGACCGTCGGACCTAGTTTGCCGGAAAGTCCGGTCGTATGTACGCGGCATCAGACCTGTACAACATAACGTATTCTTTTTGTAATATTGAGTTCCCTTTAACTTGTAATACTAACCGAGTAAAAGTTATACAACCCTGCCCTCTGCTGGTAGAATTGCAGACTGCAGTTCTGCTATGCATTATACTAGTTTAACTAAAGGCAAAACTTTTTTAGTTTTGGGATGCCGTGGAGAGGGATTAGAACATCTGTTCGGTCTTTACTGCTTTCTGTGCCCCTATTAGGTAGGTTCACCTGCTGTATTTGTCCTGTTTACAGTTATCACTGAAAGTGAAAATAAAAGAAAATCACATATTTTGGGTTGTCATCAGAATAGTAATAGAGGGGAAATGTTTAAATGGGAACACACACACTACTTTCAACATTCAGGGATTGTATTTCTTTATATGAATTTTTACCGATACAAGCCACGTGGGGAAGGATCAACCTCTTTTTCCATTAGGGGTCTATCCCAGGGTATTTTTTCTTTGACAACCAGGGATTTCCTCTCACTTCCTGTTTTGGTTATTGGACAGGAAGTTAAGTGATATCTCCCCAATGGGACACAGATGGCAAAACAATACCTGATGGGTTATAATCCTCCTATACTCTATTCAAAATGAAAAAAAGTTTTGCCTTTAGTTCTACATTAATCAGCCAGTGTAAATAAAGATCTAAAGAATAATATATAGCACAAGCCACCTGTCACCATCATTTTCAGAATAAAATAAAAAAATATTTTTGCATCTGCATCTTATCCCAGGTTTGCTTCCCTCGCCTGTAAAGAAGTTTCAAAAACTAGCTTTTGGCTCCAGGTCTGCCAAGGGTGCTTTATTAAAGAATACACTATTATATTCAAGATTCATTCCGCTCAAAACTGCTATTTTACTTTTGGGTGGAGCTGTTTTGTTTTTCTTTTTAATCTTCCACTGGCTCCTTATACTTCTCGGGGACTAAAGATACAAAATCTGACTCCATTGCAGCCCTGCTGTCATTTTTGTTGATATTGTAAGATAAATGAAAAATACAATAAGGAAAGGAACACCTACATAAATCCGAAGCACCTGTAACCTGCAGTCCTGAGGCAACTGACAGTCCGGTCCTTCTCTCCAGTACTGGCATGTGGGGCATCACATATGATGGCTCTGGTCATGCACTAGATCAGTGATGGCGAACCTTGGCACCCCAGATGTTTTGGAACTACATTTCCCATGATGCTCATCCACTCTGCAGTGTAGTGGAGCATCATGGGAAATGTAGTTCCAAAACATCTGGGGTGCCAAGGTTCACCATCACTGCACTAGATGATGATGTGGGTGAGAGGGGCAATGACAGAGATCGGTAAGAAGAATGGCTTTGGGGGACTGGAATTGGTGGAGACGGAAAACACAGGACCCTGAATAAAGGTAAGTATTATTTCTATTCCCTTCTCTATTAAAAACTAGCATTGAATTTGTAACTGCCTAAAGTTGGGCTTTGATAGTGACCTGATTAGGCAGCACAGTGGATAAGGGATCCCGGGCTTGATTTCTAGTTTTTAAGTTTGTACATCTTCCTCCTGTCTGTATGGAATTTCTTCTAGAATACCTGTATACACGTTTATAGGTTGATTGGCTTCCCTTTGGTTGTTATGGGTCAATTGTGGAGCCTATGCCTTCAAAATCACCTGTCACAGGTATAAACATGAACACTCCATTGGTATTGATGTTTATGCCTGCATGTGGCCAATGGGTAAAGTGTGCCTCTATGTCTGTCCATTACCTTAACATAGCTCCCAACTGTCCCTGATTTGGAGTAATGTCCCTCTGTCCCTCATTCCTCCTCATTCGTCCCTCATTTTGTTCTGATTCATATAGTTGTATATAAAATTCACTTTATCTATCAAAAAGTGTTTTCCAAGTCTAAACCTTTCATCCAATTTCTAAATTGCTGCATTTGTAAATTCCAAAAGCCAATAAAAAGGAAAAGTAGTGGTAAAAAAAAGCATTTGTGGGGTTAACCAATCTTATTTTTTTTTAACAATTCTCCTTTAAGGGGGAGTGGTAAAGGGTGTGTCCTATGCCTGCATACTTTTGCTGATAGGTGTCCCTCATTCCTGTCTCAAAAAGTTGGGAGGTATGCCTTAATTCTATGGCAAGCTTAATTTTTAGACTCTTTTCTGCATTCTTTCACTTCATGCTAATTCTCCTATACTTTGTGTATCAGTAGAAGAAGCTCTAATTCATCCCAAAAGTGTTCTGTTGGGTTGAGGTCAGGACTCTGTGCACTCCAGTCAAGTTTCTCCACCCCAAACTCGCTCATCCATGTCTTTATTGACCTTGTTTTGTGCACTGATCCAAATCATTTGGTGGAGGGGGGATTATGGTGTGGGGGTTGTTTTTCAGGGGTTGGGTTTGGCCCCTTAGTTCCAGTGAAGGGAACTTCTAAGGCGTCAGCATACCAAGACATTTTGGACAATTTCATGCTCTCAACTTTATGGGAACAGTTTGGGGATGGCCCCTTCCTGTTCCAACATGACTGCGCACCAGTGCACAAAGCAAGGTCCTTAAAGACATGGATGAACATGTTTGGGGTGGAGGAACTTGAATGGCCTGCATAGAGTCCTGACCTCAACCCGATAGAACACCTTTGGGATGAATTATAGGGGAGACTGTGAGCCAGGTTTTTTCGTCCACATCAGTGCCTGACCTCACAAATGGTCAAACATTCCCATAGACACACTCCTAAACCTTGTGGACAACCTTCCCTGATGTGTTGAAGCTGTTTTAACTGCAAAGGGCGGGCCAACTCAATATTGAACTCTACAGACTAAGACTGGGATGCCAGTAAAGTTCATGTGCGTTTGAAGGCAGGTGTCCCAAAAATTTTGGTAATATAGTGTATATGCATACAGCTGGTGTTGCTGGCCTGTGCTGGGACCACACTCAATTTGCACCCCAAGCACTGTGACCGCACTGTCACTGTTAATGTTCAGGAGCTGTTGGCACAGGCTCCTGATCATGTGATCACTGTGACAGTCTACCACAGTGATCACAAGACTGAAAAGCCTTTGTAATAGTTATAGCTGAAAAGGGTGGGCCAAAATCAATATTAAACCTTACAGACTTATGCCCCGTACACACGGTCGGATTTTCCAACGGAAAATGTGTGATAGGACCTTGTTGTCGGAAATTCCGATCGTGTGGAGGCTCCATCACACATTTTCCATCGGATTTTCCGACCCACAAAGTTTGTTGTCGGAAATTCCGATCGTGTGTACACAAATCCGACGGACAAAGTGCCACGCATGCTCAGAATAAATAAAGGGATGAAAGCTATTGGCCACTGCCCCATTTATAATCCCGACGTACGTGTTTTACGTCACTGCGTTTAGAACGATCGGATTTTCCGACAACTTTGTGTGACCGTGTGTATGCAAGACAAGTTTGAGCCAACATCCGTCTGAAAAAATCCTAGGATTTTGTTGTCGGAATGTCCGAACAAAGTCCGACCGTGTGTACGGGGCATAAGACTAGGATGCCATTAAAGTTCAGGTGCGTGTAAAGGCAGGCATCCCAATATTTTTGGCACAGGCTCCTCATTATGTGATCACTGTAACAGTTAACCACAGTGATCACAAGACTGAGAAGCCTTTGTAACAGCTCTGGCATTATAACCTTTTAAAGGTAGACTCCTGCTGTCTGAAAAGGGTTAAAGTGATTGTAAACGATCATCTTGTAAAACAGCCCATTCAGTTTAAAACTTAAACAAAAGGCAAAACATTTGTGTATAGAAAAAAAAACACACATTATAAATACCCTTTCCCCCCCTTTTTTATAAGTAAAATAAAATAAAAGGTCTGCAGTCACCAGTGATACACCTCCATCCCTATATACATATGCAAAAAAAGAGAGAGTCGCCCTGGGACTTTAAATGAGGTGGTCACAGTAAGCCACTGAGTAACACTGATGAGCGAGCTATGATCTCGCGAAACGCACGTGGGGTTTTCTGATGCGTGCATTTGTATATACTGCATTGTATAACGTTTGTATCAACTTTATTCTCTTCATTATGTGCAAATCCATTGGCTGAGCTAATATGCTCTATTATCCATGTATGTATATTAATTTTAATAAACATTTATACTGTTATCACTCTTGTTACTCAGTGGCTAACTGTGACCACCTCATTTAAAGTCCCAGGGCGACTCTCTCTTTTTTTGCCTTTTTTATAAGTGATCACATTCCCTCTGCTCCCTTTGTTCTCAGCTGCATAAGAGCTGGGGGAGAAGAAACAGTAGCACACTGAGCTTCCAAGTGAATGGCTCTGTGAGGGTGGGGGGGGGGGGATGGATGTCAGTCTGATCATTGGAGGAGAGCACACTGAGTTCCCAGTATAGCTCAAGAACTGACCACAGTTTGTTCTCCTGCTTATTGTGGTCGGTTTTTGATAGGAAAGCAGAGGGACTGGCAAGAACAACAGGGATTTCACACAAAGGAATACAAAGAGAACAGGATATTTTTTCATACAAGTGCATGGTACAGCGATCACATATCTGGAATATGAAATGCTAGGGTAACAAACGCTTTAAGTGGACTATGGTGAAGCAGGTAAGTCTATGGTATTGTCATAATAAAGTATAAAGTCCTGGACAATAGGATGGGGTAGAAAAAGCATAGGAGTAAAAAAACTGAACTTTTCATTTATGGAAGGGAGACAAGCTAAGCACTATCTTATCTTAACCAGCTATAAAACCCCAAATGGGATTTTAGAAAAAGAACAAAACTTTCCTGGAAAGTATAACGTTCACTGGGTCCCCATGCCTATAAACAACAATGACAAGTAGAACAATTATTATTGAGAAGAAGAGGCATATTGTACTTTTTGTTCCTTACGTCGTTTATGTCTAAAACTTAGACAATCACAATGAGAAAATAAGACACAGTGATAGTGTTTTTTATTCCTAAGGGCTTGTCCCAGCTGCCAAACCCAATGTGCTGTCAGCTCTGTGACCCCAAACAATAGTTTTACCACCACGCTGAAAGTCGCCAGCTGTTTAACTTTAACAGATATAAAGTACCCAAGTAATTTAAATCCCCCCTTTGGCAATTTTAATTAAATTACTTGTCCTGTTTGCATTTCCTTAAAAGAATTGTATATAAATACTGCTAGCAAGATAGAAAAATTTCCTTTTCGTTTAACCGCCTGCGTTTTTTTAATTACATGCATATGCCAAGTTTGGTCAACACAAGTCAGTTGAACTTGATGTTAAAAAAAAAAAAGAATGTACAGAACCAACCAACTGGATGTCTGAGAAAAAGACGGATTTTAGAATTGCTGACTGTTGCACCACTTGCCGACCAGCCGCCATCATTATACTGCGGCAGGTCGGCTCGTTCCCGCAAATCGCCGTAGCTGTACGTCGGCCCTTTAACCACTTCCATACCCGGCCTATTCTGGCACTCCTCTCCTACATGTAAAAATCAGAACTTTTTTGCTAGCAAATTACTCAGAACCCCCCAAACATTATATATTGTTTTTTAGCAGACACCCTAGGGAATAAAATGGCGGTCGTTGCAACTTTTTTTCTGGCACAGTATTTGCGCAACAATTTTCTAAACGTAGAAATGAAGATGGGTGACTTTTAAGGTACATAGAGAATGAACATGCTAGAATCTAAAAATTTAATTATTTATTTCAAAAAGTTTATAAAAAGTGAAAAATACAGTGTATAACAGTCATAGGTACATACACATTTGCCTATTAAATGACAGTGAAAAAGACTGTAATCACATATGTATAAATAGGTATCATGTCCACAATTTTCAACATGTTTCGCCGATGTGGCTTCATCAGGAAAGGGACATAATGCTTTATTTAGTAACCATAAAAACATACAATCTTCCAGCTCTTGGTGTATGAGAAGAAAACAGAGAAAATACTAAGTTAATACATAATATTTTTTCGTTATTTATTATCAACACACATATAACAAAAAAAAAGGGGGGGGCATTCCACCTCCCATACCTTGAGGGGCGTGAGGGTGTACTCAAACGATGTTGCTCACAGGTAATTTGGCAACGCTTATCCACACGTTGGTCCCAAAATGGCCAGATCTCCTGCAGGGGGAGATGTAATTTTTATCCAGAGTCACACAATGGTGCCTGTAACACATAAGGAGTATTCTAAATTTATAGGATTTAAACATGAACTCACCCCCAGAGTAGAGAAAACTTAGGTGGAGTATTCGCTGGGAGCTCATTTGGATGGGATAAAAGTATTGTCCTTAAATTGGTATAGCTGCATGTAAATTGCACTTATATTTAAGATATTACAGAAGCCGGTAGTGATACCTAGTTTTCAAAAGCTTTCAATGCCCAACGGTCATAATAAACCACGAGACAATAAAGGTATATACAGCAAGACAAGAGGGTGATCAGCCAGCACAGCCAACAGCCAAAGAGTGCAGTTGCAAGGTCAAACCTATCAAAAAAGACAGCAAACAAGGAAAAAGAGAGATTAAGATACTATTGTAAAAGTAGTAAGGGCTCAGCCATGGTATACAGGTATAAATCCACGATCTCATGCTTACCAGCCCGGACATGACATCATAATGTTGCGCCTGGGCCTCCGATGGTCATAGAGATGACCGGTGACCATCTGGTCACTGGAAATCTCTATGCTCATCATCCGGCGGCGGCCGATTCTTTCTCCAGGCCCCCGATGGCACAGGAGAGCCCGGAGAAGCATCGGATGGCGGCGGGAGGAGGGGGATGTCCCGTCCTGTCACCTGTAAGAACGATCGAGCGGCGCAACTGCTGCTATGATCATTCTTATGGTGCACAGAATCGCCAGCTGAAAACAAGGATATCTGAATGATGTCTGCGGCTGCAGGCATCATTCAGATATTCCCACTGAAAGTCCAGGACGTCATATGACGTCCTTGGGTGGGGAGAACAGCTATAGCAGGTGCGCACACGTGCCCGCTATGCAGTTGGGGACCCGATGCCACGCGCAATAGGGGGCATGAGAGCCAGAACGGGGATGTGTGTGTAAACACACACACACACACACACATCCCTGTTCTGACAGGAGAGGAGACAGGGGCGGCTTCAGACATTTTTTTTGGGGGGGGTTCTGTGTGGGTGCTGAAAGCATAAGTGGTGGTGCTAATGCGGCACGCGTCGCCCTCTTGTGGGAGTGGTCAAAAGTGGGTGTGGCCAAAAAGTGTGTGTTTTTTTCATTGTCTCTCCCATTGTATAGATAAAATAGGACCTTCGGGCGCACATAATTAAATGTGGGAGTAAAACAAGCCCAAATGGAACCAGCAATGATAAACCTCAGCATGTATAAGGGCCAGCAATGACAACCCCTAGTACATGTTAGGGCCAGCCAGAACACCCAGCACAGCACAACAGTGAGCAGCATACAGTGGAGGTCAGTGAGCAGTACACAGCAAACAGTGCAGAGCAGGAGTGAGCCCTTAGAGTGCCCAGATTAGGAGTGAGCCCTTAGAGTGCCCAGATTAGGAGTGAGCCCTTAGAGTGCCCAGATTAGGAGTGAGCCCTTAGAGTGCAAAGAGAAAGAGAGTGCCCCCTTTAGAGGGCCCACAGCACAATGGTGACCCCATACACAGTGCCCACAGCAGGAGGGTGACCCCATACACAGTGCCCACAGCACAACAGTGACCCCATAGACCAATGGTGCACTGTTATGGGGACACCTGATCATCATTTGGGCACTGTAAGTACATAGTTGCCAACATTGCAAAAAAAAATGTGGGACACTTTTTTGGCTGTAGGCGGAGCCGCACAATAATTAGGGGGCGGGGCATTCATTTGTAGGCGTGGTTTAGGGAAAAATACAAGTGCGTCGCGCGAAGCGCGCCGTGGCAAAAATGGGCGTGGTTTGTGCGCAATAGTGGGCGTGGCTTAAATGGGCGTGGCTCAAGAGGGTGTGGTTAGAGTCTGAGATGAATGAGGGATGGAGAGGGAAAGGGGGAAAGGGGGAGAGGGGGAGAGGGGAATGACGGGACAGCAGCCCCAGATCCTACACAATAAAAATATGTGTATTCTAGAAAGTTTAACAATCAGCAGATAAAGATACTCCAAACACCAGGTGTTAGCACTTCAATCATCCCGGCACCATGGTTGTTATGGTGTCAGGTTGATTGAAGCGCATTATTTCTATTATTACATTGTAATATAAAATGAAATTATTTAACTCACCATAATGCAGAAATCAGTGGGAACCCTGAGCGTGTCACCTGCCACCAGATGCCATCAGGTGTCCCCAGCGGAGTCCCCCCTTACATCAGACATTGCCAGCAGAGTCCCTCCTTACATCAGACATTGCCAGCAGAGTCCCCCCCTTACATCAGACATTGCCAGCAGAGTCCCCCCCTTACATCAGACATTGCCAGCAGAGTCCCCCCTTACATCAGACATTGCCAGCAGAGTCCCCCTTTACATCAGACATTGCCAGCAGAGTCCCCCCCTTACATCAGACATTGCCAGCAGAGTCCCCCCCTTACATCAGACATTGCCAGCAGAGTCCCCCCCTTACATCAGACATTGCCAGCAGAGTCCCCCCCTTACATCAGACATTGCAGCGGAGTCCCCCCTTACATCAGACATTGCCAGCGGAGTCCCCCCTTATATCAGACATTGCAGCGGAGTCCCCCCTTACATCAGACATTGCAGCGGAGTCCCCCCTTACATCAGACATTGCCAGCGGAGTCCCCCCTTACATCAGACATTGCCAGCGGAGTCCCCCCTTACATCAGACATTGCCAGCGGAGTCCCCCCTTACATCAGACATTGCCAGCGGATTCCCCCCTTACATCAGACATTGCCAGCGGATTCCCCCCTTACATCAGACATTGCCAGCGGAGTCCCCCCTTACATCAGACATTGCCAGCGGAGTCCCCCCTTACATCAGACATTGCCAGCGGAGTCCCCCCTTACATCAGACATTGCCAGCGGAGTCCCCCCCTTACATCAGACATTGCCAGCAAAGCCCCCCCTTACATCAGACATTGCAGCGGAGTCCCCCCTTACATCAGACTTTGCAGCGGAGTCCCCCCTTACATCTACATCAGCCATTGCCAGCAGAGTCCCCCCCTTACATCTACATCAGACATTGCGAGCAGAGTCCCCCCCTTACATCAGACATTGCCAGCAGAGTCCCCCCCTTACATCAGACATTGCCAGCAAAGCCCCCCCTTACATCAGACATTGCAGCGGATTCCCCCCTTACATCAGACATTGCAGCGGAGTCCCCCCTTACATCAGACATTGCAGCGGAGTCCCCCCTTACATCAGACATTGCCAGCGGAGTCCCCCCTTACATCAGACATTGCCAGCGGAGTCCCCCCTTACATCAGACATTGCAGCGGAGTCCCCCCTTACATCAGACATTGCAGCGGAGTCCCCCCTTACATCAGACATTGCCAGCGGAGTCCCCCCTTACATCAGACATTGCCAGCAGAGTCCCCCCCTTACATCAGACATTGCCAGCAAAGCCCCCCCTTACATCAGACATTGCAGCGGAGTCCCCCCTTACATCAGACATTGCCAGCGGAGTCCCCCCTTACATCAGACATTGCCAGCGGAGTCCCCCCTTACATCAGACATTGCCAGCAAAGCCCCCCCTTACATCAGACATTGCAGCGGAGTCCCCCCTTACATCAGACATTGCCAGCGGAGTCCCCCCTTACATCAGACATTGCAGCGGAGTCCCCCCTTACATCAGACATTGCCAGCGGATTCCCCTCTTACATCAGACATTGCCAGCGGAGTCCCCCCTTACATCAGACATTGCAGCGGAGTCCCCCCTTACATCAGACATTGCAGCGGAGTCCCCCCTTACATCAGACATTGCCAGCGGATTCCCCCCTTACATCAGACATTGCAAGCGGAGTCCCCCCTTACATCAGACATTGCCAGCGGAGTCCCCCCTTACATCAGACATTGCAGCGGAGTCCCCCCTTACATCAGACATTGCCAGCGGATTCCCCTCTTACATCAGACATTGCCAGCGGAGTCCCCCCTTACATCAGACATTGCAGCGGAGTCCCCCCTTACATCAGACATTGCAGCGGAGTCCCCCCTTACATCAGACATTGCCAGCGGATTCCCCCCTTACATCAGACATTGCAGCGGAGTCCCCCCTTACATCAGACATTGCCAGCGGAGTCCCCCCTTACATCAGACATTGCCAGCGGAGTCCCCCCTTACATCAGACATTGCCAGCGGAGTCCCCCCTTACATCAGACATTGCCAGCGGAGTCCCCCCTTACATCAGACATTGCCAGCGGAGTCCCCCCTTACATCAGACATTGCAAGCGGAGTCCCCCCTTACATCAGACATTGCCAGCGGAGTCCCCCCTTACATCAGACATTGCCAGCGGATTCCCCCCTTACATCAGACATTGCAGCGGAGTCCCCCCTTACATCAGACATTGCCAGCGGATTCCCCCCTTACATCAGACATTGCCAGCGGAGTTCCCCCTTACATCAGACATTGCAAGCGGAGTCCCCCCTTACATCAGACATTGCCAGCGGAGTCCCCCCTTACATCAGACATTGCCAGCGGAGTCCCCCCTTACATCAGACATTGCCAGCGGAGTCCCCCCTTACATCAGACATTGCCAGCAAAGCCCCCCCTTACATCAGACATTGCAGCGGAGTCCCCCCTTACATCAGACATTGCCAGCAAAGCCCCCCTTTACATCAGACATTGCAGTGGAGTCCCCCCTTACATCAGACATTGCAGCGGAGTCCCCCCTTACATCAGACATTGCAGCGGAGTCCCCCCTTACATCAGACATTGCAGCGGAGTCCCCCCTTACATCAGACATTGCAGCGGAGTCCCCCCTTACATCAGACATTGCAGGGGAGTCCCCCCTTACATCAGAAATTGCCAGCGGATTCCCCCCTTACATCAGACATTGCAAGCGGAGTCCCCCCTTACATCAGACATTGCCAGCGGAGTCCCCCCTTACATCAGACATTGCCAGCGGAGTCCCCCCTTACATCAGACATTGCCAGCGGAGTCCCCCCTTACATCAGACATTGCCAGCAAAGCCCCCCCTTACATCAGACATTGCAGCGGAGTCCCCCCTTACATCAGACATTGCAGCGGATTCCCCCCTTACATCAGACATTGCAGCGGAGTCCCCCCTTACATCAGACATTGCAGCGGAGTCCCCCCTTACATCAGACATTGCCAGCGGATTCCCCCCTTACATCAGACATTGCCAGCGGAGTCCCCCCTTTCATCAGACTTTGCAGCGGAGTCCCCCCTTACATCAGACATTGCAGCGGAGTCCCTCCTTACATCAGACATTGCAGCGGAGTCCCCCCTTACATCAGACATTGCAGCGGAGTCCCCCCTTACATCAGACATTGCCAGCGGATTCCCCCCTTACATCAGACATTGCCAGCGGAGTCCCCCCTTACATCAGACATTGCAGCGGAGTCCCCCCTTACATCAGACATTGCAAGCGGAGTCCCCCCTTACATCAGACATTGCCAGTGGAGTCCCCCCTTACATCAGACATTGCCAGCGGAGTCCCCCCTTACATCAGACATTGCCAGCGGAGTCCCCCCTTACATCAGACATTGCCAGCAAAGCCCCCCCTTACATCAGACATTGCAGCGGAGTCCCCCCTTACATCAGACTTTGCAACGGAGTCCCCCCTTACATCAGACATTGCAGCGGAGTCCCCCCTTACATCAGACATTGCCAGCAAAGCCCCCCCTTACATCAGACATTGCAGCGGAGTCCCCCCTTACATCAGACTTTGCAACGGAGTCCCCCCTTACATCAGACATTGCAGCGGAGTCCCCCCTTACATCAGACATTGCAGTGGAGTCCCCCCTTACATCAGACATTGCAGCGGAGTCCCCCCTTACATCAGACATTGCAGCGGATTCCCCCCTTACATCAGACATTGCCAGCGGAGTCCCCCCTTTCATCAGACTTTGCAGCGGAGTCCCCCCTTACATCAGACATTGCAGCGGAGTCCCTCCTTACATCAGACATTGCAGCGGAGTCCCCCCTTACATCAGACATTGCAGCGGAGTCCCCCCTTACATCAGACATTGCCAGCGGATTCCCCCCTTACATCAGACATTGCCAGCGGAGTCCCCCCTTACATCAGACATTGCAGCGGAGTCCCCCCTTACATCAGACATTGCAAGCGGAGTCCCCCCTTACATCAGACATTGCCAGTGGAGTCCCCCCTTACATCAGACATTGCCAGCGGAGTCCCCCCTTACATCAGACATTGCCAGCGGAGTCCCCCCTTACATCAGACATTGCCAGCAAAGCCCCCCCTTACATCAGACATTGCAGCGGAGTCCCCCCTTACATCAGACTTTGCAACGGAGTCCCCCCTTACATCAGACATTGCAGCGGAGTCCCCCCTTACATCAGACATTGCAGTGGAGTCCCCCCTTACATCAGACATTGCAGCGGAGTCCCCCCTTACATCAGACATTGCAGCGGAGTCCCCCCTTACATCAGACATTGCAGCGGAATCCCCCCTTATATCAGACATTGCAGCGGAGTCCCCCCTTACATCAGACATTGCAGCGGAGTCCCCCCTTACATCAGACATTGCAGCGGAGGGGAGGGAGAATTTTTTTTCCCCCCTCAAGCAGAAGCTGGGAACACTTTGACTTACCGAATGACACACTAGCTCCCCCCACGTGGCACCGACTGTTCCCTGGTGGTCCCGGCCTCGGGCTCCCCCGGACCTTTCACGTTCTCCTCCTTGGTGCTGTGTAAACAGGAGGAGGCAAACTTCTTCCTCCTCCGAGTGAGAGTCCTGGCACTGACACAGCAGCAGTCAGCGTGACACAGCGGTGCGCACCTCCTCCCCCATCCATCCATGTGCTCCGACTGCGAAGTAGCCACGCCCCTGCTTGCCATACTTGGCAAATCAAGGCAGGCAGAAGGAGCAGGTGTCCTCCTTGTCCAATAGAGGACAAAATGAGCCAGGGGGGAGGATACCGAAGCTGCGGCGATAGTACTAATTAACTCAATAATGCCCAAAAAAATGTACGATCTTGGGACAAGCAAGGAAATTCAGGACAAATCCCGGGAAATAAAAAAATCGGGACGAGGCTCCCGAATTCGTGTATGTCCCGGGAAATTCGGGACTATTGGCAAGTATGTAAGTAGCAGGCACAGGCACTCCTGATCTGCGTGGCATTCTAATGATTGCTGTACATGTCTCCAAGCCCAATGAGAGGGCTGATATCAGAGGATGCAGATCAGGCCCCTCAATCAGTGTAATGCAGCATACTGCTATAGATCAGAGGACTGATATATATGGACCCCCCCCCTCCCTACCAGGCTCAGCAGCTACAATAAAAACAGAAGATGCCTGCAGCAGTGATCAGCCTCGCTCCTCCTAAGCCTTCCTCCTCGGAGCACACCATGTGACACACACATCATGTGACACACACACCCCTCTTATCCTCTGATAGGCTCAGTAAGCCCTGCAGACTGCAATGCACTGAGTGCAGCAGCTCTGTTCTGCTCCCTCACTGCTCCCCCCACCATATAAGTAAACACAGCTTCTCTCCTCCTCTCTCTCCTTAAAGTGGAGTTCCACCCACTTTTACAACTCTTCAGCATCCCTCACTAAACTGTGCACTGTAAACAAATTGGATATCTTTTTATTTTTTTTCTCAGCACCTACTGTATATCTGCTGTATTCATGTTTCACTTCCTCCTCCCTGGCCGCGGCCCACTGCATCATTTCCTGTTTGCAATGCCTTCTGGGAAGGGGCGGAAACTTCCTCTGAAACTGCCGTTGCTATGGAAACCTGACCTGAAACCTAATACACTGCTTGTGCTGCACTGAGCATGTGGGGTGGCAACTTCCTCGGAAACTGCTATTTCTATGGAAACCTGACCTGAAACCTATTACACTGCTTGTGCTGCACTGAGCATGTGCGAGATCTGCAAGGATGAGATCCAGGAAGAAATACAGTCTGGCTTCAGATGCCCACACTTAAGATGGCCACGGCCTGCTGTAAGTTTATAAAATAACAAACTACTGCTATAAACTAACAAAACAGACCTTAGTTTACAGACTAATTTTACTAGAATACATTAAGCTTGTGTATTATAGGGGTATTTTTATTTAAAAAGTATAATTTCGGCCGGAACACCACTTTAAAATACCGGCTTCCTCCAGGTTCCTGTGGCCCCGCCCTGGGCTGGGCTCTCTCTGCTGCTTCCATCCAAATTCTTTTGGCGGCAAATGCAGGAGACGAGCACTGGATCAATCCGCCACTGATGCAGGCTCCTCACCACCCAGCCCCTGCTGGGTCTAACTGATCATTAGCGGCTTATTTGGCTGTATCCCTCCACTTTACAAAAGAGTCCCTAGCCACTTGCAGACAGGATTCACAGCAGGTACCAAATAATTTGTTTAAAATTCTGTGACTGTACTGTAATACCTCTGAGAAAATTTTGGGGGTGCTATGAGGGCGCTTGAAGATTTTTTGGGGGAGCTTCAGCACACCCAAGCACCCACCTGGCGCCGCCACTGAGAGGAGCGACAGATCGTCTGTTCCTACTAATCAGGAACAGCGATATGTCTCTTCCTCTAGTCAGTCACATCCCCCCACAGTTAGAAACACTTATGAGGGAACACATTTAACCCCTTGATCGCCCCCTAGTGTTAACCCCTTTCCATAGTTGCCAACATTGAAAAAAAATATGTGGGACACTTTTTTGGCTGTAGGCGGAGCCGTACAATAATTAGGGGGTGGGGCATTCGTTTGTAGGTGTGGTTTAACAAAAAATTCATACGTGCGACCCCCTCCATCAGTGCAGACCCCCTCCATCAGTGCAGACCCCCCTCTATTATTGCAGCCCCCCCTCGATTAGTGCAACCCCCCTCAGTGCAGCCCCCCTCTATTAGTGCAGACCCCCCTCAGTGCAGACCCCCTCTATTAGTGCAGCCCCCCTCAGTTAGTGCAGCCCCCCTCAGTACAGCCCCCCCTCAGTTAGTGCAGCCCCCCCTCTATTAGTGCAGACCCCCCTCAGTGCAGCCCCCCTCAGTGCAGCCCCCCTCTATTAGTGCAGCCCCCCTCAGTTAGTGCAGCCACCCCTCAGTGCAGCCCCCCTCAGTTAGTGCAGCCCCCCCCTCAGTGCAGCCCCCCTCTATTAGTGCAGCCCCCCTCAGTTAGTGCAGCCACCACTCAGTGCAGCCCCCCTCAGTTAGTGCAGCCCCCCCCTCAGTGCAGCCCCCCTCAGTTAGTGCAGCCCCCCTCAGTTAGTGCAGCCCCCTCAATGCAGCCCGGCCCCCGCTCAGTGCAGGAGCGGCCGGTGTTCTGCCGAGAAAGTTCCACTCTGCAATGGAGGACCCCCTGTACTGCGCAGGCGCAGAGCTTGCGCAGTACGGGCTGGGAGCTATCAGCAAGACACGGCGACGACGCCGTGTCTTCTGCTCGCTTCAGTGGAGAGGGGTGGGGCCGTGCAGCTAAAGAAGGCGCTTCATTGGCTGCACGGATCGAGCCCCCTTCCCCTCTTCACTGAACACTAGAGGAAGAGAGAGCGGCGGCGCCGGCCGCCATTTTGCTGGAGCCCGCTGCTCCAAAAAAAAAAACAAAAAACAAAAACCAACATTCCCGATTTTCCTTATGGGAAATCCCGAATTCGGGACACTCTCCAATCGGGACGAGGGTCCCAAAATCGGGATTGTCCCGGGAAAATCGGGACTGTTGGCAACTATACCTTTCCCTATCAGTGACATTTACACAGTAATCAGTGCTTTTTAATAGCACTGATCGCTGTATAAATGTCAATGGTCCCAAAAATGTGTCAAAAGTGTCCGATCCGTCCGCCGCAATGTCACAGTCCCGCTAAAAATCGCAGATCGCCGCCATTACTAGTAAAAGAAAATATTCATAAAAATGCCATCAATCTGTTCCCTATTTGGTAGACGCTATAACTTTTGTGCAAATTAATCAATATACACTTATTGCGATTTTTTTTTTTACCAAAAATATGTAGAAGAATATATATTGGCCTAAACTGAAGAAAAAAAATTCTTTTTTTTACATTTTTTGGGGATATTTATTATAGCATAAAATATTGTTTTTTTTTCTCAAAATTGTCGCTCTTTTTTTGTTTATAGAGTAAAAAATAAAAAACTCAGAGGTGATCAAATACCACCAAATGAAAGCTGCATTTGTGGGGAAAAAAAGGACATCAATGGTTGTTAAGGGGGAAAATCTTCCAGTCCTTAAGTAGTTAAACCCTTTGGTAGTGAATGCATTTCTGTTCATGAACAGCAAAGGTTTCTTTATAAGTTTCAAATGTTTTTTTCTGTGGCAAAATAGCTTCATTAATAGTAAAATGTGAGCTTTAGCCTTTACCCATTGGCCCTGGGCTGGTTATCTGACATTGAATGCTTCCTCTTAGTACAGGATGTTACCCCTAAGGAGGTTATGGCAGCTGGTAGCTCTTTTCCTAATGATAAGGCCCCTTGGCCTGATGGCCTACCGATTGAATTTTATAAAACACATGTGGCGCTGCATGCCCCTAAATTGGCATCCCTGTATTGCAAATGTCTAGATTCCTCTTCGTTGCCACCCTCCATGAGAGAAGCTCATGTCATCCTGTAAAAAATTATTGTATGATCTCTAAAGGGATTTTTAAGGCAATGAAAATTTAGATTTTAAATAAAAATCAATTTTATTAATATCAATCAGAGTTAGAAAATCCGAAAATTACAAAAGACATGATCAAACAAACAAGTGTTCAAGGTTCAAAATTCAAAAATGAATTGTATATACATCAAATAATAATTATATCACATTACAAATATTGCATAAAAGGAGAGTATATGGAAGGAAGTGATGTATCACACCACCCGAAACAGTCACCACAGATGACAACCGTGGTGTGGAGTAGTGGGATTCCAACGCGTTTCAACATATATATTTCAAAGAAAAGTCTTCTTCAAGGAAATACATCACAGTCTAAAAAAACAAAAATCATAATGTTATTTGTGAATATGTATATATACATTTCCTGCATTGTGAGACTATCACATAACTTACATCCTCCCAAAGCATCTCGTGGGTAAGTGTAATCTCCTATGTCAGGGTAAGGAGTCCCAAACCTCCAGGGGTTTAAGTTGTCCTATATCTCTACAAGACGGCTGGATAGAAAAATTGATCCCGATATTTGGTGTTTTCAGCATCAAATAACTGATGGCTGTCTGTAAAAATAGGGCATAATGAATAAAGGGTACTGGTGGAGTAGTAGTGGGAGGGCAGGGAAGCAGGGGAGCGCCACAGCAAGCTCCCCCGCCTCCTCGCCCCCCCCACCCCACACACATAAAACCCCCCTAAACAGTAAATCTAACAACAAGTACTTGCCTCCCAATATAGGGAGGGTCCTGTTCCAAAGTGAGTGTATAGGGCAAAGAACACTTACTTTCTCAAAGATGCCAGTAGCATAGCCTGGAACGACAAGGGTCCATGTAGATCCAACATAAAGTTAGCCCTGATACTACTTGGTGGATTCCGAGGGGAGAATGACGCCATTTTGCCGTCTCTGGCATCCTATATGTGGTGTGGGCTGGGATAGGGCGCCGCGCCGTCGCGGTTCGCCTATTAAAGTCACTGTCGGGTGCGCTCAACGTAAAAACGTTAAGCGTCACCTAGGCAACGGACGGCGCCGCAGAGACCGCGCATGCGTGCCGTGATGGCGTGCGTATGGTTGCGCACGCACACTGTGACGTGCCGTGTCTAACCCAGCGTGAGATACTATTGTATGGGCCAGCGATTATGTTGGAAAAGGGCTGTGCCCATACATGGAATTGTGTAATAATAAGGCCATCCACACAGGGCAAAAGATAGTTACCATTGGTGAAAGTCCTAAAAGAAAACCCCTTTACAGATCCCCTTAATAAACCCCTAAATACCAAGTCCCACCATGTGGGTACTGCGGGGGGAGGGGGGGGATAAGGGGTCAAACAGATTGAACTAAATCCATATATGAAGGAGTCTTATTGAACCACACTATATCCCCATATCCCACTCTAGATAGAAAACGTGGGAGGAGGACTGGGACTTGTAACCACCGACACAGAAATCCCTGCCTAAAGAAAAACCAAGGCAGGGGAATATAGTAGGCCCCAATGTATAATATATCAATGGGCCCCCCTGTGTCGGGTAGGTATAGGACATTGGGGTGAAACCACCTTTGGGGCCTTTTTGGGGACTGATCACCCCTGCATGGTACACTCCCGCAGAGGTGCAGAAGGGGATAGCAAGGTGCAGGAGACGAGCTGAAAAAGAATATCAATGTTGATAATAGAAATTGAAGATAACAACAATAACAATGACAAAGAAAAATTAAATCACACAATTCAACCTGGAAAGGGCTCGGAGATACTGGCCCCGACCAGGGGGTTTTGGTGACATATTTGCTAGACGCAAAGTGGGACTGCGACATTGCGGCAGACACATCTGACCCTAAGTGACACTTTTTGGTGACCAGTGACACCAATACAGTGATCAGTGCTATAAAAATGCACTGATCACTGTATAAATGACACTGGCAGGGAAGGGGTTAACACTAGGGGGGGATCAAGGGGTTAAGTATTCCCTAGGGAGGTGTTTCTAACTGTATGGGAGACGGACTGACTGGCTGAAGAGAGAGATCGCTTGTTCCTGATCACTAGGAACAGCAGATCTTTCTCTCCTCCCCTGTCAGAACAAGGATCTGTTTGTTTACATTGACAGATCCCCATTCTGGCTCTCCTTCCCACGATCACGGGTGGCCGGTCGACATCGAGTCCGCTGGACCCACGGGCGAGCCTCCGGTGGCAGGAAAAAGCTAGTACATGGACCGATGTACCGGTATGTCGATTCGCGCAGGGGAGCCCACCTACCGCAGTATATCTGCGGCGGCTGGTTGGGAACTGGTTATTTCATACAACTTAGTTAGTACCACAAATGTTACATACTTCTGTCTTCTCTAAAAAAGGTGGTCTTGGGAGGTGGGTAGAGGGTGGGACCAAGGAATGGTACTCGGAGGTGGGTAGGGACAAAGACAAGGGGTGACTTGGATTAGTTCCTGCACCTATTCTCAGAGAAAAAAATATCCCTGGGGAGCAGGTATCGAGTTTTGACAGGTACCCGCTCCCACTTCCACTCAGGCCGCCTAGGCGATCCGAGCGGAAGTTCTCCCCTCCCTCTCTCCCTGGAATTTGTCTGGGACACATCACAGGTCCCAGAAGATTGCCCGACCATTAAGGAGGCGCAGCGTGACTTGCGCATGTGCAGTACGCACCCGGCTGAGAAGCTGCAAGCTGTCACAGCCAGGTGCCCACACTTGTAATGCTGGCACTGGGGAGGGGAGAGGAAGAGAACCGAGGGTTCGGGCAGCTACATCGCTGGATCCTGGGACAGGTGAGTGTGTGCTTATTAAAAGTCACTTTTTGTAGCTGCTAAATTTTAATAAACACAAAAACGACTGGAACTCCGCTTTAAGCCACAAAATGTGTTGGCTTTTTTAATCCAATGTCATCTTGTTTATGAATTAAAAGATCAATTTTTTGGACTAAAACTAGTGTGTTGGTTCTATCATTACCAGGGGCGTAGGAAGGGGGTGGCTAGGGGGGCTGAAGTCCCGAATGTGACACTGAGTCTGCTGCATTCCATGTTAGCCCCGAGCGCCGGACGCCGGGACTGATCTGATTGCGAGTGCGACCGAAAGTAGCCCAGTGCCATAGCGGCCGAGTGCGGCCGAAAGTGGCCAAGTGCCACAGGTCCCGCCTTCTGGAGCCTGCAGCGCCAATGCCAGGACCGCGGGACATGTTACGTGACGTCCATCTTAGCCTGCAGGCTCCAGAAGGCGGGAACACTACATCCCCGCTCGGGCGGGTGGCTCTCCTCTCCTCCTCGGTTAAAGGAAAATTCTACAAATTTTTTTTTTTACCACTACTATTTCCTTATATTGGCTTTTGGAATTTACAAATGCAGCAAATTAGAAATTAGATGAAAGTTTTGAAGTGGGAAACACTTTTTGATAGATAAGTAGTGCATTTTATATACAACTATATAGATCAGACCAAAATGAGGGACAAATGAGGAGGAATGAGGGACAGACAGTCCCTCGAAATCAGGGACAGTTGGGAGCTATGTAGAGTGGAGAGGGATTAGAACGCTTGTCAGTCTGTGCCCCCGTTAAGGAGATTCATCCTCTCTATGTGTCCTGTTTACCATTATTATTGAAAGTGTAAGTAAAAGAAAATCCTAAATTTTGGGTTGTCCCCAGAAATGTAATAAAGGGAACATCTTCCAATGGGGACACTAGTTCTGGTGACCTGGGGATCCCCAAAGAGTTCCCTTAATTTGCACGAATTTCCTCTCACTTCCTGTTTGGCTATGGGACAGGAAGTGAAGTAAAATCTCCGCAATGGGACACAGATGGCGGAAAAAAAATCTGAGAAGGGATATAACCCACCCTTGCTCTATCCAAAATGAAAAAAAAAGTTTGCCTATAGTTCTACTTTAAGGTTAATAGGTATATGTTTCTGATGGGGGGGGGGGGGGGGGGGGGTTAAGGGTTCTCCATTAATAAAAGGGGCCAGGTGACAGCAGCAGCTTATCTGATGAGTAGGTGGTCTACATCTTGTAATAAATGGATTAATTGTCATGGATTATTTTTTTACATTTTCCAGGCTTCACGCATTACCATTTTTCTTTCATCGTCTGCACATGTTTTCATATTGACAGCAAATGGATGTGGATCTGGGGAATTGAGGTTAATTTCAAACAGTACTAAAACAGATGTCTATCTGCATTATGTAATCAGTCAAAGGAGTGATACCAAGAAAACGTAATTTTATTTTGATCCACATCACCGGTAAATCATAAACCATATTGCTGACATATGACAAAAATGTTACAAATCATTGTTATAGCATTTAAAGGGACACTATTATCCAAATTAGCAACATATATAACATGTGGTATATGTAGCGCAAAACGACTTCCCCCACCCTACACACACACGCACACACACCCACATATCTGCACATTAATTTTAATAAAAATATGTACTTACTGGTGTATTTATTATATTGTTTTTATCCAGACAGTTGGCATTGTTTCCACCAAGATTGGGCTTTCATCAGGTATGCGCTCAGGGCATACAATATATGCGCAGTTTCAGCTAAAACCATTGTGCATGTTTACCCCATACCTTGTTCGACAGACGTCATTTCTTCTAACCACTATCCCATTACTTTGACAAGCTTAAATTTGGCCAAGCACAGTTAGAAACTGATCTGTCAGGATCAACACAATTGACCAATAAATGTTTAGTTTGAGGGACCTGGCTGGATATCTTTTTAGATAGAGTAGGGCAGGGAAAACACCCCTTTCATATTATGTTTGATGTCTGTGTCCCTTTCACTTCCTGTCCCAGGGACACCCGGACACAACAATTCTATAACTGAGGCCTGATGGCCGAAACATTTGTCTTATTCTGTGTTTTCCCTGTAGCCAATAAAGTGTTCTTAGTGGGATGACACCAAGTTCCTGGCTGGACTTTTTCCTACAACAGGAAGGGAGACTAAATATCTACAAAGTGAGAGAAATTTCCTTCTTAGCCAGTTGTCATGGGAACAGGTGTCACCATTAGAAGATTTAGGTATTCTTTGGCTGGCAACTCTAATGTTTTGGATATATATATATATATATATATATATATATATATATATACACAATACAATATTACAGTGGGTAAAATAAGTATTGAACACTAGGGATGAGTTACGTTCGTCTCGAACATTGGGTGTTAGTCTGTTCGCCGAATAGCGAACAATTTGGGGTGTTTGCGGCAAATTCGAAAGCCACAGAACACCCTTTAAAAGTCTATGGGAGAAAATAAAAAGTGCTAATTTTAAAGACTTATATGCATGGTATTGTCATAAAAAGTGTTTGGGGACCTGGGTCCTGCCCCAGGGGACATGTATCAATGCAAAAAAAAGTTTTAAAAACTGCCGTTTTTTCGGGAGCAGTGATTTTAATAATGCCTAAAGTGAAACAATAAAAGTGAAATATTCCTTTAAATATTGTACCTGGGGGGTGTCTATAGTATGTCTGTAAAGTGGCGCATTTTTCCCGTATTTAGAACAGTCCCTGCACAAAATGACATTTCAAAAGGAAAAAAAGTCATTTAAAACTACTTGCGGCTATAATGAATTGTCGGTTCCCAGCAATACAGATAAAAGCCATTGAAAAAAAACGGCATGGGATCCCCCCAGTCCATTACCAGGCCCTTTGGGGAAGCCTGCGCCAAATTTTTTTTTTAAAATGGAGTAGGGTTCCCCCTCAAAATCCATACCAGACCCTTTAGGTCTGGTACGGGTTTTAAGGGGAACCCTGCACCAAAATTTAAAACAAAATGGCGTGGGGGTCCCCCCAAAAATCCATACCGAGCACGCAACCTGGCAGGCTGCAGGAAAAGATGGGGGGATGACAGAGCGGCCCCCCTCCTGAACCGTACTAGGCCACATGCCCTCAACATGAGGAGGGTGCTTTGGGGTAGTCCCCCAAAGCACCTTGTCCCCATGTTGATGGGGACAAGGGCCTCGTCCCCACAACCCTTGCCCAGTAGTTGTTGTGGGGGTCTGCGGGCAGTGGCGCTTATCAGAATCTGGAAGCCCCCCTAACAAGGGGACCCCCAGATCCCGCCCCCCCTGTTTGAAATGGTAATAGGTACATTGTACCCGTACTATTTCACAAAAAAGTGTCAAAATGTTAAAAAAACACAAGACACACCTTGGGACAAGTCCTTTATTAAAAAATAAAAATGTCCCATGAAGTCCATTCATCTTCTTCTATTGCTTCGCCGACGAACCGAAAAAATAAAATAAAAAAGATCCACCCCCATGGGAGGCACCCGCTGTATGATGCTTCAGCGATGATGACAGATCTTTTATAACTGAGGGCGGGGCCACACGGTGACTTACCTGGGTGACCCCGCCCCCCTCTGATGCACTGGAACTTTCCAATGGCTTCCCTGTGGCATCAGAGGGGGCGGGGCCCCCCGAGTACGTAAACGGGGTGGCCCCGCCCTCAGTTATAAAAGAACTGTCATTGGCTCTGAAGCATCATACAGAGGGTGCCTCCCATGGAGGCGGATCTTTTTTATTTTATTTTTCGGTCCGTCGGCAGAGCGATAGAAGAAGATGAATGGACTTTGTGGGACATTTTTATTTTTTTATTAAAGGACACTTGTCCCGAGTTTTTTTTTACATTTTGACACTTTTTTTTTTTGTGAAATGGTACAGGTACAATGTACCTGGGTCTGGTATGGATTTTGAGGGGGACCCCTACACCATTTTTTGAAAAAAAATGCCCGCAGGGTTCCCCTAATATCCATACCAGACCTGAAGGGCCTGGTATGGAATTTGGGGAGACCCCCACGCAATTTTTTTTTACATTTTTGTTCGGGGCTTCTCTTAATATTCATACCAGACCCAAAGGGCCTGGTAATGGACTGGGGGGGACCCATGAAGTTTTTTTCAATGACTTTATCCGTATTGCCAGGCCCTGACAATTCATTATAGCCGTATAGTAGTTTTAAATGACTTTTTTTCCTTTAGAACAGTCCCTGCACAAAATGACATTTCTAAACACAGGAAAAATGCGCCATTTTACAGGCATACTATAGACACCCCCCAGGTACGAAATTTAAAGGAATATTTCACTTTTGTTTCACTTTAAGCATTATTAAAATTACTGCTCCCTAAAAAACGGCTGTTTTTTAAAACTTTTTTTTGCATTGATACATGTCCCAGGTCCCCAAACACTTTTTATGACAATAACTTTCATATTAACCCTTAAAATTAGCACTTTTGATTTTTCACGTTTGTGTCCCATAGACTTTAACGGTGTTCGCACAAATTTCTTGCCTGTTTGCATGTTCTGCTGTGATCGGAACTGGGGGGGGTGTTCGGGTCATCCCTATTGAACACGTCACCATTTTTCTAGGTAAGTATATTTCTAAAGATGCTATTGACATGAAATATTCACCACATGTCAGTAACAACCCATGCAATCCATACATACAAAGACACCCAAACAAATACATTCAGAAATTAAGTTGTGTGTAATAAAATGGAATGACACAGGGAAAAGTATTTAACACATGAAGAAAGAGAGATGCAAAAAGCCATGGAAACCCAAGACACCAGCCAAAAGCTATCAGTAATTAGAAAGCAATCCTGCCCCTTGTCAGTGCAAATAATATTAGCTGGTTCAGTTTCAATTGATGGCCTACAAAAAGGTCTCAATATCAAGGTGTCACACAAGAAACATCTCAGTTTGGGTAAAAGCAAAGAACCTTATTGTTGCAAAACATACTGATGGCCAGGGGCATTGCTAGGGGGCAAAAAGACCAGGGGCTTCAGCCCGAAGTCCAAGGCTGGCAGGGGTGGGGGGGGGGTGGGGGGTGGGGCTCTAGTGGCGTTTTTTGGCTGGGTGGTGGGGTTGTGTGGCAGGGGGTAAGCTCACTTGCTGGTTGCTGCTTGGTCTACCAGTGCCCATCAATGCTGACCACTAAACTGACCTACCTACCTACCTGACACACACTGACCTACCTGACACACACTGAACTACATACACTGACCTACCTGACATACACACAATGACCTACCTGACACACACTGACCTACACACACTGACCTACCTGACACGCACTGACCTACCTGACATACACTGACCTACCTGACACACACTGACCTACATACACTGACCTACCTGACCTACATGACACACACTGACCTACCCGACACACACTGACCTACATACACTGACCTACCTCACCTACATGACACACAGTGACCTACCTGACACACACTGACCTACATACACTGACCTACCTGACATACACTGACCTACACTGACCTACACACACTGACCTACCTGACCTACACTGACCTACCTGACCTACCTGACACACTGACCTACCCGACACACACTGACCTACATACACTGACCTACCTGACACACACTGACCTACCTGGCACACACTGACCTACATACACTGACCTACACACACTGACCTACCTGACATACACTGACCTACACTGACCTACACACACTGACCTACCTGACCTACACTGACCTACCTGACCTACACTGACCTACCTGACACACACTGACCTATCTGACATACACTGACCTACCTGACACACACTGACCTACACACACTGACCTACCTGACCTACACTGACCTACCTGACACACACTGACCTACCTGACACGCACTGACCTACCTGACACACACTGACCTACCTGACACACACTGACCTACTTGACCTAGAGTGACCTACCTGACAGACATACACTGACCTAGTACCTGACATACACACACTGACTGACCTACCTGACCAGGAGGAGACAGACTTCATATGTCCAGGTCCTGCAGCTGCAGCTCAGCCGTGGTGCTGGTGGGTGAGGTAGCCAGAGGAGAGGAGGAGAGCCGCCCATCCGAGCACTGAGTGGGGATCGATGTGGCACGGCAGGCCCCTTTGTAATTCCCGCCTTCTGGAGCCTTCTTCCTGTTCCACTCACAGCGAGCTGGGAGAGGGCTGAGATTGAAGGAGTGCAGGCGCTGGGGATGCTGACCAGGGTGGCGTTGTCTTCTCTCTCTCTTCCTCCTGGGCTCTTCCCGGCTGCCGAGGTATCCCCCTCCCTGCTGCTCTGCACTACACGCCACCACCGGACCAGCGGCGGGAGGTTCCAGTACAGAACTCGCAGGTCAGGCCCCACTAGCACTAGCGCGGAGGAGGAGGAAGTGCAATCCTCCTCCGCTTTGAATGCTGGGCAGTGTGGGCACAGTGGGCAGTGACGTCACTGGTTGCTAGCCGCTAGGCGGCTATAGCAACCAGTGACCAAGAATAGAGTCAGGCGGGGGCGGAGCTGGAGCCGGAGCCAGCGCTACCATGGCTCAGTCCACCCCTGTCCCCTGCATTCGTCCCTGGACCGGACAAGAGACTCGGGGGACTGGACAAGAGCCCCAATAGCCACCCCCTAATGACGCCTCTGCTGATGGCATTGGTTACACAGGGATTTCTAAACTTCCGAATGTTCCAGTGAGCACTATTGAGGTTATAATCCGGAAGTGGAAAGAAAATCATTTGACCATAAGCTGGCCACGACCAGGTGCTCCCTGCAAAATTTCTGACAGAGTAATGAAAATAGTTATGAGAAGAGTTGTTCGAGAGCCAAGGACCACTTGTGGAGAGCTTCAGAAAGACCTGGAATTAGCAGGTACAATTTTTTCAAAGAACAGACAATAAGTAATGCACTTAACAGCCATGGCCTGTATGCACGCTCACCAAGCAAGACCCCATTGCTTAAGAAAAAGCATGTTGAAGCTGGTTTAAAGTTTGCTGCAAACATTTATACAAGCCTGTAAAATCCTAGGAGAATATAGTCTGGTCAGATGAGAGTAAAATTTAATTCTTTGGATGCCATAATACACACCATGTTTTAGGTGTAGCACGGTCCCCTTGAGGATTGCTGAGAATTATCTGCCCATCTGCAAGGCCATGACCAAGTGAACCTTCCAACCCACTTGCCATTCTGGGTTCAGACATCTTAGTAACACTGTGTAGCAAGAATCAAACAACTCTGTAATGTTTAGGTTCTGAAATATTTTACTTGAACCAAAAGAAAGGAAAGATTATTTTACAAAAGAGGTAATAAATCTGCTGAGTCAGGTTAACACCGCCAACTCAGCAAACAAATTCCTCCAATAGATACAAACAATGATTAAGCAGCGAACAAGGTTATTCACATATATGTACACTATATTTAACCACTTGACCACTGGGCACTTAAACCCCCTTCCTAACCAGACCAATTTTCAGCTTTCGGTGCTCTCACACTTTGAATGACAATTACTCAGTCATGCAACACTGTACCCAAATGAATTTTTTGTCCTTTTTTCACACAAATAGAGCTTTCTTTTGGTGGTATTTAATCACCGCTGGGTTCTTTATTTTTTGCGCTATAAAAGAAAAAAGACCGAAAATTCTGTAAAAAAATGCATTTTTCTTCGTTTCTGTTATAAAATTTTGCAAATTAGTAATTTTTTCTTCATATATTTTGGCCAAAATTTATACCGCTACATATCTTTGGTAAAAATAACCCAAATTAGTGAATATTATTTGGTCTTTGTGAAAGTTATAGAGTCCACACGCTATGGTGCCAATCTCTGAAAATTTATCACACCTGAAGTACTGACGGCCTATCTCATTTCTTGAGACCCTAACATGCCAGAAAAGTACAAATACCCCCCAAATGACCCCTTTTTGGAAAGAAGACATTCCAAGGTATTTAGAAAGATGCATGATGAGTTTTTTGAAGTTGTCATTTTTTCCCACAATTCTTTGCAAAATCAAGATTTTTTTTTTCTTTTTTTTTTTTTTTTTTCACAAAATTGTCATATTAGCAGGTTATTTCTCACACACCGCATATGCATACCACAAATTACACCCCAAAACACATTCTGCTATTACTCCCGAGTACGGCGATACCACATGTGTGAGACTTTTACACAGTGTGGCCACATACAGAGGCCCAACATGCAGGGGAGCACCTTCAGGTGTTCTGGAGCACCCAACTCAATTCTGACATTTCTCTCCTACATGTAAAAATCATAATTTATTTGCTAGAAAATTACATAGAAACCCAAAACATTATATATATTTTTTTAGCAAAGACCCTAGAGAATACAATGGCGGTCGTTGCAACTTTTTATCTCGCACTGTATTTGCGCAGCAATTTTTCGAACACGTTTTGTTTGAAAAAAAAAACAGTTTTGTGCTTTCAAAAAAAACAAAACAGTAAAGTTAGCCCAATGTTTTTACATAATGTGAATAATGAAGTTATGCCGAGTAAATAGATACCTAACATGTCACCCTTCAAAATTGCACACGCTCGTGGAATGGCACCAAACTTCGCTACTTAAAAATCCCCATAGGGGACGCTTTAAAACATTTTACTGGTTACATGTTGTGAGTTACAGAGGAGGTCTAGGGCCAAAATTATTGCTCTCGCTTTACCGATCGCAGCGATACCTCACATGTGTGGTTTGAACACCATTTTCATATGTGGGCGCAACTTACGTATGCGTTCGCTTCTGACTGCGAGCACACGGGGACACGGGGAATTTTTTTTTAAATTTTTTTTTTTATTGTTCATTTTACTTTATTTATTTTAGTTTGAGGCTTTTTTCCAAAAAATAAATTTTTTGATCACTTTTATTTCTATTACAAGGAATGTAAACATCCCCTGTAATAGGAATATGGCATGACAGGTCCTCTTTACAGTGAGATATGGGGTCAATAGGACCCCACATCTCACCTCTAGGCTGGGAAGCCTGAAATAAAAAAAAAAAAAATGATCCTGGCTTCGATCGTAGCGGTGAGTCGGTAGAAGCACCTGCGGGCGGCGAGAGGGGGGGGGCGTCCCCTCTCGCCTCCCGTAAGAATGATCAAGCAGTGGAACAGCCGCTATGATCATTCTTATGGTGTAGGGAATCGCCGGCTGAAAAAGATGATATCTGAATGATGCCTGTAGCTGCACCCATCATTCAGATATCCCCGCACAAAGTCAAGGACGTCGTATGACGACATACCAAAAATGACCCCCCAAAATAGATTCTCCTGCTCCTCCTGAGTACGGCGATACCACATGTGTGAGACTTCCACAGCCTGGCCACATACAGAGGCCGAGTACAGCCGAGCATGGCCGAGTATGGCTGAGCATGGCAAAGTATGGCGGAGTATGGCGGGGCATGGCGGAGTATGGCGGGGTATGGCGGGGCATGGCGGAGCATGGCGGAGTATGGCGGAGTATGGTGGAGTATGGCGGGGCATGGCGGGGTATGGTGGAGTATGGCGGGGCATGGCGGAGTATTGCGGGGCATGGCGGAGTATGGCGGGGCATGGCGGAGTATGGCGGGGCATGGCGGAGCATGGCGGGGTATGGCGGAGTATGGCGGGGTATAGCGGAGTATGGCACAGGGTTGCACAGGATCATTGCAGAGTATTGCACAGGGTTGCAGAGTATTGCACAGGGTTGCAGAGTATTGCACAGGGTTGCAGAGTATTGCACAGGGTTGCAGAGTATTTCACAGGGTTACAGAGTTGCAGAGTATTGCACAGGGTTGCAGAGTATTTCACAGGGTTGCAGAGTATTTCACAGGGTTGCAGAGTATTGCACAGGGTTGCAGAGTATTGCACAGGGTTGCACAGGGTTGCAGAGTATTGCACAGGGTTGCAGAGTATTTCACAGGGTTGCAGAGTATTGCACAGGGTTGCACAGGGTTGCAGAGTATTTCACAGGGTTGCAGAGTATTTCACAGGGTTGCAGAGTATTGCACAGGGTTGCAGAGTATTGCACAGGGTTGCAGAGTATTGCACAGGGTTGCACAGGGTTGCAGAGTATTGCACAGGGTTGCAGAGTATTGCACAGGGTTGCAGAGTATTGCACAGGGTTGCAGAGTATTTCACAGGGTTGCAGAGTATTGCACAGGGTTGCAGAGTATTGCACAGGGTTGCACAGGGTTGCAGAGTATTGCACAGGGTTACAGAGTATTTCACAGGGTTGCACAGGGTCATTGCAGAGCATAGGGGGGGGGGGATGGCTGAGCATGGAGGGATGGATGGATGTGACTGGACATGTCACTGAGCTGCGCTGTGGGCACTACACATCCAGCCCACATCGCGGCTCACATCCGATCTCTCCCCCTCTGTACCGATCGGTACAGAGAGGGGAGGGAGGAACCGGCGTCATGACGGTTTGTTTACATGTGATCGCTCCGTCATTTGACGGAGCGATCACATGGTAAACGGCCGCGATCAGCGGCCGTTTACCGTGATCCGTGATGCGCCGGGTCCTCAGGACCCGGCGGTCACGGATGTTCCCGTGTGCGCGCCCCAGGGGGCGCGCGGAAGCAGTTTTCTGGAATCACGTCATATGACGTGATCCCAGAGTTATCCAGCCGCCCTGCAGCCGTCATTTGGCTATAGGGCGGTTGGCAAGTGGTTAAATCAAAGGTCCTCCCCTAGTGGATTAACTGCATCCGCCTGTGCTATCCCAATAAAGAGCAAGTTCTACAGAGGGATATATATACAGTATCTCACAAAAGTGAGTACACCCTTCACATTTTTGTAAATATTTTATTATATCTTATCATGTGACAACACTGAAGAACTGACACTGTGATACACTGTAAAGTAGTGAGTGCACAGCTTGTATAACAGTGTAAATTTGCTGTTCCCTCAAAATAACTTAACACACAGCACACAACAAAAGTGAGTACACCCCTAAGTGAAAATGTCCAAATTGGGCCCAAAGTGTCAATATTTTGTGTGGCCACCATTATTTTCCAGCACTGCCTTAACCCTTTTGGGCATGGAGTTCACCAGAGCGCCACAGGTTGCCACTGGAGTCCTCTTCCACTCCTCCATTACGACATCATGGAGCTCATGGGTGTTAGAGACATTGCGCTCCACAACCACCTGTTTGCAGATGCCCCACAGATGCTCAATAGTGTTAAGGTGTGGAGACATGCTTGGCCAGTCCATCACCTTTACCCTCAGCTTCTTTTGCAAGGCAGTGGTCATCTTGGAGGTGTGTTTGGGGTCGTTATTATGTTGGAATACTGCCCTGGGGCCCAATCTCCGAAGGGAGGGGATCATGCTCAGCTTCAGTATGTCACAGTACATGTTGGCATTCATGGTTCCCTCAATGAACTGTAGCTCCCCAGTACCAGCAGCACTTATGCAGCCCCAATCCATGACATTCCCATCACCATGCTTGACTGTAGGCAAGGCACAATTGTCGTTGTACTCCTCACCTGGTTGACGCCACACATGCTTGACACCATCTGAACCAAATAAGTTTATCTTGGTCTCATCAGACCACAGGACAGGGTTCCAGTAATCCATGTCCTTTGTCTGCTTGTCTTCAGCAAACTGTTTGCAGGCTTTTTTGTGCTTCATCTTTAGAAGAGGCTTCCTTCTGGGACGACAGCCATGCAGAACAATCTGATGCAGTGTGCGGAGTATGGTCTGAGCACTGACAGGCTGACCCCCCACCCTTTCAACCTCTGCAGCAATGCTGGCAGCACTCATACGTCTATTTCCCAAAGACAACCTCAGGATATGACGCTGAGCATGTGCACTCAACTTCTTTGGTCGACCATGGCGAAGCCTGTTCTGAGTGGATCCTGTCCTGTTAAACAGTTTTATGGTCTTGGCCACCGTGCTGCAGCTCAGCTTCAGGGTCTTGGCAATCTTCTTATAGCCTAGGCCATCTTTATGTAAAGCAACCATTTTTTTTTTCAGATCCTCAGAGAGTTCTTTGTCATGAGGTGCCATGTTGAACTTCCAGTGACCAGTATAAGAGAGTAAGAGCGATAACACCAAATGTAACACTCCTGCTCCACATTTACACCTGAGACCTTGTAACACTAACGAGTCACATGATACCAGGGAGGGAAAATGGCTAATTGGGCCCAATTTGGACATTTTCACTTAGGGGTGTACTCACTTTTGTTGCCAGCTGTGTGTTGAGTTATTTTGAAGGGACAGCAAATTTACACTATTATACAAGCTGTACACTCACTACTTTACATTGTAGCAAAGTGTCATTTCTTCAGTGTTGTCACATAAAAAGATATAATAAAATATTTACAAAAATGAAAGCGGTGTACTCACTTTTGTGAGATACTGTATATATATATGCTTTCCTATAAATACTGACAGATAGTTCCACATTGCAGATCTGATGTTCTTCACTAGCTAGGTGGAGCTTTTAAACTGTAATTCGTTTGGTTGTAGATAAAACAATAGACTCCTTGAGGTGAAGTTCTAAAATGTCTGAGCACAATGTTCGTGCAATGCAGTAAAGTGTTCTTGGGGTCAAGATGTCTGTGCACAGTATTCTGCAATAGTGCCAGTGGACAGATAAAGGATCCAGCAACTTGCCCTCTCACCAACGACTAAATCGATGTGATGTCTTCTGGACAGTAACACGTGTAGTGCACTCGGGCAGCGGAGCCGATGTCTCGTTCTTCCATAGTAGAGTTTGCCTCACGCACCCACACTAACAGGCAGGCGATCCAAGTGTTGTTAAGGACAGGGTGTGCAGCAAGTGATGAAGCTGGGCCCCTTAGGCCTGGGGTTGGAAGTCAGGCTCCGCGTGGTAGGCCGCAACTTCTCTCTAGGATGTGTAGTCATAGGGTACATGGGTACATAGCAATAGTCTCAAGGGGACCTATACGTCCCATAATTCACTTTGTTTGACACACAAATATGAAGTCACTGATTACCCGGATGACTAAAGGGACATGCGATGTCTGGAAACACTGAAAGGCACGTTGCTTTCTGCTAATAGTCCATATCGCTACATCGGTCAAATGGCACTTCACATCACCCCAAAAACACCATAAAAACAGTGAAGTTTAGAGGTGGGAACATCATGGTGTGGGGCTGTTTTTCAGCATATGGTACTGGCAAACTTCATATC
Source organism: Lithobates clamitans (assembly GCA_037952925.1). Taxonomy (NCBI): domain Eukaryota; kingdom Metazoa; phylum Chordata; class Amphibia; order Anura; family Ranidae; genus Lithobates; species Lithobates clamitans. The sequence goes on from JBBGZY010000658.1 coordinate 5,568,796, forward strand.
ATTGAAGGAAAGATGAATGGAAAAATCTACGAAGACATTCTTGATAAAAATCTGCTGCCATCTACCAGGATGATGGTGAAACGAGGGTGGACGTTTCAGCAGGACAATGATTCCAAACACAAAGCCAAGGAAATTCTCAATTAGTTTTAAAGAAAGAAAATAAAGCTGCTAGAATGACCCAGCCAATCACCGGACTTGAATTAAATAGAAAATCTATGGAAAGAACTTAAATCAGAGTTCTGCTTGAAAAAATAAAAAATTAAAAGTCAGCAGCTACAAATACTGCAGCTGCTGACTTTTAATAATCGGACACTTACCTGTCCCAGGGTCCAGTGATGCAGGCGTATGAAGCCCGTCTCGTCTCTCCCCTTCTCTCTGCGGCGCCGGCATTGTAACTGTGGGTGCCTGGCTGTGGCTTCACAGCCGGGCACCCACTGCGCAGGCGCGAGCCGCGCGCCGTGACTGGCCGGTCAATCATCTGGGACCTGTGACGTGTCCCAGATGATTGCCCAGAGGGAGGGGGGACAGGCAAAATGACTTCCGGCTCCGCAAAGCCCAGGGAGAAAGTGGGAGCTGGAACCCTCATTTTTGAGGGTTTCCGCTCCCCCCCAAACAAATGACATGCCAAATGTGGCATGTCAGGGGGTCACCTTCCTTAAAGCGGAAGTTACATTTTTGGGTGAAACTCCACTTTAAGATAAGAGTTCATAGAAGAGGCCCACAGAACCTTCAAGATTTAAAGACTGTTTGTGTGGAGCAATAAATGCGACTAGTTTCTCCATACAGAAGGGCATCTTGAAGCTATCATTACCAACAAAGGATTTTGTATAAAGTATTAAATACATTTCAGTTAGCGTGTTCAATACTTTTTCTCTGTGTCATTCCATTTCATTACACATAACTTAATTTCTGAACTATTTGTTTTGGTTTATTTGTATGTATGGATTTATCACTGCCTCAGCCACGTTCTGAAAGCAGCCTTCCAGGGATTGGCTGAGGCATGATAAATATTCATAACTGAATATTTGATCTTCCCTGCCCTACATTCTGAAGGCTTCACCCAGAATCAGGTAGGGGAAATCAAACACCCAGCATAGTTAGCCCTGACCAGACAAAAACAATAGATCACTGCTCCACTGATTACAGTGAAGCCAACAACTAAATTTAGCCTAACAACCTAACTAGAACCTAAATTCACAATTTAACGCCCTAAAAATCTGGATCTGTCCTCATAGGCCAAAAAACTCGTTAAAAGCTAAGCTCTTGAGCCCAAGCGTGGAGCGCATGTCCAAGTCCAGCTCTACCGGGACATTCCTGTTTACTCTGCCACAGACATTTCCCACCATCTTCAGTGAAGTAGTGGTGACATGCTTGGCAGTAGTAGCAGACAGGGAGGCAGATGGAGCATCCTGCCTCTAGGTGCAGCTGATCTTCGACACCTCTGTACACAGCCCTGACCTCCAATCCCTGAGGGGCCACTCTTTTTACCTGATTACAGTGAAACCAACAACGAAATTTAGACTAACAACCTAACTAGAGGGGGGCACTATACTTGCATTCATAAAAACTACCACAGGTCCTGAAAACATGGTAAGTATATTAGTCAGAACCAGGGACTCTACTCCATGTTTTTAGGAATTGCTCCCTGCTACGCCCTTTTCCGTGTGAGGTCAGTGAATTGATTCTTCGGCTTACGTCTGTAGATATAGGGACAGATCCCATTGGCTAGTTATTTCATGTTAGCAAAGGTCTCACTGAAGCGCTATAAATCTTCCCTGACTATAATGCTGTCCATACCTGCATCCCATCTGAAAACTACCTGCAACCCCTTCCATTCATCTATGGTTTACCAAAATGAAGGGAATTAAAACAATGGAAGACCTGGCTTCTTCTCCCCATTAACTGTGAAAAACAGTTCAGTGACAAAACTATGCTGACTCCCAGCTCCTCCTTTAATGCTGCCTAAAGTTGCCTACTTTCTCCACTCATTCTGATTTATGGATATCTGCTGACTAGTGGCCCATGGCTTCAAGGCAATATACTGTATCGTGTCCACTTGTAGTGGCCTGAGTTTGGCAGTGCCTGAGCCCCCCCCCCCCCTTGTAAACAGACCTCTTCTTTATGCCCATTTATTCCACTTATTCCTCTTACCTCCCTATTAGTAGTTGCCCCCTCTTGGCTTTCCCAGCCTAGCTACTATTTTATTCTGTTTCTGCCTGGCTCCTTGCCCTTCCCTAAATTAAGCCCCCTTCCTCTCACCCCTACTTGTTTCGAGAGTTTAAAGTGGTAGTAAAGTCTTTTTTCCAACTTGTACCTACAGGTAAGCCTATATTAAGGCTTACCTGTAGGTAAAGAGAATATCTCCTAAGCTTGCACTGTTTATAAGATATTCATGGTTCATGCAGCCAGTGACGTCACGGGCACATGCGTTATGAAGGGACGGCATACCCGTGTCGTCCCTTCAGAGCTCTGTTCGCTTTACTACCACTTTAATTTGTGAAATTAATGGACATTTTCATGATCATGGCTCTTAACTTGAGTCTTTAAAACAGGCAAGCTTGACAAGCAAACTGACAGTCAGAAACATGAATAATACCCAGTTATAGGTAATGGTTATGTACTTTATGTGATCATGATTTTCCTATATGGGATATGTCATCTTTGCAGTATTGCTTGATTGCTGATCCCCATTTTCACTATTTCATATGAGGTACATCGATGCTTGACTATTTATCTACAGTATGTTATGTGCCCGAAATAAAGAATTTTAAAAAGAACTTGCACAATAAGTGACCAGATAAACTCTTTTAATAATTGTAACAAAATCCCTTTAAAAGTCAGCTGCTCAAACAAGTATATATACATCAGGCATTCATAGTGCCAGAAAGCAATAAATAGATTCCACATAGTAAGAAGAGACTCAGCTTCAAATAAATCTCTTTGAAATGACAGCAGGTATATGTTGTAACTCATCCTAATCTCAGTTCTTTGAGAACCCTGAATATAATGCAGACACGTAACTATTTGCAGCATAGACCATGATATTTTCATGTTACAAGATTATGACATCATAGGAACTGCATACTCCTTGATATGTTTGTAGGTTCTAATTATGCTTTCCTACAGTTGAGCCAAATTCTGAAATGCACTTTTTACTTCTATGCTTGATGAGGATTCCATATGAATTCTCAATTTGCCAAATTCAATCAGTTTGTTCATGCCTGTTGTATCATGTTCACCTGGTATTATACCAACATGGATATATTGTGATATAAAAGTCTGAATACTTCTACACCCTAAAAATATTGTCAAGCTATAATTACTTTCTCGACGAGAACCTGTGTCATCCAGATACGCTTCGATCCAATTTCAGAAGGCTTCTGCATGTACAAATACCTAACCCATCTTTCCAAAGGGAGCTGGGGTTCGGTTTCAAGTCTACACTTTGGAGGTACATTTCCAAATAGACTTTTAGACTACCACATATTGAAATACCCAGATTTCTGCTGTTATTTCAGAGAAGCTTATTTGAAGTCTCTTCTCACTATCTGGAATCCTTGTTTGCTGTCATTTTATGAAGACCTGGTTGTACATATATGCAGCAAGGTCCCGGGCCCAAGAGGCCTAATGGTGACCTCAAGGGTTAGGGAGAGCTGACATCCTTCCTTGTAGAGTGGGTTACCAGGCATGGTGGGTGTGATGCGGGAAGAAATTATGGACACCAGTCACTTTTGGATGCGAACAAGAGATTTTTTGTCTCTTAACAGAACTGTGGGAGAGAGGGTTAGGGCCAGGACACCCTTGAGTAGATACAATGATTATTGGCAGACTCCTCAGATAATAGGTAGACAGCTATACAATGGAAGGCCTCCAGCCAGATAACACTTCTGTATAGGTAGGACTGCTGTCTCCTATGGGAACTAATCTTCCAACAGTCCCTAATGGTAGTTGTACATAACTCTTGGTAACACAGAACAGTCCTTTACTTATCTCACAGTGTCCCACTGTAGATCTTTACTCACTGAGGTCCCAGTCTCTCACTAGACTTCCAGATCCCAGTCGTCAATGGATCCCCCCTCTTCCACAGCTATCCCGCTGTATACTCCTCAAGCGTCACTCATGCTAGCCTGCTGGGTCCCTGGCCTGGCACTCGTTGATGTTTTCCCACTTCTTCACCATGCCCGGCTGGTGAGAAGAATGCTCAGGTATTTGCTTCAGCTTACTCACAGTAGTCTCCAGTAACAAGGTGGATGGTCCCTTAGTGGCGACAGATTCCCCTCTACCTCCGACCACAACTGGTTCCCCATCCGGCTGAACCTTCTTAACTCGGTTGGACTCCAATCCTGCAGTCCTAACCCTGTGCTGCTTCTCCTGCTCCTGGATAGGCCTCAGACAGCCTAGCAGCCAGGTGTCCCTGGGATAGGCCTCAGGCTTCTGGCCTAGAGGCCCGGGGTGACATAACACGCGTACACCCAGTCAGCCGTCCAGGTGGCACAGAACCCCGATCACCTGACTCCACCCAAATAAATAGGCTCTCCCAGCAGGCTTAAAGAAAGGCTTAAAGAAAGCCTTGCCCATTGGCTGAGACACCCTATCCATTCATAATCTGTCCTTGCTATGTCCTTGTCTATCTAATGTCACCAGCTACAACGCCATCTAGTGACAGAAGAGAAAAGTGCAGCAATTCCAGAATTAGGGGGAAATCAGTGGCTCTCCTAACAATTAGCCAGGACAATTACTACCTGGCAAACTAAATTGGTTAACAACTCTGCCTAAATACCAGGGTGCTACATATACTTTTTGAGGAGTAGTGTTTAGGAGGGTTTTCATACAGGTCTCAAAGGAGACTGTAGGTAGGTGCAGTCTGTATTCTCCACTACAGCAGCAATGCAAATGGGAGAGGAAGTTGAGAGAAGCTGGGTTTCTCCATGACTCCAGTTGGATGCACATGCCCTATGTGACCCTGGTGGGGCGGCACAGTGGCGTAGTGGGTAGCACTCTCGCCTAGCAGCAAGAAGGGTCGCTGGTTCGAATCCCAACCACGACACTACCTGCCTAGAGTTTGCATGCTCTCCCTGTGCCTGCATGTGTTTCCTCCCACACTCCAAAGACATGCTGGTAGGTTAATTGGCTTCTGTCCAAAATTGGCCCTAGTATATGAATGTGAGATGGGGACCTTGGATTGTGGGCTCCTTGAGGGTAGGGACCAATGTGAGTGTGTGATGTATGTGTGGAGCTCTGCATAAATTGACGGCGCCATATGGATATCTTAACCACTTGCTGCCCGCCCACCGTCATACCACCGTCATATGGTGCAGCTGTTATCCTGGGCCGCCGTCACTGACAGCGGCCCTCCTGGGCCGCCGTCATTGACAGCGGCCCTACCAGGTCCCCCAGGGGGCACGTGCGCCCGCTGCGTCACTCGGGTCCTGGTGCCCAGTGGCCGCGATGTCCGCCGGGCACCTGCGATTGCCTGGTAACTAAGCAGGACCGTGGATCTGTGGATCTGTGTGTGTAAACACACAGATCCATGTCCTGTCAGATGAGAGGAGACCGATGGTGTGTTCCTTGTACAGAGGAACATTGATCAGTCCCCTCCCCCCACAGTTAGAATCACTCCCTAGCAACATGATTAACCCTACAGCGCCCCCTCCTGGTTAACCCCTTCATTGCCAGTCACATTTAAGTAATTTAGTAATCAATGCATTTTTATAGCACGTATCGCTGTATAAATGTGAATGGTCCCAAAAATGTGTCAAAAGTGTCTGATGTGGCCGCCGCAATATCGCAGTCACGATAAAAATCGCAGATTGCCGCCATTACTAGTAAAAAAAATAATAATAATAATAAAAATGCTATAGATCTATCCCCTTATTTTGTAGACGCTATAACTTTTGCGCAAACCAATAAATATACGCTTATAATATACGCTTCTGGCCTAGAGGCCCGGGGCGACATAACACGCGTATACCCAGTCAGCCGTCCAGGTGGCACAGAACCCCGATCACCTGACTCCACCCAAATAAATAGGCTCTCCCAGCAGGCCAAGGGGCTTATTGCTCATTGCGATATTTTTTATCAAAAATATGTAGAAGAATACATATTGGCCTAAACTGAGGAAAAAATTTGTTTAAAAAAAAAAAAATTTGGGATATTTATTATAGCAAAAAGTAAAAAATATTGTGTTTTTTTCAAACTTGTCACTCTTGTTTTGTTTATAGCGCAGGAAATAAAAACCACAGAGGTGATCAAATACCACCAAAAAAAAGCTCTATTAGTGGGGAAAAATGATAAAAATGTCATATGTGTACAGTGTTGTATGACCACGCAATTGTTATTCAAAGTGCGACAGCGCTGAAAATTGGCTTGGGCAGGAAGGGGGTGAAAATGCCCTGTAAGGAAGCGGTTAAATAAATAATAATAATAGATGAGCATCTTAATGAGACACAATGTACAGGGATAGGGACAGTTGTAGACACTCACCCACACTTACTCAGGTTGAACTGGAACTGGATGGACTGGTGTCTTTATTCAACTTTACTATGTAACATAGGGTCTTCGGTCAAGCAGAGTTTATTTAAGACTCTGATCCCTGGGTTTGGCATGCTTTATGTGAGTGGACAGGGTAGGGACTGGTCCCCCATCTGTCAGGGACAGTGCTAGCGATAGGGAGAGGTTCCAGTGGTGTAGGGAGAGAGCAGGGACCATGTCTACCTTCTCAAGAAGCCTCCCTTTTGGGTCAGACTGGCCAGGCAGCACTTAGCTCCTCATGCCAGATGCTTTCAGCATCTCTTATCTTTAGTCTGCTGTCTCTCTGCTGCACAGTTGTAAGTGGCACCGGATAGGTGAGCCATCCCGCTGGGCCTTTTTGGGCTGTTAACCAATTATTGCCCTCTAAAAGTACATATACTGATTGGGGGCACATAGCCAGACCAGGTGACATACTGGTACGTTACCTGACATATTTGCACACTTTCTCGCCAATTGGGGCACGCGGCTGTGTGATCCCATGACCGCTGAGTCTATCGGATCACAGTGCTTGGTACTCGGTCATTGTGAACAGCCAGGGTATCATGTGAACGCTATGATTGTTCAAAGCGACCAAATGATTACAATATAAACAAACAGTCATGAATGGTTTCCATTTGACTGCTTGCTTTGTGTTGTGAAGCTGTGATTGGCCCACAGATATAACATGGTATCTGACACCCTGTACCATGGGATGCATTAAGGTGAAAAAACATGAAGGTTTACAACCCCTTTAAGCTTAAAAAAAAAAAAAAAAAACCTGGAACCTGCTTGGTTTGTAGAGCAGCACCAGACTCCTGCCTTGGGTCCGATATCAGCCCGGCTCAGCCTCCACCTCGCCACGGAGCACCGAAGCAGCCACACTGCTAGAGAGCCTGGCGTCTCCCATATTAAGGCCGCTGTCTTCCTGTCCGTCCCCCGGGGGGGGGGTAGCGGTGGTGGCGGTGGCATCGGCGGTGCAAGTGAGGAGGGGGGAGCGATAGCTGGTGACGGTGGTGAGGGGGGGCAGGTTTGTTTGCCCCCAAAATTTTTGTGCACCAGCCGCCACTGAGCCACATTTAGATTATTTGAGATGATCAGTGAATGTATTTTTGTTGAGGTGATGATGTACCCATTGGTTCATGCTGGACACCTTTATGCAAATGATAGTTTATGTGAACTAATTAAAGAGATTTTTGATGGGGACACAGATGGCCTAATATAGTGTAAACATAGTTTAATAACTTACATAAAATAAATCTATAAAAATTATACATATATCTACCTACCAAATGATAAAGTTAACCACTTCAACTTCGGAAAATTTACCCCCCTTCATGGCCAGGCTATTGTTTGCGATACGGCGCGGTGTTACTTTAACTGACAATTGCGCGGTCGTGCGACGCTGTACCCCAAAAAATGACTTTTTTTTCCACAAATACAGCTTTCTTTTGGTGGTATTTGATCACCTCTGCGGTTTTTATTTTTTGCGCTATAAACAAAAAAAGAGCGCCAATTTTGAAAAATTTTTTTGCTATGAAACACACCCAATAAAAATGTGTAAAAAAATCGAATTTCTTCATCAATGTAAGCCAATATGTATTCTGCTACATATTTTTTGTTAAAAAATCCCAATAAGCGTATATTGATTGGTTTGTGCAAAAGTTTTTGCATCTACAAAACTACGGGATATTTTTATGGAATTTTTTTTTGTTTATTTACTTTCTACTAGCAATGGCGGAGATCAGCGACTTATAGCGGGACTGCGATATTGCGGTGGACAAATTGGACACTGAGGCTCAGTTCACACCTAAACCGGGCGCGGATCGCACAACAACACTGTCCTTCCCTGTTCTCCATTTCAGGGACGGATCAGGGCAGAATCTTTGCATGAATTTGGCCCTGAAATGGGGGCAAATACGCACAGTGTTTCTGTGCAGTGCGCTCTGCAGCCACCCCAAAGACATGTGAACTGGCTCCATAGAGAGCCGGTCACATTCTCCTGCTATGTGAATTGGATGCGGGTTTCCCCGCATCCAATTTGCTTAGGTGTGAACCCAGCCTAGATTACACTTTTGACACTTTTTTGGGGACCAGTGACATTATTACAGTGATCAGTACTAAAAATATGCACTGTCACTGTACTAATGACACTGGCTGGGAAGGGGATAATATCAGGGGCGATCAAAGGGTTTACTGTGAGCCTAGCTGGTATTTTCTCACTGTCGGGGAGGTGCTTGTACTGGTGGAAGGCATGGATCGATTTTCCTGCTTTGCAGGGACACAGGATCCATGCCTTCTGTATTGACAGAACAGCAATCTGCCTTGTTTACATAGGCAAATTGCCGTTCTGCTTGTCTACAGAACAATCAGCGGGTGCCGGCGGACATCGAGTCTGCGGGACCCGCTGATCAGCCCCCACTGTGTAGAATCTCTATGGGAGTGAGCCCACAGGAGGCACGCACTCATGTCAGACCGCTGAAGATCCGGACCAGTGCGCTCTGTGCTAGAGCAGCGCTCCGGATCTCCAACATGCTGCTGGAACACAAAATGAAACACGAATGTTTGAGAATATTAAAAAAACGGTCACATTCTTTACTTTTTATGCAGCTTGACGACTACAGAACAATAATACACACTATGGGGGGGAATTTATCAAATCTGGAGCAGCTGTGCATAACAACCAGCTTCTATCTTCGGCTTTAATTAAAGTGTCACTAAACCCACATCATAAAAAAACTATCAGTAAATGGTGTATTACATGCTGTTCATACTATAAATTTTGTTTTGTGTATTCTGAAAAAAACCTGGTTGATCCTGCTGCTCTCTATCTCCCCCTTCAGTCCATATCCCCAATTCAGATAGAACTTTTGCAGCTGCGGTGGCAACTCTGCACATGCTCAGTTTTTAGTAAGTTTCTATACTGATCATTTCCTTCCTATCACATCTGAGCAGCCCATGTGACTATAGAGCTCAACATGTGGGCATATACACAGTGGTAAATGACAACTCAATCCCTCCCTCCTCCTCCATGCCCACTAACCAGCTAAACACTGGTGGGATATTACATGTAGATTAATGGAGGCTTCACCTCCCTCTTATTCAAAGAAACAGGCAGGAGGGGGTGACACAGCCTATGACTGGCAGAAATCTGCCCACACCATGTTATTGCCAAAAAAAGAGAAAGATTTAATTCTAAATATATATCTGTATGCCAATTTATAACTGTTTGTTGATATTAATATTTTTCTCTGTATGTCTAGAAGCTCCTCCTGCTTATGTTTCCCTGCAGACAGGCTGGGAAAGAGCTGGGTCACGTGACAGCTGTATATCGATTAGGAAAAAGATACTTAGATGTTTTTTTTAATTAAAATGATTACAGTGCCATCATCCACATACAAAAATAGAAGGGACAATGTTAATTAAACAGTGTGTGTTTAGTATCACTTTAAATTTGAAAAAAATTCCACTCTTTGACTTTAAATGGAAACTAAAGCAGGCCATGCACATATTTTTTTTTTCTCCATTCAACATGCAGGATTTCTCTATTCATGCTACACAGTGCAGATGGAGGAATCTTCTGCTGTGGCTATTGTACTTTGCTGGAGGGGCCAGCTGTCAAAATACAATAGTTACAGCTGGAGATTTGTCCATCTGCACTGTGTAGTATGATATATCTGATTGGATGCAGCCACTGTTTGGCCGACAATGATCCACCTGGATCTTTTGATTTTTCCATTGAGGGATGTCTAGCAGGAAGCGACCAACTATCAGCTAGTTTATCAGGAACCATACAACATGTGTTCTGTGTATGGCCAGCTTTAGGTGTTTAACAACAAGGTATTGCAAACCTTATTTTTTTTTTTTTTTTATTTCCAAGAAAGGTGTGGTACTTACAACACATTTTGAAGCAACAGCCAGGTACTTTTTACAAGGAAGTCAGGGAGGTCAGCAGTGGAAGCCCTTGGACTTCTCTGATGGTGGGGTTACTACCAATTGCCAGTGAAGACCTGGTTCTAGGGTGGAAAAAAATAGTAATATGAAGCCCTATATAACTATTTTCTATACATCGCCTTTTGTTCACTGTGTTTCTTTTTACAATTTGTCATTGATGCTTCATCGTGCTTCTACTAATGAAAAGTTAGTACTAGTACATGACGGAGCATCCTGCTCTGCTTTCAGGAAATCCCGCCAACTTAATCTTTTATTCTGGCCAGTGTTCAACAGCCTGAGACAATATCCAGACAGATCCTATAATCCATATGTAAAATTGTGTCCTGTAATTAATGAATAAGATGATTACAAAAACTGTTTTTTTTTTTTAATTTTTTATTACAAAACAAAATGTAACATTGAAAATAAAATAGCGTATGGCATTTAACATAATACGATTGCAAACAATGCTAAGAAATGAGTTTTACTAAACCCACAACAGTGAAATCAGTCTGTATATGCAGTAAAGCATGCTTGTTATACTTACTGTGGAACCTAAGGGGTTAATCTTCTGCATTGTGTAAAAAGGCTGTTTGATCCTGTCTTCTCTGATACTCATCTTCTTCCACAGTCCCCAAACCATCTCCTGATAGAACTGAGCCTTGGGGGCAAGCTGCACGTGCTCTGTTTGGTGTGTATTGCTAGAGAGGTTTTTTTCTTGGGAGAGTGCATGTGATCAGCACAGGGCCAATCAGCACTGTCCAGACAGAGAGTCAGGAGTCCTGCAGCCTCATAGGACAGTAAGAGGAGAATGAAAACTCCTCCTACAAGCTTTAATCAGTGCTCTGCTGGACACAAGACTGCTCCAACTGTTGATGAGAAAAGGTATTTAACAGCTTATATTTACTAAAACTATTGCATTTCCATGTTCTTTGTACTGTGGAGACCAGATATTGTGAATGCAGGGTCCTGGGGTTAGTGGCACTGTAACACAAGCAAAAACAACAATTGGCTTTGTTTAGACACGTGTGTGCCATTGCACTCTCAGGTTCCATCCTGTACAGTGATTTTCCAACTCAACAACAATCTAAAGCCTCGTACACACGATTGGATTTTCCACAGACAAAACCTCTGACTTTTGTCCGAAGGCGTGTGCCTGGATCGGCCAACAAACACGAACGTAGTGACGTACTACAAGCCGAAAAAGAGGATGTTCAATTGTCAGGCGCCACTCTTTGTGGTCCTTCTGCTAATTTCGTGTTAGTAGAAGAGTGTTGATTCGCGCTTTTCATTTCGCGCTTTTCATTTCACACTTTTCAGTTAGTTTCTGAACGGCCGTTCGTCAACCAGCCATGTTGCGGAATCGAAGGAGATAACATGTTATTTATTATTGGCCTTGGAGTTATTGCTTCGATCCAAGTCCAGTCCAGGAACTGGAGGAGGAGGATTTCTTGGACCAAAAATTGGTCCAAGAAATAATTAATCGTGACCAATTATGTCATATGCCTTTGCTGCGGGAGCTCTAGGAGAATAATCCGGATGATTTTCGGAATTATCTCTGGATGATGGACCCCTGCTTTCACCATCTCTTGGCATTGTTGACCCCCTATATTCAGAAGCAGGACACATGCATGAGGCTTTTATTTTATTTTTTGGTTGAATAATGATTTGATTTGGTATATTTTCTATATTTTTGGATGCATAGAATGCACTTTTTGGTTAAAATCTATTGGCAGATAGCATGTCTAATTTTATTTGTTTTCTTTTTTTAATGCACAATAAATAATAATACTTGGCTATGTTTTTTACTTCAAATGACAGTTTGGGAGTAGGTAGTTACATTTTAAAAAATACAATGTAAAATGAACAAGGAACCACAACATAGTTGTATCTTTGATCTTAAAAAATACAGGATAATGGTGTTGTGGTAACTTGCACCAAAAAAATAAATAAATAAATAAATAACAAGCATAATAATATTTTTCTTGATATCACTAGAAAAAAAAAGCCTTTGAAAATTTGTTTGCAATAACTAAATCAGTATCACCAGCAAAACAGCTTCATTATTATCCCATTAAAGAAGAAGAGAATGTGCGCTTCAATTCGAGATTTCATAATTTGCCACGTCACAAACGTTAATTCTGCATTACGAACGCTAGTTTACAAGACCAACCGCTCCTGGCTCGTCCTTGCTTCCGAGCATGTGTGTTTGTACTTTGGAGTTTCGTCTGATGGACTTGTATACACACGATTAGAAAATCCGACAACAGACATTTGTCCACTGAAAATTTTAAAGCCTGCCATCCAACATTTGTCCGTGGAAAATCCGACAACAATTGTCTGACGGAGCATACAAACGGTCGGATTTTCCGCCAACAGCCTGTCATCACATATTTTCCATCGGAAAATCCGATCGTGTGTACGCGGCTTTAGTGTTAGCAGACTGAGAGTTATTGTCACTGGGGCGAATTAACTCTGCAGTCAACCAATTACACATACACACGATATACATCACCATGTCTTTTTTTAATGGAAGTGTGCACCTATCACAGTATCTGCTGTTACAGTTCAGACCTTTAGGAAATGTCTGTGAAAGGGGTCTTAAGCGGCGCTTTACCAGCGTTTTTCGGGTGCTGGCAGTGTGAAAGGGCTTGGGCTTTCACATTGGGATTGCAAATGAGGCTTCTTTCAGGTGCTTTACAGGCGCTTTTTTTAACGCTAAAGTGCCTGAAAAACGCCTGGAAAACGCCCCAGTGTGAAAGGGGTCTTAAGCACGTGTACGGTTCTGTAGCAAAAACAGTTCAATTATACAAAAGGTACAAGCAGCAGTATACTAAAGGATTGCTCCTCCAAGCAGTTCCCCTTAGGCATACACAGTGGGCCCCCCAGATCGAGTGCTGCTGCTGACGAAGTAGGGCATATGGATTCACTGATCCATATGCAGGCTAGACCACCTGGTCTTTACTCTAGCAGTATACATGAATGATCCCGACTGTCCCTATTCTGTTCCTGCTCCTCAGGAACCTTTCCATGCAACAATCTCTCCTTAACCAGAGTGTATATATGTCCCTACCCACACTATATGACCTATACCCACACAATGACCTACTAACTGCTAAAACCAATGGCCTGTACTCCATACTCAAACTCTTGGACCTCTCTGCTGCCTTTGACACAGTTGACCACCTGCTCCTCCTCAGCAAACTCCACTCCCTTGCCCTCCGTGATTCTGCTTTATCCTGGTTCTCCTCCTACCTATCTCTCCACTCCTCAACTCACCCCCTCAATCTCCTCACGGATCTCAAATTTACTGAATGACATATCGATATGGATGTCACACTATTCTATCAAATCTTTCTAAAACTGAGCTTGTTATATTTCCTCCTTCCCGGTCCCCCCCCCCCCATGACTTTACCATTAAGCTCAACAGCACAACCATTGGTCACTTCACACATGCCAGGGCGCTGGGTGTAATCATTGACTCTGACATCTCCTTCATCCCTCACATCCAATCACTGGCTAAATCTTGCCTCCTTAACCCACGCATCATCTCCAGAATTCGACCCTTCCTGACTTACGACACCACAAAGCAACTTATTCACTCCTTGGTTATTTCCCGCCTTGACTACAGCAACTCTTTCTTTAATGGCCTACCCTTTGGCAGGCTATCCCCCCTTCAGTCTATTATGAATGCTACTGCTAGACTAATACACCTCACTAACTGATCCGTGACTACTGCTCCTCTCTGCCAATCCCTTCACTGGCTTCCCCTACCCCACCGTATAAAATTCTAAATACTACCACAACATACAAGGCCATGCACAACATCACCCCCAGCTACATCACCAACCTCATCTGCAGATATCGCCCAAAATCGTCCCCTCCGCTTCTGCTCTCTAGCTGCCTTGTTACCTCCTCCCATGCTCGCCTTCAGGACTTCTCCAGAGCCTCTCCCATCCTCTGGAACTCCCTGCCCCAGTATATCTGATCAGCCCCTAACCTGTTCACCTTTAGGAGATACCTGAAAACTCATTTATTCAAGGAAGCCTATCCCACACCTACCAAAGAACTGTACCCAAGCCACCCCCATCAAATCATCCCCACAGATATTACCTTTTGTACCACCACCCCCTCCCTTTAGAATGCAAGCTCTACGAGCAGGGCCGTCCTGTCCCTTCTGTATTGAACTGTACTGTAATTGTGCTGTCCCCCCCCCTCTACATTGTAAAGCGATGTGCAAACTGTTGGTGCTACATAAGTTTTGAATAATAATAATGATAATAATAATAAAGACAGGTAAGAGTGAGCAACAAAATGTATATCATGGAAAAAAAAATCAGTTCATATATGCAATACATCCATTTTTTCACATGTTTTGTCAGCTTAAAAAAGACGGCAGACACTATAGAATGCCTATTGATGCTGCCAGAAATCCAGTGAGCTCCCAATTTCCTCTGCACTTTGCCTCTGCTGCACTAAAAGAACACAATGGGGTTGATTTACTAAAGTCAAATAGGCTGTGCACTTTGCAGAGTTGCAAATGCAGTTGCTCCAGAGATTAGTAAATGAGCAGAAGCTCTGATGACTGCTATCATCCAATCATGTGCAAGCAAAAATTTTGTTTTTTAAAATTTTCTTTGCATATGATTGGGTACCCTTTGCAAGGTGAAACATTGCCTCATTTACTAAGCTCTAAGGCAACTGCACATGGAGAGTGTAACTTCACATTGCAAAGTGCACAGCCTATTCGGCTTTATTAAATCAACCCCAATAGGGTCCATTTACTCAGACTGGAGAATGCAAAATCTGGTACAGCTCTGCATAGACAGCAGAAAGGAAAGGAAATAGTTCCACGCTATGGACTAAAAAGTGATGCTAATAGCTGCTGCCTCCACATATACCAACCACCAAAAGGGTTGATGGTAAAAAATAAAATACAGTATTGGGTAGGTGGAAATGCCGCTGCTAGTGTGAAATGTGTTCTAATGTGTCACAATTAAAATCATGAAATCATACACAAATTTACAAATAAAAAAACATTAGTAAACATAAAGACAAAAACAACCCTGGAACAAAAGTGCTAAGTGCAAGTGCAAACTGCATAGGTATCCATACCATAAGGCTAATGTGCAATGATACAATATAATCAAAGTGCTACAGTGATTGCTGTGTATAATGATAAAATCAAAAAAAGTCCATAAAATCAAATGAAAGTTCATAAATTCATACAAAAAAATAAATCACTGCAATATAAAGATTAGAGTGTAATAGGTGCTGCCAAAACATGCATTCAATCGGGCAGTATCTTTGTGTCACACTTGTGCCCCCCTCTTGTGCTGCACTCACCAGATAACACTACCCATCAAAGAGTAACTAGCCTTCACAGTCTCAATGACTATAAATAAGATCCTCATGGCTAACTCCTTGGTCTCCTCCACCCCAGTAAACTTATGAAAAGACAATAATGATTCCCATAGCGTGACTCCGTATAACACTTTTTAATGCGCTAGTAATGCAGTACACTTACAAGAATCCAAGCGATTACAGGTATTGTAAAAAGCCAGAAAATCCTGGTTGCGGTGCGTTCCACGGACCAAAACCGGATGTGAACAATTTGCCCTTGCATGCTGTCATTCTTGCGTAGTCAATACTTGGAGTTTGTCAGAATTCTGTTGGGGGTTTTTTGTTCACCCACCTCTTGAGGATTGACCACAAGTTCCTAATGTGATTAAGGTCTGGGGAGTTTCCTGACCATGGACCCAAAATTTTGTGTTCTGTATTCCCCCCTTCTTCTTTTTCCTTTTCCTTCTCCCATTCATTAAGAGAAAACTGGAAAATAGGAATGGACGACCCTATTTCTAGAATGATCATATTACACTGTTTAACTAAGTTCTAAGTTGATATATAAAAAAACAAGATGATTAGGAACTTACGTGAAAGATTGCTCGCATATGTATACTCACTCTTGTTATATCCTTGTCTGATGCAGGGCCGGACTGGCCTACCGGGATACCGGGAAATCTCCCGGTAGGCCGTCTGCACTCAGTGCCCTAGGGCCGCTTTTGGCTCGGAGCTGCTTGCCTGGCTGTCAGTAATATAAAGAGCAGCGGCGGGCCGCGCAGGCGCCGGCGCCGCCGCACTTTCCAATGCAATGCCTTCTCTTCTGACCCAGCACCGCCCACTGAACTGCA
This sequence comes from Lithobates clamitans, assembly GCA_037952925.1. Taxonomy (NCBI): domain Eukaryota; kingdom Metazoa; phylum Chordata; class Amphibia; order Anura; family Ranidae; genus Lithobates; species Lithobates clamitans. The sequence goes on from JBBGZY010000658.1 coordinate 5,585,427, forward strand.
GGCTGCGCCTGCGGAGTAATGTGCCTAAGGGGAGGAGCAAGAGAACGTCAGGACGCCATGGTGCTATTTTATTTCTCCTTCCATCTGGCCCGGGCGGCGCCAGCACCACCCACTAGTCTCTGTCTGCATGCAGAGTCACGAGTGAGGGCATAGGAGAAGTGAACGGCTGTGGAGCAGAAGAATTAAGGTGCTGCCTGCAATCTGTATAATCTCTCTCTCTCTCTCTCTCTCTCTCTCTCTCTCTCTCTCCTCCCCCCCATTGCAGCCCCTCTCTCTCTCTCTCTCTCATCATTGCAGCCCCCCTCTCTCTCTCTCGCCATTGCAGCCCCCCTCTCTCTCTCGCCATTGCAGCCCCTCTCTCTCTCTCTCTCGCCATTGCAGCCCCCCTCTCTCTCTCTCACCATTGCAGCCCCCCTCTCTCTCTCTCGCCATTGCAGCCCCTCTCTCTCTCTCGCCATTGCAGCCCCTCTCTCTCTCACCATTGCAGCCCCCCTCTCTCTCTCTCGCCATTGCAGCCCCCCCCTCTCTCTTCATCTCGCCATTGCAGCCCCTCTCTCTCTCGCCATTGCAGCCCCTCTCTCTCTCTCGCCATTGCAGCCCCTCTCTCTCTCTCGCCATTGCAACCCCTTATTCTCACCATTATTGCACCCCCCTCTATCTCTCTCTCACGGATTTCTTTAGAAAAAAAATAACTAATTTATAATAATAATATAAATCATAATAAAAAGTGAACTAATTTATTATAAAAATAAATTAACATTTTTTGCAGGTAAAAAAAAATTGCATTTATTATTCTTTTTGCCTGCAGAGCATGCATTTCTCTCTCTTTCTCTCTCTTTCTCTCTCTCTGCAATTATGGGCACAGTCAGGCTGCGATTAAGGGCACAGTGGTAGACTGCATTTGGTGGGCACTGGTGAGACTGTATTGATCTCTTGTATCATGTCTGCAGTCTCTGACCATAGCTTGTCTTATATCATGTCTGCAGTCTCTGACCATCTCTTGTATCATATCATGTCTGCAGTCTCTGACCATCTCTTGTATCATATCATGTCTGCAGTCTCTGACCATCTCTTGTATCATATCATGTCTACAGTCTCTGACCATCTCTTGTATCATATCATGTCTGCAGTCTCTGACCAGCTCTTGTATCATATCATGTCTGCAGTCTCTGACCATCTCTTGTATCATATCATGTCTGCAGTCTCTGACCATCTCTTGTATCATATCATGTCTGCAGTCTCTGACCATCTCTTGTATCATATCATGTCTGCAGTCTCTGAGGGAGTTTAAAGAGGAGTCAAGAGTGGGAGTGTCGCTGAGATGGGGGTCATGGGAGAGGTCAGACGTGTGTGGACTGTGGAAAGGCGTCTCTAGGAAAACCAAAGCCACCAAACTGGAGCCGACCGACTGTTCCCTGCATGATGAACCCAAGAGGAGGTCAGTGACAACGCTGCCAGGCCAGTCTAAGGGGGGGGGGTCACTGATGTATGATGTAAGGGGGAAGTGAATACAATAATGTAAATGGACACTGATATAAAGGTTTTCTCCTTATATCAGTAGTCCCCCCCCCCACTTGCCTTATGGTGCTTTCACACAGAGGCATTGGGGGCGTCTGCCACAAAGCGCCGCTTCTTTGCAGCGCTTTTCGGCCGCTAGTGGGGCACTTTTAATCCCTGCTAGTGGCCGAAAAAAGGTTAAAATCGCCCACAAAGCAGCGCTTTGCCGGCGGTGCTGCCCATTGGTTTTAATGGGCAGGGCGCTTTAGGAGCGGTGTATACAGCGCTGCAAAGATGGGGCTTGCAGGACTTTTACCGTCCTGCCAGCGCACAGCTCCAGTGTGAAAGCACTCGGGCTTTTACACTGAAGTGAGAGGAGAGTCTCTTTACATTCGCAATGCAAGCGCTATTTTTAGCGCTATAGCGCCTGTAAAGCGCCTCAGTGTGAAAGGAGCCTAATGCCGCGCACACACGAGCGGAATGTCCGACAGAAAAAGTCAGACGGAAGCTTTTCATTGTATATTCCGATTGTGTGTATGCCTCATCTGACTTTTTTTTTCGAAAATTCTGATGGACCTAAAAATAGAACATGTTCTAAATATTTCCGACGGAACCAATTCCTATAGGGAAAACCGCTCGTCTGTATGCTGTTCCGACGGACCAAAAACGACGCATGCTCTGAAGCAAGTATGAGACGGAAGCTATTGGCTACTGGCTATTGCACTTCCTTTTTCTAGTCCCGTCGTATGTGTTGTATGTCACCGCGTTCTGGACGGTCGGACTTTGGTGTGATCGTATGTACGCAAGACAGTTTCAGCGGAATTCTGTCGGAACTCCGTCAGAAAAATCTTCAGAGTTTATTCCGACGGGAAAACCGGTCGTGTGTACGCAGCATAAGTGTATTCTTTCTGCAGAAGGTGGTCTCTGGTCACCAGAGTCCCCCCCCCCCCATGTCCCCAAAGTTCCTGGGGTCCCCCTTGATGATTGACCACTTTTAACTGGAATTTGTGTATATATATAATACACTCTTTTTCAAATTTGCATGGTTTTCCCTTTCATGAACAAGAAAATAATGAAGTTGTGCTGTTGGGCTATTATTATAATGCTATGGGGCTGGGATGACCTTTTTTCCAGGGCTGGTTTTTATTCCCAGTCCGGCCCTGGTCTGATGTGATCTGATGACACGAGACTGTGACCTTGTCTCTGTTGAATGTTAATATTGTTATATTGGGGCCCTGCCCTTTCCTGAAGTTTAATAAAATTATATTTGAAAAAAAAAAAAAAAATTGTGTTCTTAGGCAAAATTGTGAGTGAGCCCACTCCCTTGGCTGAGAAGCAACCCCACACATGAATGGTCTCAGTATGCTTTACTGTTGGCATGATACAGGACTGATGGTAGTGCTCACCTTTTCTTCTCCGGACAAGGTTTTATCTGGATGCCCCAAACAATCGCAAAGGGGATTCATCAGAGAAAATGACTTTACCCCAGTCCTCAGCAGTCCAATCTCTGTACCTTTTGGAAAATATCAGTCTGTCCCTGATGTTTTTCCTGGAGAGAAGTAGCTTCTTTGCTGCCCTCCTTGACACCAGGCCATCCTCCAAAAGTCTTCGCCTCACTGTGCGGGCAGATGTACTCACACCTGCCTGGTGCCATTCGTGAACAAGCTCTGCACTGGTGGTGCCCCGATCCCGCAGCTGAATCAATCATCCTGGCACTTGCTGAACTTTCTTGGGTGCCCAGAAGCCTTCTTCACAACAATTGAATCTCTCTCCTTGAAGTTTTTAATGATCCGATAAATGGTTGATTTAGGTGCATACTTAGTAGCAGCAATATCTTTGCCTGTGAATCCCTTTTTGTGCAAAGTAATGATGACTGCACGTGTTTCCTTGCATGTAACCATGGTGAACAAAGGAAGAACAATGATTTTTAGCACCACCCTCCTTTTAAAGCTTCCAGTCTGTTATTCTAACTCAATTAGCATTGTGAGTGATTTCCAGCCTTGTCCTCGACAACACTGACACCTGTGTTAATGAGAGAATCACTGACATTATGTCAGCAGATCCTTTTGTGGCAGGGCTGAAATGCAGTGGAAATGTTTTTTTTAAAATTAAGTTAATTTTCATGGCATTGCAATTACCGTATTTATTGGCGTATAACTCACACTTTTTTCCCCTTAAAATCAGGGGAAGATCATGGGTGCGTGTTATATGCCGATCCCCACTGTCTGTGAGGGGAAGAGGAGGCCGAAAAAGAGCGAGCGCCGCCGAAAAAGACAGAGCCGAGTGTACTCGGCTCGGTTAAGCTCGCAGTCCCGCCTCTCTGATGTCTCTGAAAGGAAGAGGAGCGAGCGCTGCCGAAAAAGACCGAGCCGAGTGTACTTGGCAAAAGGCTGCAAATGGCACTGGGCAAAAGGCTGCAAATGACATTAGGCAAAAGACTGCAAATGGCACTGGGCAAAAGGCTGCAAATGGCACTGGGCAAAAGGCTGCAAATGGCACTGGGCAAAAGGCTGCAAATGGCACTGGGCAAAAGGCTGCAAATAACACTGGGCAAGGCTGCAGATGGTCACTGATAAGGCTGCATTGATGGGCATTGAAATGTAAGTTTTTTTTTCCTTAAACTTCCCTCCTAAAAGTTTTTTTTCTTAACATTCCCTCCTAAACTTGGAGTGCGGGTTATATGCCGATGTGTGTTATACGCTGATAAATACAGTAATTGCAATTCTTCTGATCACTCTTCATAACATTCTGGAATATATGCAAACTGCCATCATAAAAACTGAGGCAGCAGACTTCATGAAAATTATTATTTGTGTCATTCTCAAAACTTTTGGCCAGGGCTGTATATGGTTCACAGTGCTAATAACCTTAAAAACCTTCTAGGAGTAGGAACACCACAGTAGTAGTATAAGCGCAGGATCTTTGCAGTTTTTTTTACCAGCAAAGAAGAAAAAAGCCCTACAATACAAAATTGAATGCAGCCACTTCATCTGGACGCCTGGTAGATTAATATATTACATTTTTGATTTTTTTCCTAGACCTCATCACAGTAGAGTGCTAAACCAATAAGCTACTCTACTGCTAATTGGTATCCTTCCGTGAACTTTAATTCCATCGCGCGAATAGAGTAATTAAAATTCGCATGAGTGATAACCATATTTTGATTTCAAACCTCATAAATGTGCAAAGACAAATTTACATGGTCATAAATCTGAATATTTTTGAGCTAAGTGAATAAATAAATCAGCAGGAAGATATGACAATTTCATTACACCAGCCAAAAATACTGCTCTTTTCTCAACAATAACAGATCTCTTCAAATATTTGTTCTTCAAATTCTTATTTTACACCCTCAGATTTTGCAATAATTTGTTAGTTCAAATAAACTATAGTTCACCTCTTGGGCTTTTTAACAGCCATGCATTAAAAATGGTATTTAAATTTCAGTTTATTTCCTGATATTATTTTAATGGATGAGTCATTTGTATTTAATTTATTTTAGCTAAGAATATTTAAAGCTAAACACCAAGCACATATTAAAGACACAAATGAATGCAGCTTTCTATTTATTTATACTTCATTCAGTGTATTTTTTTTTTAAGTGCATAAGCTGAGGATGGCTGAAAGTGTAGAGATGTTGCTGGAACTCAGTCCCTAATACAACAAAATAGCAAGAGGAAAACTATGCCCATGGGACTTTTAAGAGTTACACCAAGATAAAAAGTTAATACCCCTTTACATAAAATTCTGCACCTTTTATTCCACATTCAATTAAAAAATTGACACAATGAACATTACACATGTCATAATATAAAAAAAGAAAAAAGAAAGTAGAAAAAAGTACATATAAATGTTGATGTATATTTTTAGATATAATCAACATTCCAGATATTGACAGGTAGGTACATATCGTACTATATCTCAATGCATTTCATGAAGCAATGTTCCCTTCTTCAGGACATAGTCAAATCCAGTGTATCTGTGGAGAGGCCATGCCATGAAAAAGTAAATGAAAAGCTACATATAAACCCACACAATGACTAAATGTGGGTTTAGAAAGCAATATCCACTCCCTATGGTAGATATGGTATGCTTACACACCAACATAAAGATCTACAGGGTAAAAAGGTCCACATTACACACCCTAATGTTGGTGTGTAAGTATACTATATCTACCTTAGGGGGTGGATATTGCTTTCTAAATCCACATTTAGTTGTTATATGGTTGCTTGTGCTTTCTCAACCAAACTGTCAAATCGTCAAATGGCTCATATGTGCAGCATCATGACAACTGAAGATCAAATAGAGCTCAAGATGACAGTCTACTTGGCTAAAAACGATAGGAGGGTTTAAAATATATAAATAGTCCTCTGCGCTACCAGGTAATCATCAAAAAATCTATTAAATAATAAATCAAATAGTGGAAATGCTGTAAAACCTAAAAGTGTTCACAACTACACATGTAAAAATAAATATAATGTACATTGATCTTGCGCAAAACCTTCAATACAACATCATAATAAGTATATAAACCATAGGTGAAAAATGAATACCGTATTTATCGGCGTATAACACGCAGCGGCGTATAACACGCACCCCAATTTAGGAGGGAATTTTAAGGAAAAAAAAACTTTTAGGAGGGAAGTTGAAGGGAAAAAAACTTACATTTAAATGCCCATCATTGCAGCCTTCTCAGTGCAGCCATGTCAGTGCAGCCTTGTTAGTGCAGCCATGTCAGTGCAGCCTTCCCCAGTGCAGCCTTGTTAGTGCAGCCTTGTTAGTGCAGCCTTGTCAGTGCAGCCATGTCAGTGCAGCCTTTCCCAGTGCAGCCTTTCCCAGTGCAGCCTTTCCCAGTGCAGCCTTTCCCAGTGCAGCCTTTCCCAGTGCAGCCTTCCCCAGTGCAGCCTTCCCCAGTGCAGCCTTCCCCAGTGCAGCCTTTCCCAGTGCAGCCTTTCCCAGTGCAGCCTTCGCTTCGATCCCCTGTCCTGAGCTTTAAAATCGGCAACGGCGATTTGAAAATGGCGCCGCCGGCGCCGAAATACACCGAGCCGGTCCTCGGCTCTCGTTCACTTTCGGCTCCACTCGTAGTCCCGAGCGGAGCTATCCGAACCTAGCCGAGTAGGTTCGGATAGCTCCGCTCGGGACTACGAGTGGAGCCGAAAGTAAACGACAGTAAACGAGAGCCGAGGACCGGCTCGGTGTATTTCGGCGCCGGCGGCGCCATTTTCAAATCGCGGTCAGCGATTTTAAAATTGTGACAGCTCGGGATCGCAGGGGATCGGCGTATAACACGCACCTGCGACTTTCCCCTGATTTTAAGGGGAAAAAAGTGCGTGTTATACGCCGATAAATACGGTAAATATAATTGAATATAGTGAATAAAGTCCAATGACGTAGCTCATCCAGTGTTTCAATAGTGAAAATAGTGAAAAGAAGTCTATTAATGATTCCCAGAAAGTCAAAACGCTGTCACCAACACCTCTGTGCTCTCAGAACTCTCACCTCATAGGCATAAAACATAAGCCTTGGATACCAATTAAATAGAAATCGATAAACTACCCTTCCGGGATAGCTGCTGCGGCTATTCAATAAAGGATTTCATCCCACTTCTGGTCCGCGATGCGCTCCGGGCATGCCCTACGCATTACATCACACCACGTGACTTCCTCAGGGGACTTGATCAGGTAGAAATCCAGTGCATCCCATGCAGCATTATCAGCCTGAATGAAAAAAAAAAAAGATCTAAATCCCCCATCCACACATGCGATGTGGATGGGAAGATCACTCCCACTGTGTTAGTGTATTATAGTGGGGAGCCTACCCTGTCATCAGAGTACAATAAACGGTGTTTCCAGCTATAGCCAGTGGCACTGATCATTTGGAAAAAACCTGAGCTTAAAGTGGATGTAAACCCGAAGAAAAATGTTCTTTTTTTATATCATACTGTAGAGTATAAGATTTTCTATCATTTGAGCCCAGTCTTGCCACACAGAGTTAATCCATCTTTGAGCAATCCCCTTTTATTGTTCAGTGAGACAATTCTTGACAAACTGAGAAAAACTTTGTCAAATACTCCCCCTTGTTGTGAGTGACAGGTGATTTACATATCTCGTGCACTAGCCTAAGAGACATGCAGTATTTTTAAATTCCCGCCCCCACTCCTTTATTCAGCAGCTCTGCAAGGATTGGCTGTTCCACACCTCACCATGATTTGGTATGCTGAAGTCATGTGGTTACTTTCCTGTCTTTTCACTGGATGTTAGAGATCATAGCAGAAGTTCAGCAGAAGTTCAGTGTTAGAAATACACAGGAGAAAATGCATATTGACAAGGGGAGTGTAGAGGTGGCCGGGGAGTCTACTGACATCACGACTCCACCCACCGAGCTCCAGACAACAGACCCGCCCACAGAATCTGCAGTTTTTCGGGTCTCATAACAGACAGAGATGAGACATTTGACAGGTAAAGATACATGCAGGAGGAATGTATATCCTTATAGATAACCCCATATGGCAGTAGTTTAGAAAGGATGACATTGGGTTTACATCCACTTTAAGTTCTTGTTTTTAATCACTTGCCAACCAGCCGCTGTCATTATACTGCAGCAGGTCGGCACAATCCCGTGAACTGTCATAGCTGTATATCGGCTCCTTTAAGTGGGATAGCAGGCACGCACCAGCTGCATTGCAGAGGTGCCGATGACCGCTGGTCATGCGCAATCGTGGGCACGAGAGGCAGAACAGGGACATGTGTGTGTGTGTAAACACACAAATCCCTGTTCTGCGAGGAAAGGAGAAGCAGAGCATGAGTTCCTGATAGCTAGAAACCACAATCTGTCATCACCTATAGTCAGTCCCCTCCCCCACATTTAGAACACACAATAAGGGAACACAGTTAACTCCTTGATCACCCCCTAGTGTTAGCTCTTTCCCTGCCAGTGACATTTACACAGTAATCAGTGCATTTTTATAGCACTGATTGATGTATAATTGTCAGTGGTCCCAAAAATGTGTTAAAAGTGTCCGATGTGTCCGCCATAATGTCGCAGTCCGGATAAAAATCGCAGATCGCCGCCATTACTAGTAAAAAAAATATATATAATAAAAATGCCATAAATCTATCCCCTATTTTGTAGACGCTATAACTTTTGCGCAAACCAATCAATATATGCTTATTGTGATTTTTATTACCAAAAATATGTAGAAGAATACATATCGGAAAAAGTAGCTTTATTTTTAAAAAACGGGGGTATTTATTATAGCAAAAAGTACAAAATATTGTGTTTTTTTTCAAAATTGTCACTATTTTTTTGTTTATAGTGCAAAAAATAAAAACCGCAGAGATGATCAAATATCACCAAAAGGAAGCTCTATTTGTGTGGGAAAAAAGGACGTCAATTTTGGCGGACAGATCAGACACGTTTGGCGCTATTTTGGGACCATTCACATTTATACAGCGATCAGTGCAATTAAAAATGCATTGATTACTGTGTAAATGTGACTGGCAGAGAAGGGGTTAACTACTAGGGGGCGCTGTAGGGTGTGTGGTAAGTGTGTCCTAGGGAGTGATTCTAACTGTGGGGGGGATGGGCTATGTGTGGCACGACACTGATCACAGGGAGCTGTGATCAGTGTCAGTGTCACTAGGCAGAACAGGGAAATGCTTGTTTACATCAGCATTTCCCTGTTCCTCTCCGTGAGACGATCGCGGGTATCCCCGCGGACATCAAGTCTGCGGGACCCGCGATCACACTCACGGAGCTTGCGGCGCACGCGCCCGCAAACCACTTCTTAAAGGGCAATGTACAGGTAGATCAATATGCCTGCTGTACGTGCCCTTCTGCCGACGTATATCGGTGTGAGCCGGCCAGCAAGCGGTTAAAGAACATCTCCCCTTCATCTCAATAGTGTTATAAATATAACTTAATAGAATAGAAAGTAAAAGATCCTGATATAGCAAAACTTTCCCCAAAGTAAAATTTCCTTCTAAAAGTTGTTTGATAGATTCCATCGATATTCAGATTTTGCCATGCCATGCCAATGACTCTCGAAAAACTAAAATAGCCATAACTGTTAGAGGCCAGTCTAAAGATTTTTTTTTTCCTTCATTGGCTGGCACCAAAACACAGAATGTCTGCAGGAGCCAAAGGGGCCACATGATAAGTGCCAAAGAGCCGCATGTGTCCTTCAGGCTGCAGGTTGGGTGCCAGGGCCTTTTAGTTTTACTTTAAGACTATGCCTTTATAAATAAAAACATTTTTACAAAGTATGGACCAAATACAGATTTATCTAGAGTTCACCTTTAAGAGACAAAGTATACTGTATGTATCATATTAAAGTACTGCTAATTTTTGTGAACCCAATATGGGCCGCAGGCTTTTTATTCTGGTGTAAATCTCTGGTTTTGTCAATGTTTTGTGGATTGTTAATTACGGTACACAAAATCAGAACTGCATACTTGTGTAAAATAGTTTACTTGATGAAATGCTGTGCACTTAACAATACATTTTTATTTTGTATCCAAGTCCTCTTCCCTCAGTGACAGCACATACTCATTTAGGCTGGAGCAGACACAACATTTTAACGAGTCGTTGAAGTCATGATAATGGAGCTGGGATTGTTGGCATAGCTATAGAGCTGATCAAGAATGGCTGGTCTTTTATTTACCATGTGTGGCTTCAACCACACTCATGTTTGCTGACAAACTGTAATGTAATAGGGTACAATCAGTTTCTAAATAGAAAACAAGTTAGGTTATATCTTTGATACTAATGCTAAGGTTTCCAAAACAGCAACAGAGGCCCAAGGCTCTGTGAAATGAGCTTTCATCCCTGGCATTGGCATATCACCTAAACCTTGTGTGTTGGACAGAAATATGGTAAATTATCATTTACAGGGAATCTTCAGTCGGGAAGAGTCGAGGCAGTAGCAAAGGAGACAGGTTTTTCCATCTTTCCAGCCTTTTTAAGTGGTTATCTGTAGACTGTCATCAGTACCCATAGAAATGAAAAAGGGGTCAGACCAACTTCCTTTGGAGTAACTCATTACCTACACCCAACATTTTAACTTAACCCCTAGAGCAGGGTTTCCCAACCAGGGTCCCATGGAACCCTAGGGTTCCTCCAGAGGTTGTTAGGATTTCCTTGAACAATGAGCAATTTTTGCCTCTCAGATAAGTTCCCGCTGACACCATTGATCTCTTCAGCTATCTGTAAGGGGGTAATTATTCCCAATGACCACAAGTGTAAGGAGCATTCTGCCCACTGACCATCACACTAATGTATTATGAGTTGTAGATATAGTAATTTTTAGGAGGGGTTCCCTGAGTCTGTGAAGTTATTTCAAGAGTTCTTCTGTGTTGAAAAGGTTGAGAAAGGCTGCCCTAAAGTGTATCTATAACCAAAAACAAACATTTTAAATAATGTAAAGTTCTGTGTTGAATATCATATTTATCCTTTTTTGACTTAACTCCATGGCAGCGTACTATTTAAAGAAGAGAAAGTCAGAATCCTAAATAAAGCCAGAACTTGTAGATAAGTTGATAGTGTCTTGCTGACGTCCAGCAGATGAGACTGGTTATCCCCGGACATCTGAAATAAAGGGAAAACAATCTTTCGGCTATTGTGAATTGCTGCATCACTTTTGGATTCAATCTTGATATGAGGATAAGTACCAGACACTGTGTAGAAGGTAAATAAGTGTTCCTTGTAGCCCAAGGCCCTGATCCCGGAAACCCTCTTGACTGAGATGATAGCTGTGAGAACGGCTGTCTTTATGGATAGGTCCATAGACAAGTGATAAGACCCACTTGGGGAATCTTGGTTGTCTCTGAAGTCTAAGCCATATTGCACTTTTAAAGAACTGAATGACTAAGGGATGATTTTGCCCAAGACACATTAGAAATAGTCAAGAGTGCAGAGACCTATACTTTAAAAAAGCTGCCACTCAGCCGAATGCCAAGGTCAGTTTGTAACAAGTCCAGAAAGCAGTGGATTTGAAGGTTGGAGCAGGAAAAGTCAGAGGCAGCTGCAAAGTGGATGAATCTCACCCATACCCTTTTGTAAAGGTAACAGTACTTGGTTTTCTGGAGTTTATCAATGTAGAAAACAATTTGGAGCAGCAGCCAAGGTTGGCTAGCCTTTTACTCCCAGGAAGTAGATAGAGAGATGGCATAGGGAAAATTCTGATTCTTCCTCAGATATAACTCAATGTTTGCTGGGCCTATGTAATAGAGATGATGACAACCAACATGTAGTCACACTCATTAACCTCCCTGGCAGTATGATTATGTCAGATTTTTGATGTTGAAAGCGGTATAATTGTTTTGCATGGAAAATTGGCATTTTATATTGTAGGTCCGTAATTCTCAGGAATAACTCACTTAAATCTGTCCAAACAAGAGTCTAATAGACATCCCGGGTATGATAAAGTTTGAAACACAATATCATAAATTATAATAGAATAAATAACTATAAATAATAACAAATAATATATTAATAATAAATGTTATTCAATACATTTTAGTCAATAATCTAATCAAACCAAAAACACTGACAATGTTTTTGTCCAAACAAGGGCACAATATTACTAGTCATATTGCTTCACTAAACATCCCCGGTATGATAGATTTTGAAACATGGGACTGCACAAAGTCCGATGTCACAATCAGGACAATGGAACCTGGTTTCCTTTTGGATTTCCTTTCCACCGTCATCACGCTTTGAGCAACAAACCACGCACATCCTTGTGGGTGCTGACTTTTTCTCAGTTGGTGGGATGTAGTCCATGAAGTGGCGACCTGTCAGGCGTTTCGGGTTGACAACGCCAAAAGCACGACGTCTGGTTTGGTGGTTCAGAAAGATCAGTTTGGAAACTTTCCAAATAAAGTCAGCATGAACCACAGGCTTGTCACTCTTTTTTTTTTTTTTTGGAGCAGAATGTAGGCATTCCACAAGCATTGCTCAAGAAGATACCTGGAGATCTTCTTGTAATACTTTTTTGTTGTTTTCTCATTGCTGGATCGAAGGTCATTGCTTCGTCGGCTCTGTCAACACCTCCCATGGTGTTGTTGTAGTCTATCACTACTTGTGGCTTCATGATGTCTTTCCCACCTATTGTGCTTACCATGAAAGTGGAGGTATTATGGATTGTACTCATTAGGCACACATCTTTTTTGCCACGCCATCGCAGTGCCATCATTTTGCCTTTCTGCCACGCAACCATTTCTCCAGTCTTGAGCTTCTTATTGCCAAAGATTGGCGGCATGTCACGCTGGTTAGCCCTAACGGTTCCATAGGCATCCGTTTGTTCTGCAGAAGGAACTCCTAAAGTTCAGGAGATGTGTAAAAGTTGTCTGTAGTTACACAATAGCCCTGATTTAGCAATGGCTCAATCAGTGAAAGAACAGAAGATGTTGCCATTCCATAATTACTGTATTTTGGGTTGCATTTGGTTCCTTTCCCAGTGTATAGGACATAATTCCAAATGTAACCAGTTGTCGATTCACATAGCATGAAGGAGTTTATGCCAAATTGTGCTCTCTTTGATACCATGTATTGTATCCACCCGAGCCTTCCCTTGTAGGCGATTAGACTTTCATCTATGCTGATGTCTCTATCTGGCACATAGCTCCATTGGAAATGTCCTCTTTGGTCACTGGTGCCCACTTTCTTTTCCCACTGAGTAGAAGCTTGTTGCTCTTGGTACCGGTTTGTCTCTGTAGCTATTTTTTCAATAACCTCATCGTTCAAAAATAGTTGTAGGTATGCCAAGGGGTTGTCATCTTCAACATCCACTTTTATACCAGGTGCTCCAGTAAATGGGAATCTTGGGGGCTGTGCTGCCCCAACAGGGCATAGAATTTATATATATTGTTTTTCTAACCATTTTCTATGGACTTTTATGTTTAGTTTACATGCTGCCATCTAGTGACCCTTTGTGGTAATGCACTTGTCTCTTTATTTTTCCCTTATGTTATGACACACTTCCTTTGAATGTAATGCTCCACCGTTCTTCCTGTGTTTTGTACTTCCTGTGTCATCTATGCAGTTAACAAGCCACATGTAGCAGGGCACATGTATTCTCCATTGTAAGCTACAGACAATATCATCTTTTGACCGCACAATACCACAACCTGTTCCTCTGTTTGTATCCTGTCATCCGCTGTAATCTGATGTTCAGAATAAAGCATCTGTGGATGGAAATCGGTATTGGTGAGTTCAAGCTATCTGATGAGGATTGTCCTCAGTGATTATATCTGCTTATACAGGCCAGGCATAGAGGTCTCACAAGGGATAAATCACTTCACAACAATCGGAGTCAGAATAGTCAAAAGATGTATAGAATTCCTACAGCCTGCTGTGTATATACAGTATGTGTGCCTGATCTGCAATCAAGCTCAGTGCCATGCGCCATCTTGTGAAGCACATGGTCGCACGAGTTTACTGCACCTCATATGAATGTTAAAAACTGTTTCTCTACATTGAACTGTGTTACCCCACCTGTCTAAGCTGCTGTTCGTCTTCTTAAAGAGACAGTACCATTTTTTGCAAAAACGTGAAAAAATGTCTACACAAGACTCTGAGCACCCTTTTGTGGCTGAACCAACACAGATTCATCATGCCTCTGAACCCGCAGATGTACAGGGAGCAGATTCTGCAGATATTGCCGATCAGAGTGTAAGACCCAAATGTACAATAAAACCGACACAGAAACTCAGAGAAAACTATGAAGCCACTAGAGATGAGTTCTCCAGCAATCTGTCAGACTTATGGGATAGAAATTCACACTGCATGTCAGTTTTGTTACACTTTAATGATCAACCAGCTGAACTAAGAGACTCTATAGATCACTTATCTGCCGCGTACGAACGCTACCAGCGGCTGTTTGCAAAATACACAGCTTTCTTGCAGGACTGTAATATAGAGGACTCTTCAGCAGAACTGACCAGAGCTGATGCACTAAACCAACAAAGGGATCTCTTAGTGCAAAAAGACCAGTGTAAGGCAGAACTCCACATTGCTCAAAAGCAGGAGACCGGATCTCACAGATCCACATCAACCAAGCACACTGCACATTCTACCAGATCCTCTCGCTCCAGAATTTCAACATTAAGCGACAAGCTAATAGAGGCCCGTGCAAGTCTGGAAGCAAAAAAAGGGCAAACCTCCTTTACCAGAAAGGAAGCAGAAATAGAAACTCAAAAGGCAGCTCGCCATGCAAAGAAGAAAGCTCAACAAGCAGAAACAGAAGCAAAGATGAAAGCTCACCAAGCAGAGATGGTAGCTCAACAAGCAGCTCAACAAGCAGAGATGGAAGCTCACCAAGCAAAGATGAAAGCTCAACAAGCAGAGATGGTAGCTCAACAAGCAGCTCAACAAGTAGCTCAACAAGCAGAGATGGAAGTTCACCAAGCAAAGATGAAAGCTCACCAAGCAGAGATGATAGCTCAACAAGCAGCTCAACAAGCAGAGGCAGATGCCCAACAAGCAGAGGCAAATTCCCAATTAAAGATTCTGCAAATGGAAAAGGAAGAAGCAGCTGCCCTAGCAAGGCTGAGTGTCCTCGAACAAGCGACGGGAGAAAGTGCTAACTCAGTCTGTTCCATCCCAGTAGAACTGCAAGACCCAGTTGAACGCACCAGTGAATATGTACTAAAGCATAATGTTTGCAATGATACAAAGTCATCTCCTGTACTTCCTACCAACAACACTGTTCTGACTCTCAACATTGAGACCTCTCATCTCCAAATGCCTGAGCCTCTTCAAGTCTACAACACAAGTGCATCTATGCAGCAAACCGCATCACCTCTTGCTGACAACAAGGTGACTTCCAGTGACAAGCCACAGCTCAAGCCACAGTCAGCACAAGCCTTAGGGACTACACCACAGTTAAACGCTCTTGCAACATCATTTCATCCTGGCAAACCTCACCCTACTTCACCAGAGAACTTTCACACCCGAGGGGTTCCACAAGTTACTTTGGCACTGAAGAGAGAGAGACCAGACTTGAATGACTTCGCCAGATATATGGTACGCCGTGAGCTCATTAACACTACCCTCTCAAGGTTTGATGACTGTCCGGAGAGCTGCAGGGCCTGGAGATCAACTTTCAAAGCTGCCATTGCTAATCTCAACCTTACTACCAAGGAGGAGCTTGATTTGCTCATAAAGTGGCTGGGGCCAGAATCTGCAGATTGTGTTAAAAGACTGAGAACAGTGTATGTTGACCACCCAGATGCAGGTCTTGTTACTGCATGGGCAAGACTTGAGCAAGCCTATGGTAGCTCTGAAGCCATAGAAAGCGCTCTATTCAAGAGACTGCAAAACTTCCCAAAAATAGGGAACAAAGACTACCGCAAGCTCCAAGATCTGAGTGATCTTCTCATGGAGCTAGAGTTGGCAAAGACAGACCCACGTCTACCTGGACTAAGCTTCCTGGACAATGCTTATGGTGTCAATCCAGTGGTGTCTAAACTGCCATATGGCCTGCAAGAGAAATGGGCACAACAGGGCTCAAGGCACAAAAGAGACTATAACGTATCTTTTCCTCCATTCGCATATTTTTACAGGTTCATCAGTGATCAAGCCTGGACAAGAAACGATCCCAGCTTTAGCTTCAGTGAACCCAACTTGCCTGCTTCATCAACATCATCTTCATCAAGGTATGATAACATAGCAGCTAAATGTAGAGAATTTAATAGAGCAATATCTGTTAAAAGGACAGGCATCTCACCACCCGTATCCTCTCCTGCTCACCAGAGCGATTCGGGTGACAGAGATAAAGACCCTAATCATCAGTGCCCTATTCACAAGAAGGCGCATCCCCTAAAGAAGTGTCGTGGGCTTAGGGCAAAGCCGTTACAAGAGCGCAGGGAGAATCTTCAGAAACTTGGAATATGCTACAGGTGCTGTACTTGTTATGGACATTTTGCTAAAGACTGTAAAGTTGTCATCAAGTGCATAGAATGCAGTAGCGACAGACATGTTACAGCTATGCATCCGGGTCCACCCTCAGACAATTCACAGCAGCCTCCTACCTCCAGCCCTGTCTCAAGTCATGGCGGGAAGCAACAAGGTCATGCTCCAGCCACAGCTAACGTTTCTTCTTCATGCACAGAAGTCTGTGGAGAAGGCTTAGATAACAAATGCTGTGCAAAGATATGCCTAGTCAAGATATACCCAAAGGGTCAACCTGAGGAAGCTATTAGGATGTATGCCATAATAGATGAACAGAGCAACAGATCCTTGGTTAAGCCTAAATTCTTTGAGATATTTGGTATAGAGGGACGGGCATCACCGTATACTCTCAGAACCTGTTCTGGTCATGAAGAGACCTTCGGCAGAAGGGCCAATGGGTTCTCATATCAATAAGGGAGAGGGCATACCCCTACCAACATTAGTCGAGTGTGATCAGATACCAGACGAAAGGGAAGAAATTCCTACTCCAGAGGCAGCATATCACCATCCTCACTTGAGGCACCATGTTAATGAAATTCCTGCAATGGACATGAATGCTGAAATCTTGATCTTGCTAGAAAGAGACATTCTCAGAGTACATAAAGCAGTGCAATGGACCCGATGATGCCCCTTACGCACAAAAACTTCACCTAGGCTGGGTAATCGTGGGCAACGTATGCCATTATGAAGTAAAAGAGAAGCCTCTTGACATCATCCAAGCACCAAGGTAGACACTTCACAGAGGGTGCCATAAGAGCTGCAGGCCTTTGGATTATAGGAGCAAAAGGACAGATGCTTCACTACACAACTGTGTTCAGTGCCGCAAACTGAGAGGGAAACACCAGCAACAGCAAATGTCAGATTTGCCAGATGACAGGTTAAGTACTGACCCACCTTTCACTCATGTTGGTCTGGATGTCTTTGGGCCATGGATGGTAACAGCCTGCAGAACTCGAGGTGGTCAAGCAAATAGCAAACGATGGGCAGTGCTGTTAACTTGCATGAGTGTGCATGCAGTACACATTGAAGTAATAGAATCTATGGATGCTTCAAGTTTTATCAATGCTCTAAGACAATTCCTGGCCATCAGAGGACCAGTCAAGACACTAAGATCTGACTGTGGAACTAATTTAGTTGGAGCCTGTCGAGAGCTACAGCTCAACTCTAGGCCCATACAAGACCTGTTAGCTGAAAAAGGCTGTACATGGATTTTCAATCCTCCTCATTCTTCCCACATGGGTGGCTCATGGGAGAGAATGATAGGTATCACACGTAAAATATTGGATTCTATGCTTATGGACTTTAATTCCACAAGACCAGTGGAAGCGAGTACAACACCTCGCCAACTGCTTCTGGAATCGTTGGAAGATGGAGTATCTTTCTACTCTGTAAGGACGAAGGAAATGGCAACGCCTGAATCCTAACATACAAATTGGAGAACTTGTTCTGCTTAAGGACCAGCAAGATGAAAGAATCGAATGGCCCATGGGACTTATTGTAAAGAGTGTTCCTAGTGAAGACGGTAAGGTACGCAAGAAGGAGGTGAAGGTTTCAAGACAAGGGACTTTAAAGACCTTCATCCGACCTATTACGGATCTTATTCTGCTCTTACCCTTTGGAGAATGAACTTGTTTGCCTATGCTGCTGGATCCTACTTGCGACTTTAAGAAGAAAGTGTCTTGAACTTAAGTTGACATATCTTGAAGCCTTGAATTAATAGTTGTTGTTTTTGCATTATATGCATGTTCTTTATGTCTTTCATGTCTTCAAGACATCCAGCAAATTACGCTGTTGTTATTTGCAGTTGTATCACTACCATTCTGATATATATAGTGACATTTACCAATGCCAGACGGGGAGTGTGCTGCCCCAACAGGGCAGAGAATTTATATATATTGTTTTTCTAACCATTTTCTATGGATTTTTATGTTTAGTTTACATGCTGCCATCTAGTGACCCTTTGTGGTAATGCACTTGTCTCTCAAGTTTATTTTTCCCTTATGTTATGACACACTTCCTTTGAATGTAATGCACCACCTTTCTTCCTGTGTTTTGTACTTCCTGTGTCACCTATGCAGTTAACAAGCCACATGTAGCAGGGCACATGTATTCTCCATTGTAAGCTACAGACAATATCATCTTGTGACCGCACAATACCACAACCTGTTCCTCTGTTTGTATCCTGTTATCTGCTGTAATCTGATGTTCGGAATAAAGCATCTGTGGATGGAAATCGGTATTGGTGAGTTCAAGCTATCTGATGAGGATTGTCCTCAGTGATTATATCTGCCTATACAGGCCAGGCATAGAGGTCTCACAAGGGATAAATCGCTTCACAATAATCTGAGTCAGAATTGGGGCGCTGCGTGATCCGTACTGCGGTCGATAGAGCACCAAGTCCGCACATCACTGAGCTCAGTTGCAGGATCGTCGCTGAAATCACTTTCTGTGTCTGATGACGAATTTCCCCACAAATCGCTATCACTCAATTATGCAAGTGATTCTGTATTGCTATCGCTGTTTGGCAGCAGGTCATAAACCGCTTTTAAAGTAGGGGCACGCTTTTTGAATGCCATGGTCGTTCTCCAGTTTCCAGTAAAACTGCAGACAAGGGCACTGGACAAAGCACTGGAGGGGCAAACTGAGGTCAAATGATTTAATACAGTAATGTAATCGAATAAGATTACAATGTATTGTGTGTGTTGTGATTTATACATTTTGAATCTGCTGCCAGTTCCACCACCCTGCATCACGACGCTCACAGGGAAGGGAAGCCGGAACACACAGAGCATTGGGCAGAGGATCCGGCCGCTGGACACAGCGGGAGTACATCGTGAGGACAAGGTAAGTCACCTCTTCCAGGATCCAGCAATGCAGTTCTGAGTGTGGCTTGTGGTTACCACTAATGGCACTGAAATTCCACCCCGAGCCACACTCGGGAATACCGCCAAGGAGGTTAAGCAAGTTACATGATGCGTTAGATCTGGAGTCTTCTATCTTCTTGACGTCAGAAAGAGAGGGTCCTTTTTCAAGTGCCCACCTACTTTTCTGAGTGACATGGACACTTCCCATTGGCTGTCCAATGGCAGGTTCCTCCCAGGCTCCAAAAGACTAAAAGAGTGTAATGATATCATGACAAGGGGCAGTAATAAGGCTGTTGGTGGCAGGCCCTGCTGCTGTAATAGGCAAAGCAGAGGGGAACAGGGATAGTGGAAAGTGGGGAGAAGAAAAAAAAAGGGAGGGTGACAGTGGGGAAGGAGAGGGGAATAAAAATAGGGGGAAGGGGAAGGAGTGTCACTGCCCGGGGATATCTTCAGATTGGATTCAAGATATGCAAATGCACACAATCGAGTGCTTAAGATATTTCAGGGTCAGATTGATTGGGACATTACCTGCAGATCATTATCTGTGCAGGTAAAGTATCTCCAGGGCCTCCACTTTTCTCTAAATGCTTCCTTGGTGTTGTGAAGAGTAGCCATTAAGTCTTTCATAGGAAGAAGATCATTGACTTTGTAATACCACAGTGACCTAGTCAGAGGTTACATTTGCTACCCCAAAACCGGGATGCAAGCCTTCACCAAGTAGATAGTAAAAAAAGCCTTTTATTTTCGGGAGGGTCTCTTTGTCACGTGGAGCAGGCAGGTTGCTGGGTTGCCACTTCAATCAATGGACCTAGATATGGCTTTAAGCAAAAATCTCCCCAACGAAATACAGCAAAAAGAAAAATATGACATGGGTTTTAACCCTTCCCTACTCTACTCAAAACTAAAAAATAATTTAGCTATACATGTATATTAAGTGATACAACTATTTATGTTTACCACATTACTTTTTTTCTGGCTTCTAAAGATCAGACAGGTGTTCAGATAGGTATTCCCCGAACAGAAGCTGCATATCTGGTATATCATTGCAAAGCCATGTAATACCTGACCTTAGCACTATTCTTATATTATGATAGACACATGGCACTGTTTATAAAAGATACTCTTCACCCCAACCCCAACTAGAAGACAAACATGTGTAACATCTGTTAAGGCAAATCTCGCTTTTCTAATTGACACCAGGAGGCTTTTGATCACGTTCTATGAAGAAAGTGCGTTCCACTGGGAGAAATCTGACAGAAGATACCGCTAAAGCTTCTCAGCCCCCTACAAAACAGAACCACATGAAGTCAAGACTGTGAATTCTCCAGACAATGACTAAAAAAAAAAAAAAAAACACGCAGACTGCTAGACAGCGAGGCAAAGCGGATCAACAATGTTCTAATTAATTCTTGTTTGTATGATGGAGGCGCTTTGCATGATCATTCTGGATCATGTCACTGTTGGTTTAATCAATAAAAGGTTTAAACGGCAACTCCGCTCTACAAGCACAATCGTTAAGTGAACTGCTGACTTCACTGAAGAAGCATTGTAACTGTGCTAACATCAAAAAGTCATCTCAATTTACCTTAGGCCGGGTTCAGACCTATGCGAATTAGATGTGGGAAATCCGCATCTAATTCGCATAGCAGGAAAATGTGACTGGCTCCCTATGGAGCCGGTTTACATATCTCTGTTGCGGCTGCGGAGCGCACTGCGCAGAAACTCTGTGCGTCTTTGGCTCCGTTTCAGGGCCGAATTCAAGCAAAGATTCTGCCCCGATTCGTCCCTGAAACGGAGAACAATTGTGATATATTGCAACTTACCTGTAGCGGTACCCCCGTAGGGGCTGCTAAGTGTTGTGGCCCACCTGTCACCCTGGCCGGCATTCACTTCCTAGACACTCCAAGACAATGAACAGTCCGTTGGCTTTGTTTTTGTATTTTATTGAGGAAATTGAACTTGGGTGGGGTATGGGAAATATGAGATGCCCAGTAGAAATAATAGCAATTCTCTGGGACAACTATGTACAGTCAAAAGGGTTGGCTCCATTCCTCCTCCTGCACCTCGCTTCCTCTCTAAGGTTCACTTCATTCACCTTCTGCACATCGCTTCCTCTCTAATGTTCCAGGCACAGCTAGCACATGGTGACACGGGCTCAGCCAGGCCTTAGCAATAGTCCTTTGCAGGCAGGGACCGTGGGCCCCTATGGTGTAGCAAGAAAGTAGAAAGTTCTGGTGATAGCTGTCCTATCTTTGGTTACTAAGCCCAGTAACCCATCTTCGGGCCCTGCCAGCCGTCCTGGCTGCAGATGTCTTTCTTCACTGCCCTTGACAGTCCACTCCACTGGCTCTGCACCCATCCCAGACTGCATGCTCCCAGTCCTCTCAGGTGTGCCTCTCAAGTCCTCCTGACTGTGCTTTTCACCCCCTGGCTGCGACCAATTGTTCCTCTCCTCGAAGACTTGCTCGGCAATGCTATCCCCTGCTGTCCTCTTTGCTCCTCCTGTGCCTCCTGTCCGAGATGCCTTCATGGTTTCTTGAAGGACCTCATCTGCACCCGAGCCCTGGGCCCAAGGTCACCCCCCCTCAGACTGGGGAGCTCCCTTAAAGGCCCCCGACAGCCTAGCATTGCATGTTCAAGCTCTGAACAACTCCAACGACTCCTCCCTAGCTGGTCGCACCCTGGGTGCTTAACAAGGCCTGCCCCCTGCCAATCCAAGTTGGGGATTGGTCAGGGCTCCTTAGTGTACCCCAGGAAGCTCCAACTCACCTCTCCTCTTTTCCTTCCAGTACTTTCTAGAAAGCTCTAGAAGGAAGAGGGAGGTCTTAGTGATGCTGCCTATGAGTCACCAGCTGGTACCCTGAGCCACTCCCAGCCCAGATCAAAACAAGCCAGCCAGGCCTGCCTAAATTTACCTTACCTGTCACACAAAAATCCTACTTTAGCACCTGCCTACCTAGATGGTGCTACATACCAATCATTAGATGTTTTGGCTGCATTAGTTTTCTTTTCTTAAGCTTTTTCCCCTCAGTTTTCAGCTGGTGATCTAGAGACTAACATACCTATTGTATTAGAGTGCCCTCACTCTGGTTTAAGGAGCACAGGGGGCACATTTGGAAAGCAACCTTGTTATTCTGGGGGAGGAAAATTAGAGATGTACTACCCTGTTTCCCTGAAAATAAGACCTAGCGTGATTGTCGGTGATGGCTGCAATATAAGCCCTACCCCCCAAATAAGCCCTAGTTAAAGTCCTTGTAGTTCTTATTTTCAGGGTAGGGCTTATTTTCGGGGAAACAGGGTAGGGCTTATTTGGGGGGTAGGGCTTATATTGCAGCCATCACTGACAATCATGCTAGGTCTTATTTTAGGGGAAACAGGGTAGCAGATTTAAATACACTAAGAAGTTAAAGCCAAACTCCAGCTAATAGTTTATAAGTAGTTACAGCAAACAGTTTTTTATTTTTGGGATAAAGGTTTTACATACCTGCATAAAAGCTGATAAAAGAGCACCCCTGTCAGTGGTAAATGGTTTGTCTCAACCCTGTAACTGCTATATCTGCAAGAGAGCTTGTTCTTTGGGAAAAAAATAGACCTACTGGCTAGATAACCAGGTTCAAATAAAGGAAAGAAAGCCTACAAATGAAACAAATGCAGCCATCACATTTAAGAACTGGTAAGTTGCAATGTAATAAATATTTGCTTTTGGGTTTGATTTCTACTTTAATATCAACTGCATACTGTGTACGTTTGCCATGATCTCTAGCAGCCAGATTGAGTCAATGGGGTTGATTTACTAAAGGCAAATAGATTGTGCACTTTGCAAATGCAGTTGCTCCAGAGCTGAGTAAAAGAGGCGATGCTTCACTTTGCAAAGACCATCCAATCACATGGAGGGAAAAGGGGAAAAAAACACAACAGCATTTTTGCTGAATACAACTGTACTTGAAAAGTGCACAGTCTATCTGCCTTTAGTAAATCAACCCCAGTGTGCTTCTGATCTTTCGGGCAACTGTGCTTCTCCTAGAGGACTTGCTATAGATGGTTGAGGAGGTTATAGGATTTGGGTGTTAGGTTCAAGGTGTAATAAGATGAAGGGGTGCAGTAATGAAGTACAGGGGCAACCAATGGCACAGGGAATGTTTATGGTTCCTTGTATACGGAGCAGACTCCGCCAGCGATTATCTTGCTCAGCGGGGGATCTGTCCATCAATCCTCGCTGAGCAGGGAGATGACAGGTCTGTGTCCGCTCCAATTATTGGGGGGCCAATTATTCTAAGTATGCCATATTTATTCTCCTTTTTAAACAATGCTATAGCCGAATGACAGCTACAGTGCGATCGCCAGTTCTGGGAAGGTGTCCTTAGGCCACAGCTGATCACAGATCAGGGTAGAGGGCCAATCACAGTAGTCTTTTACCACGTAATTATCTGTGTCCAATCACAGCTGATCGTGATGTAAATACAAGCCAGCGTGAGGAGAACCGATAACTGGCTTGTGTGAAAGGGACATCCACACTGATAATCAGTGCACTTATTATCAGTGTCCTGATTATCAGTGAAGTCCCAATAGTGACCACTTGTGCTGCCAGTCAGTGCCCATCAGTGTTACCAATCAGTGCCTACTCATCAGTGTCACCTATCAGTGCCCATCAGTGCTGCCTATCAGTGCTGCCAATCAGTGGTCATCAGTGCTACCAATCAGTGCTCATCGGTCCTAACAATCAGTGCCCGTCAGTGCTATCAATCAGTGCTCATCAGTGCCCATCGGTGCTGCTAATCAGTGCCTCCTCATCAGTGTCACCTACCAGTGCCACCTATTAGTGCCCATCAGTGCCACCTATTAGTGCAGCCTCATCAATGCATAGCTCCTAACTGTCCCTGATTTTGAGGGACTGTCCCTGATTTAGAACAAAGTCCCTCTATCCCTCTTTTAAATGAGAATTGTACAATTCTCATTTAAGGGGAGTGGCAAGAAGTGTGTCCTATACCTACATACTTTTGCTGATAGGTGTCCCTTATACCCATCTCAAAAAGTTGGGAATTATGTCAGTGCCCCCTCATCAGTGCCTCCCCATCAGTGCCAACCAGTGCTGCCTCATCAGTGCCCATCAGTGCAGCCTATCAGTGCCCATCAGCGCTGTGTCATCAGTGCACCCTTTAAATATATAGACATACCTGTAACAGACAACTGTGAAGTAAACAAGCACAGAGAAAAAAATTTTTTTACCCTCCCAATAATCATAGATCACTAGGTGCACACAAATGTGCAATCATTTGGAGTGCCCATCAGTGCCGCTTATCAATGCAGCCTCATCAGTGCCTCCTCATCAGTGCCAACCAGTGCTGCCTCATGAGTGCCTATCAGTGCTCATCAGTGCCGCGTCATCAGTGCTCATCAGTGCAGTGTCATCAGTGCACTTCAGTGAAGGAGAAAAATGACCTGATTGCAAAATGTTATAAGAAACTATGAAAACTTTTTTTTTTTTTTCAAAATGTTCAGTCTTTATTCGTCTATTTATTTGTGTGAATTTTTTTTCATTTTAATTTCATATGGGTACAGTGTTGCACGACCACGCAATTGTCATTCAAAGTGCAACAAAACTGAAAGCTTTAAATTGGCCTGGGCAGGAAGAGGGTAAAAGTGTAAAATGGGCAAGTGGTTATATGGTCCAATGGGCAAGCTATAAAACATTAAAACTCTGTAGATATAGGATTTACCAGGTGTTCTCTGAGACCTTAAAATGATTTCTAGGGTTCCTCCAGGGTAAAAAAAGGTTGGGAAAGGCTGGATAAGACACTAGAGGGAGTTGACATAATTGGGAGCAGGTCAACAGCTGCATAATAGTGCACTGTGAGAAAAAGCTGTAAAACAGAACCATTGTGTAGCCCTGAGAAGCAGGAAGCATAACAGCTCATTGGTCCAATATTGATAGATATTTTCCAGGTTCGGACCAAACATGTCTATCACTAGTGATAACCTTGGCACCTTGAAAAAGGCACCTTGTGATGCCTGCTGCTTCTTGTGAATAAAGGACAGGATTATCTCTACTGTACAACCAAAATGTGCTGCTGAAGTTCTTTATTTTCCTACTTATATCTTTGCTTGTATGTCAAGTCAGCACAGGAAGTACCTGGGAAACTATACACTCCAAGTGGAAGCAACAATTTGAAGGCAGTTTGGACATTATGGCATGGCGTTTACTAAGATGTAAGGTGATACGCTACATATGAAAATTGTTAAAGAGGGTTTAAAGGATAAGTTCACCTTTGGGAACATGCTACAGGTTCCACCTGTTTATTTAGGGTAGAACTTGTAACATGTTCCTACTGCTGCAGCCGCTGATAGATCACCCCCCCCAGAGCTCTGTGTATGAATGAACTACAAGTCCCGACATCCTTTGCAGATGCTGACTTGTAGTTCTCAATGAACTATCATGGTGCTGTGGAGCACGGTGGTGGTAGTTCATTGATTCTTCCTGTCAGCGTATATGCTTGCCCGTAAGGCAGTGGTTCTCAACTCCTGTCCTCGGGACCCACTAACAGGCCAGGTTTGCAAGATAACTGAAATACATCACAGGTGATATCATTTGCTGCTCAGTGATTGCAGTATTCTAGTCTGCATCTCCCCAAGGTAATACAGAAAACCTGGCCTGTTTGTGGGCCCCGAGGACAGGGTTGATGACCACTGCCCGAAGGGATATATGGGCACACAGATACTCTGACAGTCTGCAGGAGACCTGCATTGCACCAACGATCTGCTGATCACTGGTGCAATGCTTTACAGGCTCCAAAAAAATTGAAAATAAATGTACATTTTTTTACCTGCAAAAATATGTGTATTTATTATTATTTTTTTAGAAGTGAACTTATCCTTTAACCACTTCCCGCCCGGCCTATAGCAGAATGATGGCCGGGCGGTGGTTCAGTTATCCTGACTGGGCGTCATATGACTTCCAGCAGGATAACAGCCGCCGCGCGCCCGTGCGGGCGCGCATCGCGGCGATAGGTGGTGCGGTGTGTCAGTCTCCGGCGGAGGCTCTTTACCACCTGATCAGCCATGTCCAATCCCGGCTGATCACGATGTTGACAGGAAGAGCCGTTGATCGGCTTTTCCTCACTCGCGGCTGACAGATGCGAGTAGAGGAGAGCCGATTGGCGGCTCTCCTGACAGGGGGGGGCCTGCACTGATTGTGCCCATCAGTGCCCATCCGTGCCACCTATAAGTACCCATCAGTGCCACCCATAAGTACCCATCAGTGCCGCCTATGAGCGCCCATCAGTGCAGCCTACGAGTGCCCATCAGTGCCGCCTACGAGTGCCCATCAGTGCCGCATGCCAGTGTCACCTATCAGTGCCCATCAGTGTCACCTATCAGTGCCCATCAATGCGGCCTATCAGTGCCCATCATCAGTGCCCATCACTGCCACCTCATCAGTGCCACCTCATTGGTGCTACCACATCGGTACCCATCAGTGCTGCCTTATCAGTGCCCATCAGTGCAGCCATATCAGTCCCCGTCATTGAAGAAGAAAATGTACTTATTTACAAAAAAAGTAACACAAACAAAGAAAAACTTGTTTTTTTCCAGAATTTTCGGTCTTTTTTTTATTTGTTGCGCAAAAAATAAAAATCGCAGAGGTGATCAAATACACCCAAAAGAAAGATCTATTTGTGGGAACAAAATGATAAAAATTTAGTTTGGGTACAGTGTAACATGACCGTGCAATTGTCATTCAAATTGCGACAGCGCTGAAAGCTGAAAATTGGCCTGGGCAGGAAGGTGTCTAAGTGCCCTGTATTGAAGTGGTTAAAGAGTAACTCCACTTTTGTTGAGAAAAAAAATATTCCCCCTCTGGGTGATCTATGTACATTGCAAGGACTGTAACAAACTTTGTTGCAGAGCCCTACCTTTTATCATTCTGGAGAAATAGCTGTTTGTTTGTGTCCATGTGCCAAGTGAGTCCATATGGGAGTGGTTTTGTGATTATCAATCAGCTGCTGCACCTGCAGGGCTCTAGTGAGGAAAATGTCAGGGTCTGCATCCCTTTAGACGTGATTTTATTTGGAAATATCTCACCAA
Source organism: Lithobates clamitans (assembly GCA_037952925.1). Classification (NCBI taxonomy): domain Eukaryota; kingdom Metazoa; phylum Chordata; class Amphibia; order Anura; family Ranidae; genus Lithobates; species Lithobates clamitans. The sequence continues at coordinate 5,612,822 of JBBGZY010000658.1, forward strand.
AAATGCAAATTGCAGGGGATGCACAAAATCGAATTTAAATCTTAGTGCAGACTTCTGGGAGAATCCGTAAGCCAATCCCGCAAACAGAAAATGACATACCCGGGGGCGTTCTGTACACCACCGTGTACAGAACACCTCCAGGTAGCCATATTGCATTGTATTTTACAGAGAATTACAGTGGCTGCAGATTAAAAATGAAAGGTAATTGAATAACATTCAATTACAATTTGACTTGTGTAGCAATTGTATATGCTATATTATTATTTTTTTATTTGCTATTTTTTTCTCATGAAAGTGGAGTTACCCTTTAAATATATAGACATACTTGTAACAGACAACTATGAAGTAAACAAGCACAGAGGATTTTTTTTTTTGCCTTTCCAAAAAGGATAGAACACTAGGTGCACACAAAGGTACAATCATTTGGAGTAACCATTTTGAAATATATGGTGCAAGAAATGAAGAACAATGCAAACCTTTTCATGTGTATATTGCTATATTGTTTTAGGCCTTTGGGGAAATAGAATAAAAATGATGCCGCGGATAAATGGTTTGGTGGTATAGGCTTTGGGCAACATGTGTCTGTGAGAAAGGGTGCACAGGAAAGAAGAGAGGATTTCATTCATGATGTGCCAAATTAATTCATAACAAGGATTAATCCTTTACATACCAATAAGAACCCAGGCAGATTGATTTTACATTTTCTAAGTACACAAAACATTTCTTGTTACAGCATCAGTCAGATATATTTTTCATGCACTGGTGTGCAGGCCGTCTCATTCATGTCTATTGGAACGCAACTGCTGTATGGCCATAGCCGCTGTTCCCAATCACTCCAATCCTAATGCCTATATCTGATGGGTCCTGACGGGTGAAACGCGTTAGTGTGTGGTCCGAGGACAGGGACTTGTTGGCTTTGTCGAATAAAGTTTAGCTGAATGAGACTGTTTGTTTCAGTGCATTATTCTCAGAGCGCGGATGACTCCCTTTGACCTGGCACCCAATTATGAAGGGGTAGGGAGTAAGGAGCCCGCAGGAGAGGGACGGGGTGCACAAAACATCATCCCCAAGGAAAACGAAAGGCAGAAATCCAGATAGTGATATGAGTGGGCTTCATGTCAGTTTACTAGGGGACACAGTGACGTTGGAGGAGTAACAAAGATTTGTGCTGGAGGGGAGACGATTTGTGCTCCTAACCCCTGCACTTTGTGCACTATGTACTCCTAACCCTGGCACTGACCACTGCACTCTGTGCACTATGTACTCCTGACTCTTGCACTCTGTTAAATACTCACCCATACACTCTATGGCCTACAGACTCCTGCACTCTATACACTATATTGTAATGTGCATTACATACTTCTGATCAATGTATTTATTATCTTAACTGTTGCTGGTTGCCAAGGAATCCCTGAATATGTTAATGAAATTCTCCTTTTTAGACAGGTTCAGACAAAGTGTTAGCTCTTTATCTATTTTCAGTATGTACAAAAGCATATATAGTGGAAGAGTTTCATTTTTTTTAACCACTTAAATACAGGGCACTTATACACCTTCCTGCCCAGACCAATTTTCAGCTTTCAGCACTGTCGCACTTTGAATGACAATTGCGCGAACATACAACACTGTACCCAAACTACATTTTTATCATTTTGTTCCCACAAATAGAGCTTTCTGTTGGTGGTATTTGATCACCTCTGGGATTTTTATTTTCTGCTAAACAAATAAAAAAATGACCGAAAATTTTGAAAAAATAAATTTTTTTTTTGTTTCTGCTACAAAACTTTGTAAATAACCAATGAGGTGGCACCAATGAGGTGGCACCGATGGGCACTGATGATGGCCACGAATATGCGGCACTGATAGGTGGCACTGATAGGCACTGATAGATGGCACTGATATGCAGAACTGATGGGTACACATAGGTGGCACTGATGGGCACTAAAAGGCAGCACGGATGGGCACTGATAGGCGGCACGGATGGGCACTGATAGGCGGCACGAATGGGCACTGATAGGTGGCATGAATGGGCACTGATAGGTGGCACTGATGTACAGTAATTGATGGTACGAATGGATGCCAATCAGTGCCAAACAATAATGCCTGCCAATCAGTGACGCCTATTGTGGGCACTGATTGGCATCCATTGTGGGCACTGATTGGCATCCCTGGTGGTCTAGGGTGGCATACCTGGTGGTGACATCCCTGGTGGTCCTAGTGGCGTCCCTGGTGGTCCAGTGTGGGCATCCTGGGGGGACTGCGCTGATAATCAATCAGCACAGACCCCCCCCCCCCGTGAGAGGAGCAGCCGATCGGCTCTCCTCTACTCGCATCTGACAGATGTGAGTGAGGAAAAGCCGATCAACAGCTCTTCCTGTTTACACTGTGATCAGCCGTGATTGGACATGGCTGATCACATGGTAAAGGGTCTCCGTCAGAGACTCTTTACCTAGATCGGTGTTGCGGTGTGTCAGACTGACACACCACACCACCGATCGGTGCGATGCGCGCCCCCACGTGCGCGCGGCAGCTGTTATCCTGCTTGACGTCACATGACGCCCGGTCAGGATATCGAAACCACTTTGCCGCCGTCGTTCTGCTATATGGCGGGCGGCAAGTGGTTAATGATTGTGCTGACACATGTCTGTGAGACTCTAGCTCATGGCACAGCAAATAAAGCATATATTAGGGTTACAAGGAGGCTTGGGTATTATCAGGGGCGGACTGACCATTGAGCCACTCGGGCACTGCCCGAGGGCCCTGGGCCACTAGGGGGCCCCGTCAGGGTTGCCAGCCTCAGTAAAACCAGGGAGAGTATGTATAAATCTGTGGGGTTTTTTTACATCTGTCTGTGTATACTGTGTGTACATGTATGTGTATACTGTGTGATTGTATACTGTGTGTGTGTATACTGTGTGGCCCCACAATCTCTGATTGCCTGGGCGCCCCATAATCTCCTATTGCCCGGGGGCCCCATGAGTTATCAGCCCGCCCCTGGGTATTATATAACCATGCCCCTTTAAGCCCCTCCCACTTTTAGCCACAGCACACTACTCATTCTGCATTGTCTTTTACAATACAGTTGACCTCTGAAATTTGTGGGGGTTACGTTCCTAGAGCACCCGCGAATTGTGAAAAACCGTGAATTTTGGATGTGGTCAAAAAAATGCCTATAAATGCCTATCTTTATAGCTTAAACCCTAAATATGCTCCCAAAACACTTTAATTTCATTTCAAACTCAGCTTAATACATTACACTTAATAAAAAAAAAGAAAAAAAAAGAATGTAAAGGTAAACCCATATACTGTACAGTATTGTACTACTATGTCTCCCGCAGTGCTAGAAGGTAAAATACCGATATTACCCCTATATGTACTGTAGCCAGGGTTGGCTATTATGCCTATAATCTAGAGACATTTTTTTTGTTGATAATGTGGGGTTGGCTCCCTCTAGTGTTTGCTGGACTCTATGTGCCAATTTCCTTTTTCCTGTGATAGGATTGAGAGCGAAGCATCATGGGATGTGTAGTTCAGAATGCTGTGACTATGCGGCAGAACTGAACTACAATTAACAGAATGCTGAGTGGACAGAACAGATTTCTGGGAAAGAATATAAAAGGGGCTAGATCACTCTCTCTGGATGCCGTTTGACCCTGCCAGCAGGAGGTCTGTGTGACAGTGAGTTGCTGATGTTTTGCGGCCTACACAGCGGGGAGCCGGACAGCTATATTCAGAGGGATCTCTGCGGACAGCATCGTTTCTTCCGTACAGCGGACTGGAGGGTCATCCAGAGACACCTGTAATTCAGATCCCAGCGGGCTGCAGCGTGGCGCGGCGGGCGCCATTACTCAAGGCCAAGACACAGAGAAAGAGAGAGAGTTCCGGTTGGAGTCTACTCATCCTCTGCATCGTTGCCAACTTCATCTGAGTTCCAGAGTGGTGAGCGGGTATAACCCATGTCATAGTTAAGGACACTGCTTTCAGAGATCTTTCACACAGTTTAGCTGATGGTACTTGTAGTTCCACAGAAGTTAAATCTTATGTTATAACGAACACTGAAAGCAGACATCTATGCCTTGTTTACATGACTGATAAACCAAGGTCCTGCTAAATTTGCTACACTCTGTCACCCAGGATTACTTTATTTACAGCATAAAGAAGCTAGCTGAAGACATCTGAATTTCAAGGAATGCCCTTATACCTTTTTATTATCCTATTTTTCCTCATCTGTTTCAGTTGCATTGGACTGCAATTAAAGGGAGCCATCCTATTTGAACATAATAGTTTGCATATTGTTTTTCCATATTGTGCGGGATTTACTGGCCTGTGAGTTGAGGAGGTAGAAGGGAGAAACCTGACACAGAAGGTATAGTAGTGTCAGTTGTCTACCCTCCTGTTATCCTGTTCACATAGGTTTCTTTTGTGATTGGGTTAATCTTTGTGTTACTATACACCCAAGGGGAATTTGCACCATTATATTGTTTCTTTGATAATTATAGATAAAATAGTTGAGTTTTTAAAGCATAGTTCCACCCAAAAATGGAACTTCCGCTTTAAGGGAGGTGACCCCCTGACATGCCACATTTGGCATGTAATTTTTTTTTTGGGGGGGGGGGGGGGGGCGGTACCCTCTTTCCAGAGGGTTCCAGCTCCCACTTTTTCCTGGTGCACTGGGGCACCGGAAAGGAGATCACCTCTCCCCCCCCCGCTCTTGGCAATCATCTGGGACACGTCCCAGATGATTGCCCGTTGCGGCTCGCGCATGCACAGTGGGTGCCTGGCTGTGAAGCCACAGCCGGGCGCCCACAGTTACAATGTCGGCGCTGCTGAGAGGAGGGGGAGGCGAGCGGGGCTTCATACGCCCGCATAGCTGGACCGTGGGACAGGTAAGTGTCCGATTATTAAAAGTCAGCAGCTGCAGTATTTGTAGCTGCTGACTTTTATTTTGTTTTTTTTAAGCAGAACTCCGGTTTAAGGAGTGTTTCTTACTAACTGGCCAAAGTTGACATATACTTATTTTGTGTTCTAATTGATACAGAAAACACATTTGAACCGTTTCTTCAATACTGTGTGAGTCTCTATTTACTATTAGAGTTGGTAAGATATCGGAACCCAGGGTGTCAGAGGTAAAGGAAGGTTTTGCAGAATCGAGGTAACAAATGGGGTATAGAGTTTAGTAGCAGCCCTCACGGGGGTACCGCTGCAGTACTGTAATTCATGCAAACATGTTTTCTTTGGTATGTGCAGTTGTTTTCTCTGGTATAAGTAAAAAAATCAGTGAACGACTGAGGCCGCGAACGCTGTACTGCGACTTCGCGGGGGTCGACTGTACTAGCAACGCTCCTGCCAGGAGAGCAGCCTACAGGGGCAACCAGGGCTCCGGCTATAAATGCAGTGGAGGATTTATAAAGCCACTCAAGGACAATACGTGTGCTATCTGCAGGATAATCTGGTGAAACTAAAGCAACAGAAGCTTGAAAAGGTAAAACAAACGCAGCCACTACACCAGGGACTAGTAATCTGCAATATATTACATTTTTGGTTTTGTTTAGATACACTTTAAGTTAACCCACATAGGTACAGTATATTTTATGGGTCTGAATTAAATTGTGCTATTTTAATAGTAGCCAAAACTATCAAATATTCCAAACTGAGAGAATAGAGAAATGCAAAAGACAGTGTGCAGAAAACATGGACATCTTCCATTTTTTTCTTTTTTCTTAGACTGATAATTTCATATTATTTGTACTTTCAGAGAATGGAGCCCGACCAGTCCTAAATTACATACGTGGACTGTTTTAATATAGCACTGATCTAGTGTCCCAGACCAAAACTGCAAGGTAAGCACTAATTAAACATGCCTGCTTGATTCTAAGTACAGTGCTCCTCACCACACCATTATTATGGGATATCCATGTATGGTTAAGAGCTACTTGACCCTTAACTTGTTTGTCTGCTCTAATGGCTTTGTACCATGACAAATCTGTTGATTTTGGTACATAGTCCAATTCGTTTAATGGTCAGCTTGTCTACAGCGTAAGTGCCGGTCGCATTTTATTGACTGCTCGGCCTTGATTAGTCAGGGTTTTGCTGAGGACATGTTAAAACAATAAACAATTTATGCATTCTTTTGTGTTAAAAAGTGGAATTTTATGAATGTCATACATGCTGTAAGTGGTGTAATCAGAACAGTAAATGTTAGCATAAAGTAAATCTCTGAAAACGAAAATTCCAAGCGAACTAGTAATGACCAATAAAATTATATAAAACCTGTCATTTTAATAACGTTAGCCAAATGCTATTATTGTTTACAGCTAAATTCTGGAAAGTAGCTAAACACACACACACGCACACACACACACACTGAGATATACCGATCAGCCATAACATTATGATCACTGATAGGAATAACATTGATTATCTCATTACAATGGCATTGGAAAGTGGGTGGAATATATTAGTCAGGAAGTGAACATATTGTCCCTGAAGTTGATGTGCTGAAAAAAAATGGGCAAGCATTAGGTTTTGAGTGACTTTGACAAGGGCCAAGTTGTAATGGCTAGACAGCTGGGTCAGAGCAACTTCAAAACTGCAGCTCTTGTGGGATGTTCCCAGTCTGCATTGGACAGGACCTACCAAAAGTGGTCCAAGGAGGGAAAACCAGAAAACAGACAACAGGGTCATGGGGGGTGGGCCAAAGCACTGATGTGGGGGGCGAAGGCTGGCCGTGTAGTTTGATCCAAAACAAAAGCTTCTGTAGCTTAGATTACTGAAAAAGTTAATGATGCTTCTGATAGAAAGGTGTCAGAACACACAGTGCATCACAGTTTGTTGCATGTGGGGCTGTGTAATTGCAAACTGGTCAGAAAGCCCATGCTCACCCGTGTCCACAGCCTAAAGGTGCTACAATGGGCACATGAGCATCAGAACAGGACCACGGAGCAATGGAAGAAGGTGGTCTGGTCTAATGAATTCCAGAATGGTTTGAGGAACACAAGTTTGGGATCTTGACTCCTCATTTTCCAGATCTCAATCCAATCAAGCATCTGTGGGATGTGCTGGAAAAACAAGTCCAATTCATGGAGGTCCCACTTTGCAACTTATTGGATCTGCTACTGATAACTTGGTGCTAGATACCACAGCATATCTTCAGAGGTCTAGTGGTGTCATGGTTTGGAGTCAGGCTCGGAGGCCAGTAGCTATAGCAGTGGAGCAGCACCCACCGACAAGCAGAACAGATATTTATGCAGGTCACCCTGGCTGATGACATGGGTTCACCTAAGATGTGGAGTCTAAGTACTAACCAGTATTCACCAGAGCTCCTGAAGGTGGAGATGGGCTTTGCTGCGTGTTAGTACCAGTTTGCGGTCCTCAGGATTGCCCCACCAGAAGGTAAGCAAGCCGGGGTCCAGTATCAGATATAGGAGGTAGGGATCAAGAAGCATAGTCGAGGAACAAGCCAAAGGTTGGTAACGAATAGTAGCAGAGATATGAACAGCAGGAAGAGAGACAAGCAAGATATTGGCTGGAGAAGGCACAATCTTCTGGCAACCAGGAAGTGCAGAGACATGGCTTAAATCAGGAAATTCATGGGAGGAGCAAAGGGTTCAAGGTTCAAGGCAGCTAAGATTTGTCAAGTCACCTGAGGCCTGGTGACAGATGCACACTGTTGGGGTCAGGAGTGCACCACTAAGATAGTGAACCCTTTGGCTGACTGCTGTGGATGGAGCTCTGGGTGGTTCAGGAAAGCGGGACCACTGGAGCACAGACACAGATCACACTGGGAGCTAGAGCATGAGATTCCCCAGGGCGCGGAGTCTAAGAGCCAGCAGGTTTTCACCAGGGCCTCTGATGGTGAGGATGGCCTTCGATGCAACTGACTCCAGGTCGTGACTCCCAGCTCACGTTCATGGTAGGTTACTGGTGGATAGAGAGGAAGCAGCAGTCCAGGACAACAAGGGATAGTCAGGGGATAAGCCAAGGGTCGAGGTATCAAGCAGACAGGGATAGTCAAAGAACAAGCCAAGGTCGGTAAACGGAATCAGAAGTAGAGCATACAGCAGGAACCAGACTGGACACCTTTTGGGTAAATATGACCTTGGTGGCGTGGATGTGTCATTGCCATCATCCCATGTGAATCTATGAAAAATAAATAATACCTCTAGCGGGATTTTTAAGGCAATGAATACAAGAATATTGCTAAAATCAGTTTATTTAATATTATACAACATTAAAATGTAAATTTTTGAAGTTTTTTCACACAAATAATCATGTGACTAGGTAAACAGGAAAAACATGAAAAGATACGATAATTTGCAAAACAAGTAGCATTTCTACAGATACATCGAGTGCAAAAATAAATGAAAACTACAAATGAACAATAACTTGAGGAGGAATGTGATGTATCCCACTACCCAGTGTGGTCACCCTAGATGGCCACCTTGGTGAGTGGTAGTGGAATTCCAACGCGTTTCAACGTTTAAATCAGACTGGACACCTAACACACTAAGATTGAACGGCAAGGCTTGGCTTGTAGTGCACAGGTTAATATAGTGTTTCCTGTTAGAGGCTGGGGTGGAGCCATGCTTGAGGGAAGATTAATTAAGCACACAGGTGAACAGCAATTGGTCTCTAAGCTGAACACAACAGAGAGGTAAGCAGACAAACATGAACATCACTGTAGATTCATGACAAGCGTCAAGGCAGAATCATTCAAGGATTTGTCCAGGGAACTGTCCAGCATTCCAGGTGGCTCAGCAAGCAGAGTTTTTGCCAGACACAGCAGAGGTCCCAGGTCCAAATCTGGGTCCTGACAAGTGGAGTCCATGCCTCAAAGGGTTATGGTGGGTGGTCATAATGTCATAGCCAATTGGTGTATTTAGAATTCCCAGAATTGTCACTGTCTAAAGCTCGATTCACATATGAGCTGCAGGGGTCCGGTGCGCGCTGGCCCCTCGTTTCAGGTCCGATTTCAGCCCGAATTTTGGGCTGAATTCGGACCTGAAACAGACCAAAAGACGCACTTGTGCAAAACGCACCGGACACACTGCGGAGATATGTCAACCAACTCCATAGACAGCTGGTCAAAATCTCCTGCTATTGCGAATTGGATGTGGAGATCCGGCATCCAATTCGCAATGGTGTGAACCCAGCCTAGGTGTGCATCACATGCAGCAGCTCATTATTTACCCCCCCCCCCCCCCGGTTACTGACGGATTCTCCCTGCCAGTCATTAATGTTGCAGTAGGGATATAAAAGGCTAGGAGAATGGAGCCTGGCCAGTCATGTATGGGAAGAGTTGGCCAGCAACCAGGAGAGATGTAGCCTACAGTTATACATGGATGTTTCCCATCCAAGGGAAAGCCTGGAGACCTCTCCCTGTTTGGGAGGTAAGATAAATTGTTTGCCCCATGCTTAGGGATACAGGGACTTTATCCCAATAGGTCACCATGCAGATTAAACTCTTTCTAAAGACATTGTTGTAACTCTGTTTGTGCCACATTACCAAACTATTGTGCTGCCATTCGGCAAGTGGCTGAATGTACAGAACCTTGTTTTTTTGTTATAAATGTTTTGTAAAGCAATATAAATTATATGCGCCAGATGGGGGTTCCTAGCCGTGGATGCAGACTCAGATAAACCACGGTATCCTGGTCAAGCCAGGCTGGATTGCCTTTGGTGGTTTCTAGAGGTTTTCTAAATAGCCAATGGAGGGCAGTCCCAGCAGTAAAAAACCTGAAGGCCTCATGTTAAAAGAATTCCTGTGAGCCATTGAACACTACCCACTGCCAGGCTTCATAGGGATATACAAAGAGCTTTCATACCAGTGTCAGAATACATTAATTAGCATTTTTTCATCCCAGCCAACTGCGATCCTCACTATTTATGTGCAGTAATGTGGAAAAGGAATAGATTTTTTTTTTTAGTGCAAACAGCTGTAGTATAACTCAAATGTGTTAATGTTCTGAAGTGTACCTGAGGATTTTACGAATGTAACACAGCTGATGTTTACAAGCAAGGGCAGGCCTGTCAGTGTGTCTGCATTTCAAAAATTCACAATCACCATAGATACATTCACTGGACTGTTCATTGAATTATGGGTTACAGATGTAACGTACATCTCTGTACCTACTTGTCTATTTTTCTGTGCTCACTTCTGGCAGATGATATATTACTATATTACACCAGTGGCCAGATTGTGTGTCTATTCCTAAACAGACACTGTTGCTAACCAAAAAGAATTTCTAGGTAAAGAAGTAAAGAAAAATTAAATATTCTGTATGCTTACTTGCACTGTTTTTTTTTCATAAACTTTTTTTTTTTATTCACTTGCAATGTGTCTCTGAACCTTCTAGCAACATTTTACTATCCCAGGAAAGTCAATTTCCTAGAATAGTCCCGTCCTTCCTTGACGGTCATTTTCTTTGAGTGTCTACTTACTCTCTGTGCTGACCCGGCTCCTTGCCTCTTCCCCTTACTTCCCTAAATAACCTCCCTACACTGTAAAAATTATTGTGCTGGGTCTACTCAAAAAAATTGAGGCAACAATTTGCATCAGCTTTTTAAGTACTGTCAACTAAACTTATTTTTGTCTGACTCATTAGACTCATGTTTTCAACTTTGTTGTTTTAAGTAAAGCCAACTCATTTTTTTTTGTCAAAATTTTATAGACCATAGTGTTTTACGTTAGGAATAAATACCTTAACTTGTCTGAAACTATAGTTTTAAGTAAAGCCAGCTCAATTTTTCCAGTTTATAGACCATAGGTTTAACTAAAGCCAGCTCAATTTTTCTAGTTTATAGACCATAGGTTTAAGTAAAGCCAACAAAATTTTTCCTAGTTTAGAGGCCATAGGTTCAAGTAAAGCTAACTCAATTTTTCCAGTTTATAGACCATAGATTTAAGTAAAGCCAGCTCAATTTTTCCAGTTTACAGAAAAGTTTATTAGGAACACATACATTAACATATTTATTTCAAGTACTTATACAGCAACGTCAATTTACATATACATTGTACATTCAGATCAGTCCCTGCCCACAATGAGCTTTCAATCTAGGATCCCAAACTCACATGCATACATACGCATGCTAGGGTCAATTTACACAGGAGCCAATTACCCTATCGGTATGTTTTTGGAGCATGGGAGGAAACCTATGCAGGCACAGGGTAGAACATGCAAACTCCAGGCAGGTAGTGTCGTGGTTCAAACCAGTGACCCTTTTGCTGCTAGGCGAAAGTGCTAACCACTACACCACTGTGCTGCGCTATTATTTAGTTACTTAGTTAATTACCGTATTTATCGGCGTATAACACGCGCCGACGTATAACACGCACCCCAAGTTTAGAAGGGAATTTTAAGGAAAAAAAACTTTTAGGAGGGAAGTTTAAGGAAAAAAAACTTACCGGTACATTAAAATGTCCATCTGCAGCCTTTTCAGTGTCAGTGCAGCCTTGCCCCAGTGCAGTCTTGTCAGTGCAGCCTTGTCAGTGCAGCTTTGTCAGTGCAGCCTTGTTAGTGCAGCTTTGCCCCAGTGCAGCCTTGTCAGTGCAGCTTTGCACTAGTGCAGCTTTGTTAGTGCAGGTTTGCCCCAGTCCAGCCATGTCAGTGCAGCTTTGTGCACTCGGTGTAGATTCAAATATGGCGCCGAGACTGCAGGGAGCCGAGATACACATACCCGCCGTCACGCCCAGTCCCGCCCCTGGACCTGTGTTATGTCCATCATAGGGCGGGACTGGGCGTGACTGTGAGCGGCACCGAAAAAAGCCGAGAACACTCGAGTATGTGTATCTCGGCTCCCTGCAGTCTCGGCGCCATATTTAAATCTACCCACGGCTGTGTATGTCAGCGGCGAGAACGGCAATCACCGCGATCGCTCCGATGACACAGAAATCGGCGGGGATCGGCCTATAACACGCACCTACGATTTTCCCCTGATTTTCAGGGGAAAAAAGTGCGTGTTATATGCCGATAAATACGGTACTTAAAAAAATTACCTTTTCATTTGACTGAAATTACGGGACGCATGTATTTGCCAAATCTACAACCGCACAAGTTTTGGTGCTGTACATTTTAAAAAGTTTGATATCTTTTGGAATTTTGAAAGCCTGCACAAGGCAGTTCCCAGATGTTTGAGGCCCATCAGGACAAAAGAGCGCACCAGTGCCACAAATTTTTCCAAGTCACTACAAAGCCATCCAATGCCATTGAAAGGTAAGAGTGAATATTGAACAAATTATCGTTTGCACTGCTTAACATACCATCCAACATGTTTATTTTATTTGCAGACTAATATATTTATATTAAATGGACATACGTCCGTTGTACACCTGTTGGGCCAACTCACTTGTGCGCATGCCAATTTGCACTTACTGCATAAGCGCAGAACATAACCAAGATGCAGGGTGAGGGACCACCAGCTGGTAAGCTTAAAAATGATTTTGTGCCACAAAAATGAATATTTCAGCTGGTTTGTTTTTTGACATATTGGAATTCAAATTCAGATTCTGTAACATCAAGCCCTGCCCACTTTGCACCCAATGTTATTAAAATTTAAAAACAAAGATCACATTCGTTTGCACTGCATCTGTGCCGATTTGTGCTGCAAAAACGAACGTATCTGCTGGTTTGGTTTCAGAGATATTGCACATTATAGTTAATGAAACCTCTCCCACTTTGCACAACATGTTATTACATTTTAAAAACAATTATACAATTTGTTTGTGCTGCATTTGTGCTGATTTGTATCACAAAGACAAACTTTCTGTTTGTTCGGTTTTTGGCACTATGTTATTACATTTTAAAAACAAATATACCATATTTATGCTGCATTGGCAGGAAAAACAAGCATATTGGTATAGTGTATTTTTTTCATATAGCACTCTCATTTTGTATCAGAAAGAATGATTATGGGGCTCATTTATGCTTTCAGCCTGAGCTACCCTGAAAACCTAAAATATACCTTTGAAGATTTTCATAAGATCTTTTTAGAGCTAGATGTAGGGAATCTATCTTCAAAAGTTCACACTTTAACTGCTTGCTGACCAGCCACCATCATTATACTGCGTCAGGTCGGCTCTCCTTCGCAAACCGCCGTAGGTGTACGTTGGTCTGTGCACAGGAGATAGCAGGCGCGCATGCGCCTGCGGTTCCGGCGGATTCGATGTCTGCAGTGACCCACGCTTGTGGTGTACAGAGGCAGAACGGGGAACTGCATATGTGAACAAGGCAAGTCCCCGTTCTGACAGATGATATGTCAGAGATCTTCTGTTCCTAGTGATCGGGAACAGCTATCTCTGTCATGTCTGTGGTAGCCCATCCACCCTACAGTTAGAACACATCATGGGAACACACTTAACACCTTGATCGCTCCCTAGTGTTAACCCCTTCCCTGCCAGTGTCATTTATACATTGATCAGTGCATTGTTATAGTACTGATCAATGTAGAAATGTCACTGGTCCCCAAAAAGCGTCATTTGGGGTCAGATTTGTCCGCCGCGATGTCGCAGTCCTGTCTAAAATCGCAGATCGCCGCCATTACCAGTAAAAACAATTTAAAAAAGTGTCCCTAAATCTATACTATACTTTGTATAGTAATAATGTTTGCGTAAACCAATCAATATACACCTATTGCAATTTTTTTAACCAAAAATATGTAGAAGAATATATATCGGCCTAAACTGATGAATACTTTTTTTTTTTCAAAATTGTCTGTCATTTTTTTGTTTATAGCGCAAAAAATAATAATACCACCAAAAGAAAACTCTATTTGTGGTAAAAAAAAAGATGTACGTTTGGTTTGGGTACAGTGTTGCATGACCGCGCAATTGTCAGTTAAATCAACGCATTAACGCAAAAAATGGCCTGGTCATTAAGGGGACAAATCCTTCCAGGGCTGAAGTGGTTGAAGTGCAAATTACTTTCCTAAAAGGCTTTAAAAAAAAGTTAATATATTTTGTATTCTAGGTTCTTTACAGATATACTGTATATACATGTGTGTGTTTCAGTTTGATTTGTTAGCTGAGAAAGAGGCATTTTTTTAATGTTTACATTTACATTTGATGCTGCTTTAATAATATTACATTTGTAACACTTTATAATTAATAAATGTTAATTTGATTTGAAAGCCTGTTTCATGAGACTATTCCTTTAAAAAAAAAAACATATTATTGTGTTATTTTTATATAAAAACCTTCCAACATATATCAAATACATTTGGAAAATAAGTTTTACCAACTTAAAAAAATTGAGTAAGTTACAAGTTAATATCACTTAAAACTACCGTATTTATCGGCATATAACACGCACTTTTTTCCCCTGAAAATCAGGGGAAAATCGTAGGTGCGTGTTATAGGCCGATCCCCGCCGATTTCTGTGTCATCGGAGCGATCGCGGCGATTGCCGTTCTCGCCGCTGACATACACAGCCGTGGGTAGATTTAAACATGGCGCCGAGACTGCAGGGAGCCGAGATACACATACTCGAGTGTTCTCGGCTTTTTTCGGCGCCGCTCACAGTCACGCCCAGTCCCGCCCTATGATGGACATAACACAGGTCCAGGGGCGGGACTGGGCGTGACGGCGGGTATGTGTATCTCGGCTCCCTGCAGTCTCGGCGCCATATTTGAATCTACACCGAGTGCACAAAGCTGCACTGACATGGCTGGACTGGGGCAAACCTGCACTAACAAAGCTGCACTGGTGCAAAGCTGCACTGACAAGGCTGCACTGGGGCAAAGCTGCACTGACAAGGCTGCACTGACAAGGCTGCACTGACAAGACTGCACTGGGGCAAGGCTGCACTGACACTGAAAAGGCTGCAGATGGACATTTTAATGTAAGTTTTTTTTCCTTAAACTTCCCTCCTAAAAGTTTTTTTTCCTTAAAATTCCCTTCTAAACTTGGGGTGCGTGTTATACGCCGGCGCGTGTTATACGCCGATAAATACGGTAAATGTAACTCAATTAGAATATGGAACTGCACATACCTTAAAAGTTTTGTCTAGATTACTCAATATTATACATTATTTTTGTAAATGTAAGAGGTGTATTTTAGGAACTAATGAAAATTAAGTAAGGTACTTAAAATATCAAATGAAATTAATTAACATTTATTTTATTGTTGAAAATTATACATTTTTTATGTTAAAATTACAAGCCAACAGAATCATTTTTATCAGTGTACATAACCTCCAGGGGAGAAGTGAAGGGGAATGGTAAGTGAGAAGAATGTCTGTCCCCCTTGCAGTGATATTCAGTATGCCACCCTTTGGGACAGGTTTGGGTTGCAGGCATCGTCAAATGAGAGTTAAATCAGCCACAGCAAAATCAACCCCTAGCAACCTCTGGAATAACCCTAGTTAGGAAAGGCTGCTATAGAGTATGAATTGAGTAGCAGCTTTGAGTCTGCTGTGGCTGCTGGCATCACATCCAAAAAGGTGGCATCTAGCAGACGTCTCGGGTCTTTTGGATGTCTACACAATGGAAGTTTTTACAAGTAAATACCATGGCATAAATATAGTATATAAGGGAAAATATCATTGATAAGGAACCTATTTAGCTTGTCAGCTTGAAGGGTGCAGAGGAATTCATCCTTTAATCCTTGGTGAAACAATCCCATAGGCTCCATGTATGTTGTTGGACTGGTTGCAGGCCTTCAGAGTCTTGCCTCCCAGTATGCATTCGGATAAGCACCATTATCCTTAGAGAGGCAGCAATTCACCAGCTGATGATGTACCATTGACATGTCTGCACTCTCCTGGCCTGGCATTATTTAAAGTTCAGCTTCAGCTTTATTAGCAGTATGTTTGTAGTGTGCACAGGAGATAAGCTTAATAACCAATAACAATGCAACTGACTTTAAGTGACTTTATCAGGAAAATCAATTCTGGCAAAAAATAATACCCTGTGTAGCCAGGCACTGGGCTACAACAACACAGAGAAGGAGACGTTACTCTTTCTTTGCCTCTTTCCCTCTACTGTGATATTAATGTTATGTTGTACTATCCTCCTCCGGCCAGCAGGGGGAGAGCTAAAACCAAGCAAGCCCATAGACTTCTATGCAGAATGCTGAGAGTGCTGGGAGTTGTAGAGATGGCAGTCATATAATGGCTACACTATAATGGTTACACTACACATCCCGATATGCACTAGGAGGAGTGGAGAGAAGATTTTTATTAAACTACCCAGCTAAGTTCTTCCTCTTAGCATCGAGAGAGTTACCTAGAGGGCACCTTTGTCTGGATATTCATCTGCCAGCTGCAGACCATACCAAGCAGAGCTCCAAGCCTGAGACTGGGAGCGAGGACACCCGGGGGCAGTGCAGCATCGCCCACATTGCAGCACTTGCACCTGCAGGGAGACTGAAGCATTGGCTCACCCTCCGCTTCCCAGCGCTGATCATGGGAGGCTTTCCGGGAGACTGAGGGGGTCCCTGTTCCATAGTGAGAGGTTACCACAGCATCCAGGGACTGGTGAGAGGGTTATTCACCCATCGCTGCTACTACAAGCAGGGACTGAGCCACTAAGAGCAGGACATCAAGTGTACCCAATGCATACCGCACGCATACTGCACTTATTCCAAAACTAGACTGCACCTATACCAACCCTATACTGCATTATACTGAACCTTTACAGCATCTGAACCACATCTACCTTTCATCTGTGCTGAGACTATACTGTACCTATACTGCATGCAGGTTAACTGGGACTGTCGTTAAGTGCAAAGACACTCTTAAAGGGCCCCAAAGATAGCCGGCAGAAAAACATCTCAAAGGACATCTCCTCCCTTAATGACTATTCTGCAAGCCCCCTTTGTTCCCCTGCCCCCTTCACTGCCTTCCTCCTTTTCTTTTGGACATTGCATACGCAGTCAATCCAGGATTAGCATGGCCGCCATAAATCCACTCAGTCAGTATAGTTCAAGCACTCAGATGGGCAGGGCCTGAATGCAGCATTCCCCTTCTTAACCACTTGACCTCTGGAAGATTTACTCCCCTTCATGGCCTTTCCATTTTTTGCGATACAGCACTGTGTTACTTTAACTGACATTTGCACGGACACTGTACTCAAAAAAAGTATGTAATTTTTTTTCCCCACAAATGGAGCGGTGGTGGTGGTATTTGATCACCACTGCATTTTTAATTTTTTGTGCTATAAACAAAAAAAGACCAACAATTTTTAAAAAAAACAACAATATTTTTTACTTTCTGCTTTAAAACATATCCAATAAAAAAAATTTGAAAAATTAAATTTCTTCATAAATTTAGGCCAATATGTATTCTGATACGTTTTTGGTAAAAAAAATCTCAATAAGCATATATTGATTGGTTTATGCGAACGTTATAGCGTCTAAAAACTATGGTATATATTTCTGATTTTATTTTTAATATATTAGTAATGGCAATGATCAGTGACTTAAAGTGGGGGCTGCGATACTGCGGTGGAAAAAAATCGGACACTAAATGCCACTTTTCAGGAACTAGTGACACTATTAGGCTTCATGTACACGGGACGTTTTTACAACCTCTCCTGAATGATTTAGCTTGACAGATAGTAACCCACGTTTAAAACGTCCGTTTTGCCGCGTTTACATGCCGTGTTTTGCCACATTTGCGTATTATTTACTATTATTTTTTTTTTCAAAATACCCAAAAATGAAAAACGCCTGTAAATGAAACACGGTTAAACGTGAGTTACCGCATTTACCCGTGTTTATAAGCGTTTGGTGCTTGAATTACCTCTAAACTCAGCGTCTGAACCCATTTTTTGCGCTCCAAAAAAGCCTCTAAACTCAACTGCCTAGAAACGACTATAAACGAGCCTATGTACATGTACCGATAAGATAACAGAGGAGACTTTAAAGGATATATCCATACAAAGTGAATTTACGGGAGAAAATTGGCCAATGGTAAGATCTTTAAACCAGCACACTTTGCCAGTTGCAAAACATCTGGAGTTGTTTATATGTTGGTTTGCCAGTGTAGTTCATTCTATGTAATTTCACTCTAGTTTTTTCTTCCTTTGAGATAAAGAGAAGATATATACTGTTTGTATGAATTACTTATTCATTGATGTGTATATATACATTTTTTCAATAGACACTGGGCTCTGGATATTAAAAACCCCCGAAGAAGGGCATCAAAATGTAAATTCAATCAAATGTATCGATATTGATGTACTCTTTTGTCTTTGATGACTCAAGTCTTTTATTCAGTATATATTTGATACAATACATTGTTTTTGGTCACGTTTAAAGTCCCATCTACCAATGGGGGTTTCTTGTTCTATCAATCTTGGGATGTGGTGACCTCAAACAAATGACTCCACGGGTCTTGGAACTCTTTTTTCCTTTTTTTCTTTATGATTATGAATTATAGCCGCCATTTCCCATGCAGGGTAAATGTCCATCATCCATTTCACATTTTGTCTTTTTTTTGTATCCACAGTACCACTCTGTGGTGATACAAAACCTTCTACATAGGCACTTAGGAAGATCTATGTTCTGTGTGTTTTTTATGGGTGATCTGCGGATGCCGGGGACATCCACTGCCCAGCACCTGCAGATCAGCTTCTGCTGCGATTAGTTACAGCAAAAGCGCCTCGCAGGCGGCACGCTTGCACCCCCTGCAGGCAGAAGTGCAGAATCACGTATATATACGTGATCCTGCACAGGACAGCCACCCTGTAGTAGTAAATCCTGAAGCAGTTAAACTTGCATGCATTTGAGTTGACCTTGCTACTGTTTATGTTGATCTGGACTCCAAATGCCATCTTATGCCTAGTCCTTACTGATAATCATTTTGTATGCTTAATTGTATTATTACCATTGCTAATCCATTTTATGCTTGTCTAGTTACCAACCATATTTGGTGGCAATATATTAAGTTTGCCTTTACTACCTAGTTTGGTGCCTGTTGTATTTGCGATAGAACTACTATTGGGTACTAAGTATTACTTTCAGTGATCAGAGGGGCCGAGGTTCTTCAGAAGCTCGAGGCAAAGAACAGAGGATCCATCCTATCCAGTGGTGCCTACGGAGGTATTACTACACTTGTAAAAGAAGAGATTGGATTCTTACCTTCCTCCTTGCTTGTTCCACTAACTACTTCTCAGTTGAAGAGGAATCCTCCACAAACGTCCTCAGAGAAACCAACACTTCTGGAAGTGTCAAACTTCTGATCAGTTCCTTGCAGCTCTCCATGTTTCCTCCCACCAACCTCCAGGACTCTACAGTTTAGAGAAGAATAACACAGCATAGAAGCACATTGACATGATGTGTGGCTTCCTTTATTATTTGAAATCTGTAAAGATTTTAGCCTTTTTCTTCGTGCAGCAAAGTCCGGGCCTCTTTAGGCCTAATTGTGACCTCCAGAGTTAGGGACAGCTGACATCATTCTGTGTAGAGTAGGTTACAAGGCATGGTGGGTGTAATGCAAGGTGGATTGATGGGTGCCAGACACTTCTTGAATGCAAAGAGATTTATAGTCTCTTAAACAGAACTGTGGGAGAGAGGGTTGGGGCCAGGACACTCTTAAGTAGATGCACTGTTAATTGGCAGACTCCGAGACTTCTATAGGCAGACAGCCATGCAGGGAAAGGTATCCAGCTAGACACCACGTCTGCATGAGTAGGAACGCTGTCTCCTATGACAACAATCTTCTAACAGATTCTAACGAAGGTTGCAATAAACTCTTTCACTTCTTCTACAGTCTCCTATTGTAGAACTTCACTCCACTGAACTCCTAGTCTTTCATTAGACTTCCTGATCCACTGGCCACTGGATCCCCTGAGCTCTTCCAATCTTCTCACTCAGTATCTTCCTCAAGCGTCACCCCTGTGTCCCTGCTGCGTTCCAGCACTCACAGATACTCCTAAAGCCTCACCCCACTGGCCTGCTTGGTCCCTGGCTTGGCACACAATAATGCCCTGCAAGCATCACCTCCACTGGCTGGGTCCCTGGCTTGGCACTTGCTGAAGTTTCCCACTTCTTCACCGTCCCCAACTGGCGAGAATACTGCTCTGGTACTTGCTTCAGCTACTCACAGTGGTCCCCGAAAACAAGGTGAATGGTCCCTTAGTGGCGACAGCTTCCCCCTCTACCTCCAACCACAACAGGTTCTTCGGCCAGCAGAACTGTTACTTCTGGTTGGACTACAAGCCTGCAGTCCCAACCCTACACTGCTTCTTGCCTAGCAGCCAGATGTCCCCGGGATAGGCCTTACGTTTCTGGCCTAGCAGCCTGGGGCAATACAGCACACGTCCACCCAGACAGCCATCCAGGTGACACAGAACCCCGATCACCTGATTCCACCCAAATAAATAGGCTCTCCCAGCAGGCCAAGGGACCCAAGAAACTCCCTGCCTATTGGCTGAGACACCACATTCATTCCTAATCTGTCCTTGCAATGCCCTTGTCTTATCCAATGTTTCCAGATACCTGGCCATCTAGTGACAGAAGAGAGAAGTGCAGCAATTCCAGAATTAGGGCGAAATCAATTGACCTCCTGACAATTAGCCAAGGCAGCTATCACTTGAAAATAAATTTAAGAGCAACCCTGCCTAAACATCAGGATGCTACAGTAAAAAAAAGAAGAACAGATGCGGGACTTTGAATGAAATGCAAAAGTATAAATTGAGTAAAATAGCAGTTTTTAATAAATTCATACAAATATTTATATATTTACATATTTAGGCACATAGCTCTATAATGATAATTTGTATTCCATCATAAAATACATTCCAACAAGGACTTCTTTGCAAACATATGAAGACACGGGTATATGAAGAGACTAATAATAAATCGATAAATATGTGACACAAAAAAATGTCACTAGAAAAAAGTAGCAGAATCAAACATTTCAATAAAATTGGAACGTTCATACATAGTTGATAATTGTATACACAAAACGGTAGTTGTAAGCTCTTAGCGTTTCGGGACCGGGATGAAGGAGGGGTTTTGAACGGCCTCACTATCCTCATTTAAAGTCTCAATATTGTACTTCTTTTCTCCTTTTAATCAATCAGGATGCTACAATCGAAACACAGGCATTAATTTACTAGATATCAATAGGCTGTTCACTTTGCAAGTGAATTGGCCCCTGAGCTTAGTGAATGTGGTGAAGCTCTGCTGGCCTGTATCATCCAATTATGTGTAAGCATTTTTTATTTCCCCACATTCACTAAGCTCTTGGATAAATTCTCTTGCAAAGTGCATACAGTTGGGGAAAAAATTATTTGATCCCCTGCAGGTTTTTTTAAGTTCGCCCACTTACAAATAAAGGAAGGGTCTATAATTTTATCATATGTGTATTTTATATGATAGAGACAGAATATCAACCAAAAATCCAGAAAAAAAACATGATACAATTGTTATAAATTGAGTTGCAGTTCAGTAAGTAAAGTAAGTATATGATCCCCAAGCAAAACATGATTAGTACTTGGTGGAGAAACCCTTGCTGGCAAGCACAGACGTAAGATATTTCTTGTAGCAGGTTACCAAGTTTGCACACATCTCAGGAGGGATTTTGGTCCACTCTTCTTTACAGATCTTCTCTATCTCTAAATCCTTAAAGTGGATGAAAACCCGAAAAAAACATTTTTAATTAAGGCTTGCACCTTGTACAGTATAGGATTTCATGTCATCTGTGCCCAGTCTTGCCACAAAGAGTTAATCCAGCTCTGATCAATCCTCTTATCTTAGAGAGAAATAGTAGTCAGTTCTTCCCTCTTATAAAAGCTGAATTTTAAATACTGGTCAATCTGGAATAATGACACAAAGTCAAAATAGCAGCGCTAAATGATTGTGCACAAGGAGTATTAAATCCCCTAAAGTGACATGTGACTCACCATTTACAAATGAGAATATAATTGACATGTACTAAAATATAATAAATGCTAAAGCACTAAATTGGCAAATAGCACTAAACACCCTGTGACAAGTGAAGGTATATGATGTAGCTAGTTAAGCTACAAAAGAACAAAACAAAAACAAACAAAAAAAAAATTTCTATCCAAAATATAAAATATAAAGTCCATAAAATATTGACGAGGATCTATAGTCGATGTGAAGATCTCTTAATCCATTCACCACACCAATGTGTCTGTGATTCCTCTCCCCTAAAGAAACGCACTCACCAAATTCCAATGCCTACATTCTCATGTTAGGCTAAATCGCATTTAAACCACATGGATAGGGTTTTAGAGCAAGCATCCGAACTCCAGCCGTGCGTCTCATATAATCTCCACGTGTGAATAAAAAAATGCACCAATAGTGTAATACCGTAAACAAAGCTTTATTGAAAACACTAAACAGCCTCCAAGATTTAAACTCACATGGTACAAGTTAAAAGACAGCAAAAGTGACTAAGGTAAGCCTTTCAAAGCCTCCATAGCAGCGGATAAAACGGCCACCGTGGACCCAAGGAATGCAGGCATAAGGTTGAATCTCATCCCTCCCTTGGTCCTGGATCTAAACCTGCTCGTCAACTTGCTGGTGTGTCAAGCAACGTCCTGCCTCAATGATGTTGATTGCCGTACAGCCACGCCCCCGACATGTTTCGTCACAAGGACTTACTCGTGGGATTCTTACTCATGTCAATTATATTCTCATTTGTAAATTGTGAGTCACGTGTCACTTTAGGGGATTTAATACTCCTTGTGCACAATCATTTAGCGTCGCTATTTTGACTTTGTGTCATTATCCCAGATTGACCAGTAGTTAAAATTCAGCTTTTATATTTGATCCTTTTAAGTGGCAGCTTCCACATACTCTGTATCTATCCAGAGGCGCAGTGGCGGTATTTTGAGTAGTGGCGCCTTTTTCTCAATTATACCCACAGGATTACAGTTCTTCCCTCTTGCTGTGAGTGACAGGTGATTTACATATCTCATGCACAAGCCTGAGACAGACACTCTGTGTACTTCAGATCCCCTCCTCCTTTCTTATCCAGCTCTCCCAGGATTGGCTGCTCCACACCTCAGCATAATTGGGCAATACACAGGAGAAAATGCATGTTGACAAGGGGAGTGTACAGGTGGGTGGGTAGTCTACTGACATCACAACTCCATCCACCGAGCTCCGGACAACAGACCCACCCACAGAATCTGCAGTTTTTCGTGTCTCATAACAGACAGAGGCGGGACATTTGACAGGTAAGGATTCATGCAGGAGGCATGTATATCCTTATAGATAACTACTATGGCAGGAGTTTAGAAAGGATTAGAGTGGGTTCATATCCACTTTAAAGTTTCTTGGCTGTTGCTTGGCAAAGTTTTAGCTCCCTCCATAAATTCTCTATAGGATTATGGTCTGGAGACTGACTAAGCCACTCCATGCCCTTAATGGGCTTCTTCTTGAGCAACTCCTTTGTAGCCTTGGTGGTATGTTTTGGGCCATTGTCATGCTGGTAGACCCATCCACAACCCATTTTCAGTGTTCTGGCTGAGGGAAGAAGGTTCTCATCCAAGATTTCACAATACATGGCCCCATCCATTGGGCCCTCAATGCGGCAAATTCGGTCTGTACCTTTTGCAGAGAACAGTCCCAAAGCATAATGTTTCCATCTTTATGCTTGACTCTAGGGATGGTGTTCTTACGGTCATAGTCAGCATTTTTCTTCTTCCAAACACAAGTCGAGTTAATAACAAAGAGCTCAATTTTGGTCTCATCTGACCACTGCACTTTCCCCCAATCCTTCTCTGAATCATTTAGATCTTCTTTGTTTAATTTCAGATGGGCCTGTACATGTGCCTTCTTGAGGAGGGGGAACTTGTGGACGCTGCAGGATTTCAATCCATGGCGGCGTTTGTTTGGTGACTGAAACCAAAAAGCCTTGAGATCATTCACAAGCTCCTCCCGTGTAGTTCTGGGCTGATCCTTCACTTCTCTCATGATCATCCTTGCCCCATGAGGTGAAATCTTGCATGGAGCTCCAGACCGAGAGCGATTGATGGTTATTTTGTATTTCTTCCATTTGCAAATAATTGCTCCAACAGTTGTCTCCTCACCAAGCTTCTTGCTGATGGTCTTGTAGCCTATTCCAGCCTTGTGCAGGTCTACAGTATTGTCCCTGATGTGCTTTGACAGCTCTTTGATCTTACCCATGATGGTGAGGTTTGAATGGAAGAAAGAGATTCTTTAGACAGGTATCTTTTATACAGATAACGAGTTGTCCTTAGGCGCATCTTCTTAAATTGACAGGACTAATCTGTGTACCACACAATCTGTGGGGGAGCCAGAATTATTGTTGGTTGGTAGAGGATCAAATACTTTTTTTACTCACTGAACTACAACTCAGTTTATAACATTTGTATCATGTGTTTTTTCAGAATTTTTTGTTGATATTCTGTATCTATCATTTAAAATACACATATTATAACAATTATAGACCCTTAATTTCTTTGTAAGTGTGCAAACTTCCAAAATCTGCAGGGGATCAAATAACTATTTTCTCCAATGTATTCCAGAGGCGGCTGGTGTTTTTTTGTTTGGGGGGGAGGCAGCAAACCACCCCCCCGCGGCAACCTTAAATGCCCCCCCAATCCCCCCCGCTGTCTGCTGATCCACCAGCACTTACCCCATCTAGATGGCGGGCACATCGGGCAGCAGCAGGCACATCGGTCAACGGCGGGCACACCGGGGATCGGGCATCGGTGGGCACATTGAGCAGCGGCGGGGATCAGTGCATCGGCAGACATCAGGCTGCAGCAGGCATCGGGCAGTGGCTCCTGTGTCTTCTCCTCCTCGCTTCCGCCATGCCCCTCCTCCCCTCCTCCTAGGCGTCCAATAGGATAGCCTGTCCTTTTAGCCAATCGGGTGATGGGTATCAGACCCGCTTCCCAATTAGCCGGGAGGAGCAGTGGAGGATCAGTGTTGCAACAGGGAATATTAATTCTCTGTTGCAACACACCTGGGTGGGCTCCAGACGCAATGCTCTGCGTCCCGAGCCCACCCTATTTTCAAGCCTATTAGAGCCTGTGGCTTTAATCAGGTGCTTCAAAAAACATCCTCCCGCCCACCCTACTATAGGAATTCATGCCTCCGGTATCCTGAATGGGGCCGGGCGCATGGATAGGAAAGGCGGCGGCGGTGGATAGGGGAGTTGGCGCCCCATTCTTCCCCCTTCTTGGAAGGTATCCCCTCTTTCCTGTTCCAGTGACAAGACAAATACAGATCTTCTTAGCTGGGAAACAGATAGCAATAAAAAGAAAAAAAGAACTTGACAGAGGTTTTACAATATAGCACTCTATCCAAAACTATATAAAAAAAAAAAAACCTGGGCTTTAGAAACGTAATTCATTGTTTTTCACAGAAATGTGAAGGTACAATCACTGTTTAAGTGTTACACTTGCATACATGATTTTTGTTTTATTATATCTCCTGGGTAAAAAGGAGCTGAAAAATAAATGTATTCTTTTTTTTTCATTTTGTCCGCCTAGAGCAGAGAAGTCGGGGTCATTTAACGAGCAGAGAGAAATTTGGAAGGGGCAGATCACCAGAGCCCTATACAAATATACAGCGATCAATTTGTCTCTTCCAATGTACAAATGATAAAGTAAATATTTAATCACAAAACCTAATTTGCATGATGGCCTCTCAGCAGTGTTTACTGGACTGACCATACAAAGAGAATGACGGAGATTGTGACTTCAAGATATTTACATATTGTAAAAAGTGACCAGAAAACAACAAATTGTTTTATGTAAAGTGTCACTTTTCTCTTAAAGGGCTACACTATATTGCCAAAATACAGGCACATGCACATGCACATACAGTGGGGACGGAAAGTATTCAGACCCCCTTAAATTTTTCACTCTTTGTTATATTGCAGCCATTTGATAAAATCATTTAAGTTCATTTTTTTCCTTATTAATGTACACACAGCACCCCATATGGACAGAAAAACACAGAATTGTTGACATTTTTGCAGATTTATTAAAAAAGAAAAACTGAAATATCACATGGTCCTAAGTATTCAGACCCTTTGCTGTGACACTCATATATTTAATTCAGGTGCTGTCCATTTCTTCTGATCATCCTGCAGATGGTTCTACACCTTCATTTGAGTCCAGCTGTGTTTGATTATACTGATTGGATTTGATTAGGAAAGCCACACACCTGTCTATATAAGACCTTACAGCTCACAGTGCATGTCAGAGCAAATGAGAATCATGAGGTCAAAGGAACTGCCTGAAGAGCTCAGAGACAGAATTGTGACAAGGCACAGATCTGGCCAAGGTTACAAAAAAAAATTCTGCTGCACTTAAGGTTCCTAAGAGCATAGTGGCCTCTATAATCCTTAAATGGAAGACGTTTGGGATGACCAGAACCCTTCCTAGAGCTGGCCATCCGGCCAAACTGAGCTATCGGGGGAGAAGAGCCTTGGTGAGAGAGGTAAAGAAGAACCCAAATATCACTGTGGCTGAGCTCCAGAAATGCAGTCGGGAGATGGGAGAAAGTTGTAGAAAATCAACCATCACTGCAGCCCTCCACTAGTCGGGGCTTTATGGCAGAGTGGCCCGACGGAAGCCTCTCCTCAGTGCAAGACACATGAAAGCCCTCATGGAGTTTGCTAAAAAACACTTGAAGGACTCCAAGATGGGGAGAAATAAGATTCTTTGGTCTGATGAGACCAAAATAGCACTTTTTGGCCTTAATTCTAAGCGGTATGTGTGGAGAAAACCAGGCACTGCTCATCACCTGTCCAATACAGTCCCAACAGTGAAGCATGGTGGTGGCAGCATCATGCTGTGGGGGTGTTCTTCAGCTGCAGGAACAGAACGACTCGTTGCAATCGAGGGAAAGATGAATGCGGTGAAGTACAGGGATATCCTGGACGAAAACCTTCTCCAGAGTGCTTTAGGACCTCAGACTGGGCCGAAGGTTTTACCTTCCATCAAGACAATGACCCTAAGCACACAGCTAAAATAACGAAGGAGTGGCTTCACAACAACTCCGTGACTGTTTTTGAATGGCCCAGCCAGAGCCCTGACTTAAACCCAATTGAGCATCTCTGGAGAGACCTAAAAATGGCTGTCCACCAACGTTTACCATCCAACCTGACAGAACTGGAGAGGATCTGCAAGGAGGAATGGCAGAGGATCCCCAAATCCAGGTGTGAAAAACTTGTTGCATCTTTCCCAAAAAGACTCATGGCTGTATTAGATCAAAAGGGTGCTTCTACTAAATACTGAGCAAAGGGTCTGAATACTTAGGAGCATGTGATATTTCAGTTTTTCTTTTTTAATAAATCTGCAAAAATGTCAACAATTCTGTGTTTTTCTGTCAATATGGGGTGCTGTGTATACATTAATGAGGAAAAAAATGAACTTAAATGATTTTAGCAAATGGCTGCAATATAACAAAGAGTGAAAAATTTAAAGGGTCTGAATACTTTCCGTACCCACTGTAAACTTTAATGGCATCCCAGTCTTAGTCCATAGAGATCAATATTGAGTTGGCCCACCCTTTGCAACTATAACAGTATCAACTCTGGGAAGGCTGTCTACAAGGTTTAGGAGTGTATCTATGGGAATGTTTGACCGTTCTTCCAGAAGGGCATTGGTGAGGTCAGGCACTGATGTGGACGAGAAGGCCTGGCTCGCAGTCTCCGCTCTAATTCATCCCAAATGTGATCGGGTTGAGGACAGGACTCTGTGCAGGCCATTCAAGTTCCTCCACCCCAAACTCACTTATCCATGTCTTTATGGACCTTGTTTGTGCACTGGTGCGCAGTAGTCATGTTGGAACGGGAAGGGGCCATCCGCAAACTGTTCCCACAAAGTTAGGAGCATGAAATTGTCCAAAATGTCTTGGTATGCTGACGCCTTAAGAGTTCCTTTCACTGGAACTAAGGGGCCAAGCCCAACCCCTGAAGTACAACCCCACACCATAATCCCCCCTCCACCAAATGGTTTGGAGGGGTGGCCCGATACTTTTGGCAATATAGTGTGGATGAGTGGGTTTGGGGTGAAAGAGTCCTGACCTCAACCCGATAAAACACCTTTGGGATGAATTAGAGTGGAAACTGAGAGCCAGGCCTTCTCGTCCAACATCAGTGCCTGACCTCACAAATGCGCTTCTGGAAGAATGGTGAAATATTCCCATAGACACACTCCTGAACCTTGTGGACAGTTTTCCCAGAAGCGTTGAAACTGTTACAGCTGCAAAGGGTGGGCCAACTCAATATTGAACCCTATGGACTAAGACTGGGATGCCATTAAAGTTCATGTGCGTGTAAAGGCAGGCGTCCTAATAATTTTGGCAATATAGTGTATCTTGGAATTTCACTTAAGATTTCAACTGAACTTGCCTTTAGCAAACACTTTCAGATTATGCCTCACTGCAGAGCAAGCTGAGTTTGAGAATTTAAAAATATATAAAAGGTATTACAGTTTATAGATAATGTTGAGTGGTAATTTGTTTGTTTTCCTTTTTTATTGTCAGGATTAAAAAAATAAAATTTTAAGAAATAGATTTTTTAGCTGCCAATTATTGTTAAATATTGTATTTTTCTTCAGATGTATATTTTTCGCCAGCAGGTAAAGCACCCTGCAACTTTTCACATGTTTATTTCTGTCTATTTACAGCCTGTTGCTAAATGCCTGTTGTTTACAAGCTCTATAGCTTAAGCTGCAATTTACATACACAAGTAAATTAGTCAGAGAACGGCGACTCCTAAATATTAAAATGTATCTATTTAATGTGAAACTTGTGCTTTCTTTTTCTGCAGAGATGCTCCATTCTAGGTCATACTTGAGATAAACAGTGTATGTGACAGCAGGGAAGGGTAAGGGGCTCAGGAGGGCACACTACATGAGGGGGAGGCAGGGAACATTACGTGGGAGCAGGGCACATTACGTGGGAGCAGGGCGCATAACATGAGGGCAGGCAGGGCTGGCCCTATCATGGGACCCAGTGGGACCATGGGTCCTGAGCGCCAGTTTCAGGGGGGCGGTAATGTGCCGCTCAAGAGCAGTGGCAGAACTGCCACCCACCAGCCAGCCCATTCCACCCGCTCCGCTGCTTATCCCACTGTGAGGGAGCCCGGCGCCAAGATGACAGGAGCATGCAGGCAGTGTGAGTGGGCTGAAGGGCAGGCGAGTGAGCGGGCGGGCCAGTCGGCAGGTGAGCGGGCTTGCTGGCCAGTCAGTGGGCCGATGGACGGGGTAGCAGAGAGATGACATCATCTCTCACCGCCCACCCTGCATCACTGCAGTACCACCCTCACTTTGCAGCTGCCAGCAGCAGAGAGATTACATCATTTCTCTGCTGCCTGCCTTCACTCTGGGACACAAAAAGTGACAATCCGCAATGTGTGGCAGGTGACGTGGCAAGTGACAGTCTGCAACATGTGGCAGGTTATGTCGTGGCAAGTGACAATTCATAACGTGTGGTAAGTGACAGTTCACAACGTGTGCCAAGTGACGTGGCAAGTGACAATCTGCAACGTGTGGCAAGTGACAATCAGCAAACTTTAGTCATGTTTGTTTGTTTATTTTGCACAAAAACAAAAACAAAAATGTATAAGTAGTAAAATAGCTAATATATACTGCAAATGACATTAAGTATATAAACCATTCTGTTCTTCTAATGGAAGACATTTTTATTTTCACACGAAAACTATTATTTCCCCTGTTTGGATCATTTCTGGAGTCACTATGAACCTCTCTGTGTTAGTGCCTACTTAATCATTGACCCCCAACCTTCACTTCAGTTGTAATATTCTACATCAGTGGGCTGCACACCCTCCCCATGTAGAAGGCCACAGCATCTGCCGTAATGACACAGCTGCTGCTCCCAATGCAATCTCCCTGAGGGTGCGGGTGCACGGGCCCAAATACACTCTGCAGGACTGACCCTAGAACAGGATGTGTGCTACTCGCAGGATACCGAGGTAGAAATTCAGGAAAATAAAAAACTTAAAAAAGAAAACTAATGCAGCCAACACAACTAATGCCGCGTACACACGGTCGGACTTTTCGTCTACAAAAGTCCAACGGACGCTGACGGACTAAAGCTGGCTGGTAATCCGATCGTGTGTGGGCTTCTTCGGACTTTCAACGTACTTTTTTAGCCTCAAATCCGACGTACTTTAGATTTGAAACATGCTTCAAATCTTTACGCCGTAACTACGACGGACCCCGAAGTCCGCTCGTCTGTATGCTAGTCCTACGGACAAAAAAACGACGCATGCTCATAAGCAAAAACTAAACGGAAGCACTCGGTCTAGTAAAACTAGTGTTCGTATTGTAGGTAGCACATTCATCACGCTGCAAAATCTGTGATCGTTGAATGCAGCGCATTTTATTTCTTCTTTACGAATGCTCTAAAGAACGAAGGTGTTTTGCTGTTCATAATCAGAGTTCTCCCAAACTGATTTCTGAATTCTTTTTCTCTTTGATCTCATGAATGATATAGTATGCTTTTTATAAACAATGTTTCCATACTAATAATACTTTTTCCCTTATTTTTTTTTTTTTTTTTAGGTTTGTAAAGTTACCACAAAGAACCCATTATTCTTTTTTATTTTTTTTCTAGTGATTATTTTTTAATTTTTAGATAAAGTTAACCCAAAGCACCGTTTTTGTTTATGTATATTTTTTTTTTTTCAAGACTTACCACTTGAACATTCTTAACATTAGTAATGTATTTTTGGTGTGTTTTTTTAAAACTCAATGAGATTGTTGTCCCTTGTTAATTTAACATTGTGTGTAAAATCAATGATTTAAAAGAAAACACATAAAGTCTTTTGCTAAACTCAAAAAAGATCCATTTATTCATGGTCAAAATAAAATAAAGAGGAAGTCAACGCTGGAAAAAGTCGGTGTACAAGAAAATTGGGATCTTGAGGAGTCCATATAAGAGGGAGCACAATCTGGTCCAAGAATCCCAGAGATCAACAGCACCAGCAGATGATCTAGATGTCCCCAGACTGTGGTCCTACAACAGCCTGCGTCTTCTGTCAGACCAGACTGAACCCAGGTCATCACTTTCTTCTCTTCCCTGCAGCCTTTCCTCCACGCTGCCCTGCAGCCTTCCCTGCAGCCTTCCCTGCAGCCTTCCCTGTAGCCTTCCCTGTAGCCTTCTTTTGAGGCTGTGGCTCTGGTGTTTCAGTTGTGGCAGGAGGAGGAGGAGGAGGAGGAGGAGGAGGAGGAGGGGGGGGGGCTGCCTCATGTAGTTGGGTGTTTTTGGTTAGCGTGCCCTGCAGCCCCTTATGGATTGTTTCCCCAAATAGGCGCTCACAAATGAGGCGCTGCTCCCAATCCATCTGAAGAAGCCTGCTGGCTAAGTAGCAGCCATAGGCTTCTTCCGCTTCGGGGGGGCTTGTTAAAAAACGGGTGGCCTGTTGCATGAGGCGCAGGGACGCGTCCTGTGTGACCATCCCCTTCCTGGCCCTTTTTTTGGGAAGGTGGAGGGGAGGCACTTGGGATTGGGTGAGGCTCCTACTGGGCCCAGCCACCTCACTTGGCCCAGCCACCTCACTTGGCCCAGCCACCTCACTTGGCCCAGCCACCTCACTGGGAGCAGCCACCTCCTGCCTGACACTGGGCCCAGCCTCCTCCAGGATGATGGTGAATCCGGCCTCCTCCAGGCTGTCCATGGGCCCGGTCTCCTCCTGCCTGCCACTTTCCCCACATTCCTCCTGGATGGACTCATCCTGTGTATAAAAAAAGGACAATAGTTTTAGTTTCTTTTTTTGGGTTCATCAATGACACACAGTTTGCTTCTCATGACTAGCAAATTCAATGTGAATACATCTCTTTAATAAAAGAGTCTAATCAGACACCCTAATTATTTCAAGCAGGTGCCAAACATATTTAGTCACTACTATCATTTGATATGTATACACAATTTGGAGTGCTAAATTATTTGAGACAATTATAACATCCAGTTAACATCATTAATATTAGTACAGTAAATATTTGTTAAAATAATTTACCTGACTCCAGATGGTCATATCCGGTTCATCCAGGATGGAAGACCCAGCTTGCTCCTCATCAGCCTCTGCTGGGGTGGAGGGAAGGGTGGAGGGAAGGGTGGAGGGAAGGGTGGAGGGAAGGGTTGAAAGTGATGCCCTGGCTTCATTCTGGTCATCAAGAAAACGGAGTTGATTGTAGTACCACAGCCTGGGTACATAAACATCATCTGCTGATGCTCCTGATCTCCTTGATTCCTGGATCTTCCTATGCTCCCTTTTATACATGTTCCTCAAGACCCCAATTTTCTTGAGCACTGTCTCCATTGTTGCTCCCGGGATGGTCTCCTGGACAAAGGACAGAAGTCTCTCCAGCGTTGACTTCCTCACATGCTTGGCATAATACTGAGGGTGTTTCACCTCCCACAAATTCCTCATCTCTCGATACTTTGAAATAAAAGAAGTAAGGAACTCTGGATCCTTCAATAGGGGATTCATTATATCTGGAAAAGAGAAAGTCACAAGACCAAAAAAACTTATTATATGTTTCTGCTAACCCCTCATCATCTTCTCCCTATGTAGGCCTCATCAATCTATCAAGCCATATAGGCCGCTTGCTACAAAGTCATGACCATAAACCCCCCCCAAAAAAAATATATATATCTCAAATTACCTTCGTTTTGGAACGTCCTGGTCCACTATCACCTACGCACAGAACGTACGTACGACACGCGCGAAAGGCCCTCCTTTATACACTACGCATGTGTGAAACTCCGCCTGCGTCGCCCGCCCCTGACGTTCGAAATGAACTCATGTTCTCTGCCCCCTAATTTGACGCACAGAACGTACGTACGACACGCGCGAAAGGCCCTCCTTTATACACTACGCATGTGTGAAACTCCGCCTGCGTCGCCCGCCCCTGACGTTCGAAATGAACTCATGTTCTCCGCCCCCTAATTTGACGCACAGAACGTACGTACGACACGCGCGAAAGGCCCTCCTTTATACACTACGCATGTGTGAAACTCCGCCTGTGTCGACCGCCCCTGACGTTCGAAATGAACTCATGTTCTCCGCCCCCTAATTTGACGCACAGAACGTACGTCCGACACGCGCGAAAGGCCCTCCTTTATACACTACGCATGTGTGAAACTCCGCCTGCGTCGCCCGCCCCTGACGTTCGAAATGAACTCATGTTCTCCGCCCCTTTTTTGTTACGGCGCGTAGTGGAGTTAAAGAATATATATATATATAAATATAAATATATATATATATATATATATATATATATATAAAAATATATATATATATATATATATATATATATATATATATATATATATATATATATAAATATAGAAATATAAATATATATATAAATATATAAATATAGAAATATATATATAAATTTAGAAATATATATATAAATATAGATATATATAGATAGATATATATATATATATATATATATATATAGATATATAGATATATAGATATAGATCTATATATCTATATATATATATATCTATTTGAAATTCTCTTAATTTTTTGGATTTACATTTAGTTAGATATTTAGAGATTTTGTTACAGATATAGAGAGAGATCAAAAGATTATTAACTATATTTTGAGATATTGATATCTATCTATCCGGTATGTCTTTATAATTTTAAATATTGAACTAAAATAGGAACTCTACACAAACCACTTCACTACAAATGTGGGAAAATTATTATGTCCTAAAATATCTGTGTGCTAATTAGATTACTAATTTTTTGTTTCACATAGGGGAAAAATCACTCAGCCAACCACAAGAACACAGTCCACCCCAAGCAAAACAGGATTGGGCAATCAGCCCAAGTCCCATTGACGATGTGGAGGAAGGAGAGGTGGGCGACATGGGCACCCCACCAGGTGAGTGTCTGACACACCAGCTTACGTTAATCTATGCATGGCTGCCTTTTGTTTAATTGAATTTGTCTACTCTATTTTAGGGGATCTGGTTGTGCTTCATTCAAGCAACAGTGACACCCCCGAGGATGTGGAGGAATTAGGCTACATGGCCACCCCACCAGGTCAGTGTCTGAGACAACAGCTTTATTTCTGGTAAGGTAAACTATGTATGTGTGCATATTTCTAAAGACATTTTTTGGTTTCATTCCACTTTAGGAACAAGAAGTGACTATTTCACCTCGGAAAGTGCCCAACGTCTAATTGGTCAAATAATGGCCTGGAATCAAGACATGGATCAAATGCGTAATAGGCTGGATCGTATGCAGCAGGAAATGAAGGACATGATTGATGTTTTGGGTCGAATCTAAATGCCCTTTTTTAAACCCCAAAACATCAATCATGTCCTTCATTTCCTGTTTTGCTGACCCCATTCTGGGCCTTCTCTTTCTTTTTTTGGCATAACATAAATGGCTGTTTAACCTAATGTCAAAAAGGAGGGCTGTCAAAAATCCACAAAAAAATAAAAATTGATTTTCTAAAAAACACCAAAAAAAAAAAAAAAAGTGATTTTAAAAAACCCAAAAAAAAAAAAAAAAAAAAAGTGATTTTAAAAAACCCAAAAAAAAAAAAAAAGTGATTTTAAAAAACCCAAAAAAAAAAAAAATTGATTTAAAAAAACCAAAAAAAAATAAAAAATTGATTTTAAAACACCAAAAAATCGAATAAATAATTAATGTTAAAAAACCAAAAAAAGTAAAAAAATTGATTTTAAAACACCAAAAAAATTAAAAAAATTAATGTTAAAAAACAAAAAAAAATAAAAAATTGATTTTAAAAAACAAAAAAAAAACAAAAAAAAAACTTGCTTTTAAAAAAAAACAAAACTTGATTTTCCAAAAACAAAGCCTGTTTTTGAAAATCCAAAAGCCCAAAATATTTTTTTGTGGATTAGGTAGAAATATTTAAATATAATTATATTTTGCTACATCATTAAAGATACCATTATATTTTTGTCTATGAACATTTTATACTAAATGCAGAACTGAATGCATACCAACCATTAATAAAAACATCTCCTTTTATAGGATTTTAACAAATGTGTGGTTTGTTATTTCAAGGCTCAGTATCAGTTTGGTTATAATTGTCAAAAAGTTGTTTACAGTGGCAATGGAGCTTATTTAGACATTTTTAAAATTCTAATACAGTTGGCACTACAACTGCTCGACCATAACCTAGGAGACAGCCCAAAAGAAAGGCAAGCAATAAATATAATGCCAGATTTCAGCAATATTTTTTTTATTGTCCAAAAATTATATATCCTGGCCCATTGCAATGGCCCCCCTACCCATAAAATAATCAACATATTGCTGTCTAACCTGACGGGAACTTTGGGGGGCCAAGCCAGTACGGACAGTATCCAGGCCTGTAAGGTTGGCTTCTATTTGTCCGGCCTCAGGCCCAACTGTGCCTATATAATTGGCAGAATGCTTATTTAAAAAGTTGTGCAGAATGCAGCATGATAAAATTATAAAATTAAGTTTGTATTCCGCCAAATTAATGGCTGTTTGAAACAGGCGGAACCGCTGGCCAGAATTCCAAACGCATTCTCAACCACTCTTCTAGCTCTGGCCAGCCGGTAATTAAAAACCCTCCTCTCCGGGGTGAGGGTTCTTTGGGGGAATGGCCTCATGAGGTGCTTGCTCAGAGCGAAGGCTTCATCGGCAATGAAGACAAAGGGGAGTCCTTCCACGTTATCCTCATCAGGTGGCAATCCCAGGCCACCACTCTGGAGACGCTGGCAGAACTCCGTCTGGGCAAATACTCCTCCATCCGACATCCGGCCATTCTTCCCCACGTCCACATATAAAAAATCATAGTGTGCCGACACCACCGCCATTAAAACAATACTGTGGAACCCCTTATAATTAAAATAATATGACCCCGAATGGGGTGGTGGCACAATGTGGACATGTTTCCCATCTATAGCCCCTCCACAATTGGGAAAGTCCCAACGGCTGGCAAAATGGGATGCCACAGTCTGCCATTCCTGTGGCGTTGAAGGAAACTGGGGAATCAAACAAGAAAACCAAAATCAATTAATTTGGAAGCTAACATTGCAAGAAAATTAGACAATTAAAAACATTATTCCCCAGCATCAGTATAACATTCACTAATTTAATTCTTCTGGAATAACTAATATGGAAAAAGGCACACTTATCAGATTGCTCACCCCCTCTGATAGAACATTGATTACATTTTAGGGGGTTGTGAAATCCCTAAAAAAAATTACTTTAACAACACGCAGGAATTTAGGGATAACAAAGGCTACAAGACTGCAGTTGTCGCACTCTGCAGGTGCAGTTGCTAACCAGCTTACAGTAAATGAGGTAATGTCAAAAGGCATTCATGTTGCAAAGAGTACACAATCACATGCAAGGGCAATTAATGAAAACACTTTGAGGCTTGCATATGATTTGATGATGTAAATCAGCAGAGCTTCTGCTCATTTACTAAAGCACTGGAACAAATGCACTTGTAGAGTGCACATGCATTTTGCAAAGTACAACATAGATTTGCTTTAGACAAATCAACACCACAGAACATTCAAGCAAATTTTAACGAGGGTGGGGGTGGGGGGGTTGTGAAATCTAGCTAATTGCTAATTAGCAGCACACTATTTGGAGTGAGTTCAGGTGGGGGGGGGGGTTGTGAAATCTAGCTAATTGCTAATTAGCAGCACACTATTTGGAGTGAGTTCAGGTGGGGGGGGGGGGGGGTTGTGAAATCTAGCTAATTGCTAATTAGCAGCACACTATTTGGAGTGAGTTCAGGTGGGGGGGGGGTTGTGAAATCTAGCTAATTGCTAATTAGCAGCACACTATTTGGAGTGAGTTCAGGTGGGGGGGGGGGGGGGGTTGTGAAATCTAGCTAATTGCTAATTAGCAGCACACTATTTGGAGTGAGTTCAGGTGGGGGGGGGGGGTTGTGAAATCTAGCTAATTGCTAATTAGCAGCACACTATTTGGAGTGAGTTCAGGTGGGGGGGGGGGGGTTGTGAAATCTAGCTAATTGCTAAGTAGCAGCACACTATTTGGAGTGAGTTCAGGTGGGGGGGGGGTTGTGAAATCTAGCTAATTGCTAATTATAAGCACACTAAATACACTCCAACAAAATACATTCAAAATGAGTAGACTAGGTGGATATGTTCCCATCACTTCATGCTGGTAAGGTTATTGAAGGAAACTATACATGCATGACAAAAAATAACAGGAAAAAATCCCAGCATGTGTGAGGATAAAAAGGGGACATTCACACTATATTGCAATGATGGGAAGTAGTGTTTGAAGCAAGAAATACATTACATTATCAAAGATTACATAAAAGAACATGTGATGCTAATAAAATAAAAATAGCTTACCTTAATATAGTCCTTCTGCAGGACCTGTATGATGGCAGAACAGGTCTCTGGGATAATGATCCCCAGAGCCTGGGGGGAGATGCCTGTCGAGAACTTAAGGTCCTGCAGGCTTCTCCCTGTGGCCAAATACCGCAAGGTAGCGACCAGCCTCTGCTCCGGAGTGATGGCTTGCCTCATGCAGGTATCCTGCCTGCTGATATAGGGGGTCAGCAAAGCCACCAAACGATCAAAAACGGGGTCCGTCATCCGGAGAAAGTTCCTGAAATCCTCAGGATTATTCTCACGGATCTCACGGAGCAAAGGCATGTGACAGAACTGGTCACGCTGAAGCAACCAATTCTTGGTCCATGAACTCCTCCTCGCCCTGTTCATGGACTGGTCTTGGGCTGAAGAATAAACTACAGCACCAAGCACATACAATGCACGAGCTCTACGACGAGTACGTACAGGTAACATGGCTTCAAAACGGTCGGCTGGTCAGAACGCACTAAACAGAACGCACTGAAGAACAGCAAGGCCTGTGAAGAACGACCTGAAAATCAGGAACGAGCGGCCAATATAACAAAGATTTCTCAATGCCAACTGACCAAACGCACTGAAAAGCAGATACAAACCTCACAAGCACAGACTGAACAACAGTTAAAACGAACTGAAAAATACGAGTCTCACAAGCGCGAATCGTCTCTCACCAAACTTCTACTAACACGAGATAAACACGAGATTAGCAGGAGCCCAAAGGGTGTCGTACGGGCTATTGAACTTCCGTTTTATAGTCTCGTCGGACTTGGTGTACGTCACAGCGTACTAAGCTGGCGTACTTTTGTGTGGTCGTGTGTGGGCAAGTCCGTTCGTAAGAAAGTCTGCCCCAAGTCCGCCGAAGGTACGCCGGAAGTATGTCGGACAGGCTGTCCGACTTTTGTAGCTGCAAAGTCCGACCGTGTGTACGCGGCATAAGGTTTAGTAAGCTGCAATATATCACTCTCATATAGTACTAATATATTTTATTTGGTTTTGAATTTAGATTTATTGTCCCTTACTATCTTCTGTACTCTGGAATAGATAGGGAAAGAAATGTACAAACCACATCAACAGCCTCCTGCTTACAAATGTGATGCTCAGACTTCACGTTTCTCATTCTTCCTCTTCTCCAAATCAATACAGTTGCCACACTTTGCTGCCCTCTTAGGAGTGCTGATAGCCAAATCACATAGCACTAGAAAAGCAAGAAAGAGAGCGCACCAGCCTAGCACATTACCTTTATAAACTCTTTATTAATAGAAAGCAAAATGAAAAGCAAAGTGTCACAAATAGTCACAAAGAAAGCAAATTGTCACAAGCTCATCAAAAACAACCAACGACCTCGATCAACTGCACATGCTCCTTATCTAAGGAAGATGCCATCTGGATCCAATCAGCTTACTCATTTCGAGGGGCTTCCTCTCTTCATCAGTGCTGAAAAAGGGGAAAAATTCTTGAAACGCGTAACCCAATTGGACCCAGAGGGGATCTTCCTGAGATTACGAGTGTGTGCAGTTAATCAGGCTACTTAGTCTTTTTTTCGTTTGTGATGAGCTTGCGAGACTCAGTCGTTTGTAAGTATGCTGTACATGCATTTTGCTTTTTATTAATAAAGCGTTTATAAAGGTAATGTGCAAGGCTGGTGCACCCTCTTTCTTGCTTTTCTAGGGTAAGAAATGTGTTTCGAAAGGGGGGGGGGGTTATTGAAATCAAATATTATCTGCACACTCTTCTATCTTCAGCTCCAATAGTGCCTTACTTAATGCAATGGCTTCCATAAGTGTTTACAATGCATAGAAAATTCATGCAGGGTTCATATATATATACATATGTACATATATGTATATATATGTATATATATATATATATATATATATATATATATATATATATATATATATATATATATATTGTATCTGGAGCCTTAGGCTGATCACAAACCGAGAGATTTCCCTTGTTCAGTCTCGCAGGCTACCCGAGAGAAATCATTTGGTTCTCCCATCCATGCTAAAGAGTGTGGATGGAAGAATATCCATTGTAATCAGGAAGCTGTGGCTCCCTTGGCTGCCTGAATACCTGAACACTGACCGCTTTTGATAGGATGGCGTCACTGTTAGGCCAATCATTTTCCACCTGGCTCTGACGATTTTTAAATGGACTTTTGGCAAGCCAAGTGGTGTTTGCAGTGCAACCCGAAAACTTAAATTTTAGCCGATTCATCTAGAGCCATTTGCTTACATTTTCAGCTTCAGACTTCCATTGCTGTTAGCAATGCTTTTCTTTTAGATATCCAAGTAAAAGCACAGCTTTGTAAGTTACTAACCACTGGGAAGGAGAACAAGTGACTGTATATGCGTGTTATAAGATATCGATCAAATCAATAATTTGCCATGACAAAACAGCACATTTGGAAAACATTATGCTCAGCAGCTTGTAACTAAAGTAATTGTTATGAGACCTGGACCCCACTCAAAATAGAAAGATCCAGATGTGTGACCAATCTAACTAAACCAAATGAGCAAAGAGGTGGTGAATGCTCGGTAAACTTTCACTATGTTGAGCATATTGGTAGCAAATAATCATCAACCCAGTCATTTGCAATTGAAAGAAAATCCACACTAATAGAGATATGGGGGTTACCATGTCTGCTCTCCTTGTAAAAGTACTAGATGGCTAGCAGTGTCCAACCTCATTATTTTCTGAGACACAGACCTGAAACAACTGCACAGAAAATGAAATCTTGTTAAAGTCACTGTTCTGCAAAACAACAAAAAGAGAGGGCACATCAACCTAGTGCACACCTCCCAACTTTTTGAGATGGGAATGAGGGACACTTATCAGCAAACATATGTAGGCATAAGACACGCCTCCTGCCACACCCCCTTAAAGGAGAATTGTACAAAAAAACAAGATTGGGTAAACCCACAAGTGCTTTTTTTACCACTACTATTCCTTTATATTTGGCTTTTGGAATTTACAAATGCAGCAATTTAGAAATCAGATGAAAGATTTAGTGCTGGAAAACACTTTTTGATAGATAAAAAGTGCATTTTATATACATCTATATAAATCAGACCAAAATGAGGGACAAATGAGGAGGAAAGAGGGACAGAGGGACATTGCTCCAAATCAGGGACAGTCCCTCGAAATTAGGAACAGTTGGGAGCTATGACCTAGCGCATTACCATAATACATTTTTTATTGCACGATAAAAACAAGTATATTGCCGCGTACACATGGTCGGACTTTCCAACGTAAATTGAGCGATCGGAGCTTGTTGTTGGAAATTCCAACCATGTGTAGGCTCCATCGGACAGTTTCCATCAGAATTTCCGTCGCACAAAATTTGAGATCTGGTTCTCACATTTTCCGACAACAAAATCCGTTCACGCAAATTCCAATCGTGTGCACATAATTCCGACACACAAAGTGCCACGCATGCTCAGAATCAAGCAGAAGAGCCGCCCTGGCTATTGAACTTCATTTTTCTCGGTTCATCGTACGTGTTGTACGTCACCGTGTTCTTGACGTTTGGAATTTCCAACAAGATTTGTGTGACTGTGTGTATGCAAGACAAGTTTGAGCCAACATCCGTCGGAAAAAATCCATGTATTTTGTTGTCGGAATGTCCGATCGTGTGTACGGGGCATTATACTCACAAACGATGACACAGGTAAACATGTCATAAAAAAACAAATGAGATCACCTCCAGGTCTGCAGCAATCAACCAATGACATGGAAAGACAGACAATGTCCATAATGGTTTACTTCAAGGGAGGAGCCTCTTCATCAGGTCCAAACATCTAAATGTCCAGTCACTTATTTATATACAATATTATACTTAACACTCATATTAATATATCCCTCCCCCTTGATAATTGGGGTGGTGGGGCCCAAGGTTACCAGAACATCACAATTTCCAGACAGCAAAGACCACATGACACATGGAGCCAAATACCATGATGACAACATACTGTCGGTGCTTAACATATCCTACTTTTATCCAGTGCTTAGATGGGTGGTGATGTAACGGATGTATACAATACCTTCTGAATAAGGCATCCCCCCGCAATTTCTATATAATATATGTATATATAAGAAGTCAGGAAAATTTGTGTTGACGTAAGGCTCCAAAATGGTGCTCATACTCTGCCTGGAGCGCATGCTGAAACCGTTACATGTAGGTGGGATATGTAACTGTTACATGTTAAATGTTAGGCTTCATGCACACGAGACGCCAGTGCAAATTCTGCTGAACACGTTTTTAAAAGCTGAAACCGGCGTTTAGAAACACCCATTTTGCCGCGTTTGCATGCCGCGTTTAGTGGCGTTTTACCGCGTTTATGTCTAGAAGCGTCTGCAGAGCAGAGAATGACATTTTGTGACCCAAATTTGGGGTCCTGTATCTCAGGGCCACTTGGTGCTAGGAACCCCAACTTTGGATATGTTGTAGTGCTAGTTCCACTGTGTTTGCACACCAAACTTGGGGTTCCTAGCACCAAGTGGCCCAGAGATACGCGGCCCCAAATTTGGTTCGCAAAATGTCATTCTCTGCTGCAGAGAATGACATTTTGCAACCCAATTTTGGGGCCCCATATCTTTATGTTGTAGTGCTAGTTCCACTGTGTTTGCACACCAAACATGGGGCTCCTAGAACCAAGTGGCCCCGAGATATGGGGCCCCAAAGTTAGGTCACAAAATGTCATTCTCTGCTGCAGAAAAGTAC
This sequence comes from Lithobates clamitans, assembly GCA_037952925.1. Lineage (NCBI taxonomy): Eukaryota > Metazoa > Chordata > Amphibia > Anura > Ranidae > Lithobates > Lithobates clamitans. The sequence goes on from JBBGZY010000658.1 coordinate 5,654,848, forward strand.
TTGACATTTTGTGACCCGTCTGTGGGTGCTCCATATCTCGGGGCCCCAAAGTCGGGTGGCAAAATGTCATTCTCTACTGCAGTTTACCATCATATTTCTGTGTTTTCTAGTCCAAAAAATGGGGTTCCTTTAAAAACACTTATAAACGCAAACGCGGCTAAACGCGGTACCGGCGTTTAGCCGCGTTTGGCGTCTGAAACGTGGAAAACTTGCGTCTGAACCCATTTTTTGCTTCTGGAAATACGAGGTTAAACACAACTGCCTAAAAACACCAAAAAATGAGACAGTGTACATGGACACATAGGATAACATTGAATGAGTTCAGGGGCACTTGAAAAAAGTGTCCAACTGCCTCTGAACGCGCAGCGTCTTGTGTGCACGAGGCCTTACACTGTTCTGTCCCACCTATATGTATTTTTTCTGTTGTGTTGAACTGTATCATGTTACAATTGTTCTATGATGACATTTAGTGGTTGTTTAGGGCCTTTACAATTTGTTTACTAATGTGATTGGTAGCTCCCTCCTGTTTAGTGTGCTCTGTTATTCTCTTTAACCACTTCAATACCGGGCCTTTTCACCCCCTTCCTGTCCAGACCAATTTTCAGCTTTCAGCACTGTAACATTTTGAATGACAATTGCATGGTCATGCAACACTGTACCCATATGAAATTTTCATAATTTTTTCCCCACAAATAGAGCTTTCTTTTGGTGGTATTTGATCACCTCTGCGGTGTTTAATTTTTGCACTATAAACAAAAAAGAGCAACAATTTTGAAAAAAACACAATATTTTTTGACCTTTTTCTATAATCAATATCCCAATAAAAAAAAATCTTCATTCTTTTAGGCTGATATGTATTCTTCTACATATTTTTGGTAAAAAAATCGCAATAAGCATATATTGATTGGTTTGCGCAAAAGTTATAGCGCCTACAAAATGGATAGATTTATGGCATTTTTTTTTTACTAGAAATGGTGGCTATCTGCGGGACTGCGATATTGCGGCGGACAAATTGGACACTTTTGACACATTTTTGGGACCATTGACAATTATACAGCGATCAGTGCTATAAATATGCACTGATTACTGTATAAATGTCACTGGCAGGGAAGGGGTTAACACTAGGGGGTGATCAAGGGGTTAAATGTGTTACCTAGGGAGTGATTCTAACTGGGGGGGGGACTGACTGGGGGAGCTGACCGATCGGTGTCCCTATATACAAGGAACTCACGGCTGATGTAAAGCGATTTGTGCTTTTATGCAGATCCATCGCTTCCTCTTAACACCAATAAAGTGACTGTGCACTGCCCCAGGTGTACCCACACTCATCAGAAGGGAAGGACTCACTGTTATACAGCTAGAGAAGTCAAATGGGCATATATGGCATCATCCAAGGCTGCAACTTGGCTCCAGAATAAATCCTCCTCTTTGAGTGTCCAGAATCATTCTCCTTCAGTGTTAATTTGCCTTTAATTACACCTCTCTTGTTCTCCTATAAGTGGCTATAGTGGCTCCATGGAAAGCAAGGGAGTAAAGGAGGGGGATCCCACCATAGTGTAGTATGAAATTTTATTAAACAACACTGAACATATGAAAGAGCTGTTACCCAGGACCCAGAAGCGCCACTGCGGTGTGCACTCTACGGGCGAGATGTTAAATCACCGGAACTATGGACTTACCAACGCGTTTCACCCCACCTGTGGTCGTCTTCAGGAACCTTTCCTTTTTTGTTTAAGAGTTAGGCTGTCTGTGGATGGTGCCATGTCAGCAGGTGACTATAGACTGAGACCATGGACGTATGTCAGTGCATAAAGCAGCATTGGAAACATTTAGAATTCCTGATTTTGCTACATGTTTTAGGTGTCAGAAGCATAGCGCTCCTGCTCCATCGCAGCTGCTGGTCTCATTCCAACATCATGGTGTTGGCTGTGATGCATTCTCCCTGTCTGCTTGTTCGACTGCAAGGTAATCGATGTAGCCAGTCTCTGGGTGAAGACCAAACCTGATTTAAGCCAGCCAAGCCTGCAGTCTCATGCTTGTGATATTGTTTTTAACACGTGCTTCAAGTTCCCTGTTTGTCGGCCATTGTTTAACTACCTCAGATCAGAACTGCCCTGAACCTAGACTGTCACTCTGCTGGTCTGCCAACCGCAAGTACCTGTTCACTGTGCTTAGTTCGTGCATGCCCCAGCGTGGTAGCCAGGCACTATAGCATTGTGTATAAGACCTGGGGGCAACCAAGTACCGGTAAGCCTGCTTGCCTTATGGGAAAAGGTTGCTACTATAGGTGAAATACACAGAAGCTAGATATAGTAGGCGTCAGTGAGTCATAAAATATCAAAGCATGATAGTCAGACAAATAGCATTTTCTCAGTCCAGGTTTTCCTTAGTAAATATGCCACCAAAACTTTCCAAAGTAGTAAGGACATAAACTGTTTATGAGGAATGCCACAGATCAGGTTTGAACCCAGTCTTTAGGATTATTTAGCATAGAAAATGTTGCTGGAAAGCTGGGTTAGTTGTGCAGAAAAAGGAAAACATTCTTCCCATAGGATGTGGGCATTGGAAAAACCTAAAAAAAAACTTCTTACAATGCAACTTTAACTGCTTTCCAGCAGCAGTTTCCTCTAATTGATAAAAGGTTCCAGTAATTACTGTTAATTATATCATAAAAATCCTGATGCATTCGCATTTTATAACACAGCGATCTCTTTTTCAAAGCAACAGAATTTTTGGGAGTTTAAACACACAGCATTCGTTTCCTGGATGGCTTCCAATTGGACAACTTATGTATGTAATAAAAATGCCATTTTCCCATTCATTCTTGTCTGTACTGGAACATAAAGGTATTTTGAGGTCATGTCTATATTATTGTATATATGTTTCCCATTTGGGAAAATGCAGTTTCTAAGATTTGTAACACAACAATTAAATAGGAGCTTGGTAAAAAGTATGCATAAGAAAGTTAGAGGCACACTTGCAGGAACAACTAGGGAGGTATTGCAATCCTAAAACATGTCAGCAATACTCCAAATCTCCCACTATTTGACTGTGAAAAAAGTCAAATTCAGATACTGAAACGTTGCTAGTGACCTGCGACCTGCCTGTTTAGCTGCTGTTGCTATCTACCAGGGGACTTATTTGGACTACTTTCTTTTCCCACCAGCAGGTGTCTCCCTTAAAGTGGTTGTAAACCTCTGACATGAAATATAAACAAAGCATACCCCTTCTACAAGCACACAACCTGTGATTGAGAGCTCCAACTCTGTTCCTGTGTGCTCTGTAAAGGGGGGTGTGTCCCTTCCCTCCAATCAGCTCCCAGCTCTCCTCACTGAGCTTTGCATAGTGTAACTTCAGCCCCCTGCTTTCTGAAATCTCAAGCTCTATAATTCTGGAACTTTGTAAGACTGTAGAAAAGAGAAGACTGCAGATACAGAGGTACAATTTATGTTGGAGTATTTGCCTCATCTCTGTGTATCACCAAAGACCAGTCACTTCACTGAGTATATGAAGGGGTTGCAATCACTTTAAGACCTTCTTGTCTTGCATTAAAGTGTACGTCCAACTAAAACGCGTTTACCTAATTTTAGATGGAGTGGGGAAAGGTTAGAAGCAGGCTTCCCCCAACACCCAGTAAACTGCCAGCACTGATGAAATGTGAAGATGAGAACATGTAAACTAATTTATAGTTACATGTGTCTTTAGTCTTGTATTTCTCCAGTGCTACTGATCTTTCTTTCCTTTTCGCCAAAAACCACAGCACCATTTATAAAAAATGCATTATGAGTGGATAGCTTCTTCTTCCTTGTTTTGTGTGTCGGCCACCTATGACCAGAAAAAAACATGCAACAATGGAAATATCACCAGAAAGAGAGTCCAAATTTATTTATTGATTTAGCCAAAAAAAACATGTTTCGGGGTGGCAGAAGAAACTTCCCCTTCATCAGTTTAGTTCAAAACTGAACTGTTTTAAAAGCTTGCTTATGCAGATGACGCTGACTAGTAACCCTCCTAGTCTAGCAATTAGCTTAGATTCACACAGGAAAACCCTATTCTGTGCCCATAAAAGGTCATTGATGTAGCACCCTCTAGTGGTACTAGGATGGGTTTTTTGTAGTGTAGGAAAATTTAAGCAGGCTTGGCAGGCAGCCAAGCCTGTATTTTGATTTGGGTTGGCAGGAAGCCAGGTAGGGTTGGGTGACTCACAGGCAGCATCACTCAGACCTCCCCTCTCCTTCAGAATGTGCTAGAATCTTCTGGAAAGGAAAGTGGAGAGAAGAGGTGGAGCTGCCTAGAGTATTCTAAGGGCCCTGGCCAATCCCCAACTAGGATTGGCAGGGGGCAGGCCCTCTCAAATGTTGAGGTCAGCCCAGCTGGGAAGGAGTTGGTATCGGGTGGAAGATGGAGATGGAGTATTAGACTGTCGTGGCCTTTGAGGGAGCTCCCCAGTCTGGGGGGGTGACCTTGGGCCTGGGGCTCAGGTGCGGACGGGACCCTCTTACAACCCACAGAGGTGTCCTGACCAGGAGGCACAGGAGGAGCAAGAGGACAGCAGGAGAACACTGCTGAGCAAGTCTCCAGGGGTTCCACAGAGGCAGCCAAGAGGGCTGGTGTTCACACAGTCAGGAAGGACTGGGGAGGCACGCCTGAGACGACTGGGAGATTGCAGTCTGGGATGGGTGCAGAGCCAGTAGAGTGGACTGTGGTGGCACGGGCAGTGGAAAGAGGCAGCTGCAGCCAGGAGGGCTGGCAGGGCCTGAAGATGTGGTGCTGGGATCAGTAGCCACGTGGACAGCTAGCACCAGGACAGCCAACATTTTTTCTACACTGAAGGGGCCCGCGCTCCCTGCCTGCAAATGGCATTTGCTTTGGGCCTGGCGGAGCCATTGTCATGCCTAAACTATAGTTCTGGCTGGTCCTGGAAGTGAGGAAGTATAACCAAGTTATGTGCTGGAGCTGGAAGTAAGGAGGTGTATATTCAAGGAGTGTATATAGTTGAAGTACCAATTCTTTATTTCTTCAATCGAGTCGGCATTTCATACTTACCCTTACCCCATCCAAATTTAATTCCCCTCAATAAAAAACTGAAAAAAACAAAGTACAAGGACTTCTTGATTCCGGAGTGTCTGAAGGTTGTGTGCCTGATTGCAACCAGCAGCTCCTACAGGGGGAACCGCTACATTATTTTAACTGAATCCCTGATTAAGGGGGCATTTTTTGGGCCCCCAAAACATGCGGTTTTTTTAGTGAATATATGAATTTGGACTATTTTATTACTTGGCCTGGCACACTTTTCATCTTCCCCCCATGGACTTCAGTGGGGGTTGCTGCAAAGTTGAAAGCTTCAAACAAGATTCACAAAACTGTTCACAAACCAAACAAATTCACTTATCCCTAGTGCCAATTATACAGGGGTAACAGGTCAGCAGTCATATGGACATGCTGACTTAGGTCTGTCTAGCTTTTAGTGTGTATCTTATACAGTATGTCCTTGGCCAGATGTTAAGAGATTGACACATAGTTCTAAGTGTCTGAAACTTTTCTAAAACTTGATACCATTTTATGTTGAAGTCAAGGTAAACAATTTTTACAAAGTTAGTGCAAATAAGCTTCTCTTTGAAGTTAGATGTGAGCTGTCAGACACCTGTGAACACACATAATTTTTTTTTAAGCGAGTATTAAGTATTGGAAAAGAAACTGTCAGGTTTTGATTGGTGTACACCTGTGAAAACAGATTACTTTGTCAAAAAATGTACATTAGGACACCTAACCATTGTGATAATTTTTGCCTGCTTATAAAAGGAAAATTCTGGAGGCACTTGTACTCCCAACTAAAATCCAATACAATAAATTGTAGATTTTTTTTCCAGATGCATATACTGTATTTGTAGTTTTTCTTTAGATAAAGGCTTGAATGTGTTGTCTAGAATGTAGTTTGTCAAATTCAACTAGATGTGTTCTATAATGCTAAAGACACACGGTAGCTTGTCCAAGCTTCTTCTTCAGTTCTGAACTGTCTTTTAAAGTTTTTTCCTTTTTGAAGTTTTTTAAGTTTTTCTTTTTTTTTTGGCTTTGGCTTTGGCTTTGAAAAGCTACCAGATGTCTTCAACATTACAGAACAAGTCCAGTTGAATGAGACTACTACCAGATAATATACCATAACCTTAAAAAATGAGAACCTTAACTTGAATGTATTGAATTTATTCCATATTAATCTGTATTTCTAGCCAAAACTTGGTTACACACCCTTTTTGCTGTGTGTATTCTCACTGGGGAGATCCTCTCCCAGTGTCAAAAATAATTGTTTATCCATTTGCCGACCGCGCTATAGCTGAATGACGGCTACAGTGTGGCCAGGTAGTTCTGGGAGGCCGTCACATGATGGCCTCCCATGATCGCGCCCGCCACGCCCCCGCTGTGGGGCGTGGGCAGCGTGGGCTGTGATCAGCAGTGTCCAGAGGACACTGCTGATCACAGATTGAGGCAAAGAGACAATAATCGGCTCTTTACCACGTGATCAGTTGTGTCCAATCACAGTTGATCACAGTAACCGGTTATCGGCACTCCTTTTCTCATGCTGACAGCATAAGGAGAAGAGAGACGATAACCAGCTTCTTTAAAAGATCCATGTACACTGATTATCAGTGCAGTCCCAACAGTTCCCACCAGTGCTGCCAATCAGTGCCCATCAGTGCTGCCAATCAGTGCCCATCAGTGCCTCCTCATCAGTGTCATCTATCAGTGATACCTACCAGTGCCCATCAGTGCTGCCTATCAGTGCCCCCTATCTTTTGCAGCCTCATCAGTGCCAACCAGTGCCTCCTCATCTTTGCCCACCAGTGCCACCTCATCAGTGCCCATCAATGCCCATCAGTGCCGAAAAATTACCTGTTTGTTAAATTTTATAACAAACTATGAAAAAGTTTTTTGTTTTTTTCCCCAAATTGTTTAGTCTTTATTCATTTATTTAGCAAAAAAATAATTTAAAAAGTGGTGATTAAATACCACCAAAAGAAAGCTCTATTTCTGTGAAAAAAAATGATAAAAACTTGTTTGGGTACAGTGTTGCATGACCGCGCAATTGTCATTCAAAGTGTGACAGTGCTGAAAGCTGAAAATTGGCCTCGGCAGGAAGGGGATAAAAGTGCCCAGTAGCCAAGTGCTTAACTGCTTGAGTACCAGCCTGTATATACCCCTTCATGACCAGGCCTTTTTAGTTTTCAGTATTGTGAAAGTTTGACTGACTTTTATATAATTTTTTTAGACAGATACATTTTCTTACAGGGGTATTTGTTACCACTTATTTTTTATTTTTTTTGTTTTTGTATCTAAAGAAAAAACATCAAAAATGTTTAAAAAAAAGTCTGTTTTACTTGCTTTCTGTGATAAAACATTAAAAAAGTGAGGGCAACCACAAAATTACCGCTTTTTGGAAAGTAGACACCCAAACTGATCTCATTTTTTACCACAATGTTTTCAACATGAAGAAACATGCTGGTATTGAGGTGGTTCAAACATGGGACTTGGTAATGGTGCACTAGATGCAGCGCATTATTAATGTACAGGTCATATACAGTGGGAGGATGTAGTGAAGGGGTACAGTTATACAGTATCTCACAAAAGTGAGTACACCCCTCACATTTTTGTAAATATTTTATTATATCTTTTCATGTGACAACACTGAAGAAATTACACTTTGTACACAATGTAAAGTAGTGACTGTATAGCTTGTATAACAGTGTAAATTTGTTGCCCCCTCAAAATAACTCAACACACAGCCATTAATGTCTAAACCGCTGGCAACAAAAGTGAGTACACCCCTAAGTGAAAATGTCCAAATTGGGCCCAAAAGTGTCAATATTTGTGTGGCCACCATTATTTTCCAGCACTGTCTTAACCCTCTTAGGCATGAAGTTCACCAGAGCTTCACAGGTTGCCACTGGAGTCCTCTTCCACTCCTCCATGACGACATCACGGAGCTGGTGGATGTTTGAGATCTTGCGCTCCTCCACCTTCAGTTTGAGGATGCCCCACAGATGCTCAATAGGGTTTAGGTCTGGAGACATGCTTGGCCAGTCCATCACCTTTATCCTCAGCTACCTTAGCAAGCACTGGTCATCTTGGAGGTGTGTTTGGGGTCGTTATCATGTTGGAAGGAATATTGCCCTGCGGCCCAGTCTCCAAAGGGAGAGGATCATGCTCTGCTTCAGCATGTCACAGTACATGTTGGCATTCATGGTTCCTTCAATGAACTGTAGCTCCCCAGTGCTGGCAGCACTCATGCAGACCCAAACCATGACACTCCCACCACTATGCTTGACTGTAGGCAAGATGCACGTCTTTGTACTCTTCACCTGGTTGCCACCACACATGCTTGAAACCATCTGGACCATATAAGTTTATCATGTACGCATCAGCACACAGGGCATGGTTCCAGTAATCCATGTACTTAGTCTGCTTGTCTTCAGCAAACTGTTTGCGGGCTTTCTTGTGCATCATCTTTAGACAAGGCTTCCTTCTGGATGACAGCCATGCAGACCAATTTGATGCAGTGTGCGGCGCATGGTCTGAGCACTGACAGGCTGACCCCCCACCCCTTCAACCTCTGCAGCAATGCTGGCAGCACTCATACGTCTATTTCCGAAAGACAACCTCTGGATATGACACTGAGCATGTGCACTTAACTTCTTTGGTCGACTATGGCGAGGCTTGTTCTGAGTGTAACCTGTCCTGTTAAACCGCTGTATGGTCTTGGCCACGTGCTGCAGCTCAATTTCAAGGTCTTGGCATTCTTCGTAGCCGAGGCCATTTTTATGTAGAGCAACAGTTCTTTTTTCAGATCCTCAGAGTTCTTTGCCATGAGGTGCCATATTGAACTTCCAGTGACCAGTATGAGAGAGTGAGAGTGATATCACCAAATTTAACACACCTGCTTCCCATTCACACCTGAGACCTTGTAACACTAATAAATCGCATGACAGCGGGGAGGGAAAAAGGGCTAATTGGGCCCAATTTGGACATTTTCACTTAGGGGTGTACTCGCTTTTGTTGCCAGCGGTTTAGACATTAATGGCAGTGTGTTGAGTTATTTTGAGGGGACAGCAAATTTACACTGTTATACAAGCTGTACACTCACTACTTTTCATTGTAGCAAAGTGTCATTTCTTCAGTGTTGTTACATGTGAGGGGTGTACTCACTTTTGTGAGATATTGTATATGTAACATACAGTGTGAGGATGGAAATTAAAGGGCTAATGTACGGTTAATTGAGGGGAAGTGTTATGGCACAGATCCCATAGAAACAGGATGACAATGAGATGTAAAGTAAGGAGGAGGGATGAAAGGGTTAAAATGATCCCACAATAACATTTTTTGTCCCCCCCCCCCCTCTGCCCACCATGTTGAATCCACTGCTCCTCACCTTCCTAGGATCCTTCATTCACGTATATATCCTTCATCCCCTTTTTCCATTGTGAGAGGAAGGGATGGGCTCTCAAATCTAAACAGTAGTACTGTTTACATTTGTGATTGCTGTGATTAGCCATCAAAGCAATCACAAGGCACAGAGCCTTTCTGATTGGCAGTGCACATAGCTCCCAACTGTCCCTGATTTCGAGGAACTGTCCCTGATTTGCAGCAATGTCCCTCTGTCCCTCATTCCTCCTCATTTGCCAAAGCCAATATAAAGGAATAGTAGTGATAAAAAAAGGCCTTGTGGATTTAATTAACCTTTTGTTTTTGGTTAATTCTCCTTTAAGGGGGTGTGGCAGGGGGAGTGTCCTATGAATACATACATTTGCTAGTAGGTGTCACTCATTCCCATCTCAAAATGTTGGGAGGTATGCGTGCATATACACGGGTGGTAAACAGGTCGTTGTTTAAAAATGGTTCACCTGTCAAACCAGAAGTGATATTGTGTGCAGCCTTGTGCAAAATCATTTCTTATTGCATCTGTGTTAGCTCTGACAGTGTGTGCATTGGCTGTGTTCTAACAGTACGTGTATGTAGCGCATCCACTGTAGGAGCCGCTGGTGAATAGGTATCCTCCACCCTGCACAGCCAGGCACACTGAATTTCCACAGGCACACTTGAGACAGGAAACAGTCCAACAACTTTGTTTTTGTGTTTTATTTAGGGGTTAATAAACTTGGATGCGGATGGGATGATTAATGGATGCCCGCTTGACTGGAACAAAACTTCTTTATGGACGCTTTAACCATATACACAGTCCATATACACTCCTTGTCTTACTCCTGCACAATCTAGCTTGCAGATCCTCAGTGGTGCCACCCAGAGGCGGCTCTAGACTTTGTGAGGCCTTAGGCAAAACTTAGACATGAGGCCCCACTGTATTATGAACTGTATTAAGAGGGTACAGTATAGGGGGAGTGGACAGTACAGGGGTAGGTAAGTGGGCATAATAAAGATATATTTTCCTCAAGCAGAGCTGCACAGCACTGCACAGATCCTACCTATTCTGGTAGGCTGTCACAAAGAGAGAAAAAAAAGGGGATGGGTGGAGAAAGAAAGAAAGAAAGAAAGAAAGAAGAAAGAAAGAAAGAAAGAAAGAAAGAAAGAAAGAAAGAAAGAAAGAAAGAAAGAAAGAAAGAAAGAAGAAAGAAGAAAGAAAGAAAGAAAGAAAGAAAAAAAGAGATGGAAGGAAAGAAAGAAAGGAGAATGAAAGAGAGGGGGATGGAGGAAGAAGGAAGGAAAGAGAAAAAGAAAGAATGTCAAAATAATAGAAAGAAAGAAAGAAAGAAAGAAAGAAAGAAAGAAAGAAAGAAAGAAAGAAAGAAGAAAGAAAGAAAGAAAGAAAGGAAAGAAAGAAAGAAAGAAGGAAAAAAAGAAGAGATGGAAGGAAAGAAAGAAAGGAAGAAAGAAAGAGAGGGGGATGGAGGAAGAAGGCAGGAAAGAGAAAAGAAAGAATGTCAAAATAATGGAAGAAAGAAAGAAAGAAGAAGAAAGAAAGAAAGAAAGAAAGAAAGAAAGAAAGAAAGAAAGAAAGAAAGAAAGAAAGAAGGAAAGAAAGAGAAAGAAAGAAAGAGATATGGAAGGAAAGAAAGAGAAAGAAGAAAGAAAGAAAGAAAGAAAGAAAGAAAGAAAGAAAGAAAAAGAAAGAAAGAAAGAAAGAAAGAAAGAAAGGGAAAAAAGAAGAGATGGAAGGAAAGAAAGGAGAAAGAAGAGGGGGAGAGGAAGAAGGAAGAAAGAAAGAAAAGAAAGAATGTAAAATAATGGAAAGAAAGAAAGAAAGAAAGAAAGAAAGAAAGAAAGAAAGAAAGAAAGAAAAGAAAGAAGA
>JBBGZY010000659.1:0-25000 GCA_037952925.1 Lithobates clamitans
AAGTGTAGAGAGATAGAATACTCTTACGGAACTGGTGGATCCGGATGCAGGTGGCACCGAATTGTGGGACTTTATCACTGACTTTATTTATACCCACATCACAGTGGGGAGTCACTCATAAGTTTTTGAATTATATTTATTTTCACATATGTTTTTTCTTGGCACGTTGTAGCGCTACATATTTACACCATTTTACCTTTGAATATTTGTCATATTTTTATGTAGCAGCTTTGTTCTTTCTCTCACTGGGTTAGCACAGTTATATATTTTCTCATCTTTGGGTTGCTATGCAAAACCTGCTGGAGTAAAGGTGACCTGGAGCGATTCGTAGCCGAAAGGGAAGCCTTCTGATGGGGATGGAGAACCACTGGGTCCGGCTGAAGGGTCGGGTCCCTGGCCTTCTGGCCTAGATTGGGGCAGCTCTAACTCCGGACAGTTTTTCGGGAGAGAACACTGGCTCCCCGTTTCTCCCACCGGGGGAGCGGCTAGTATTTCCCGAATGTAATTAGGTAGGAGGGATGGTACGACGGTAAGGCCTGATGGTAAAGGGCTCTCACCAAGCTTCCAGAACTTCATGCCTTTCTGCCTGGGGTGGGGGCTGCTGTGGTCTGGGTCGGGGGTCAGGGTTGCACGAAAAGCCAGTGGTGAATGTGCCCCTTAAGTGGCAGTTCAGGAGTGCCGTATAGTAACAGTGTTTCGGCACTTGATTTATGGCACCATGGTCACTTCACCACAACACACGTTTTCGCACCTGCCTATAGGGCCGAGCCTTTTGGCTAGTACCAGGGGAAATTTTTATTCCTGGCCGGAGGGCCGGCCATTGTATTACACAATGGTCACTTTTCACTCTCCCACCTTCCTTCTCCCCGCTTTCTTTTTATTTATCCCTGTGTTTGTCACTATTTTTGTCTTTTTTGGTTGTTGTGTATACACACTTGTCACTGTGTGATGAGTAGGGTGTGGGTCCTCGGGCCTACTCTGAAAGTCTTGGGAGGGGGGAGGATAATAGGTCGTCTGGCCTTGTTCGCCCTCTCTCATGGGGTCTCCCTTCGGGGGAGTCCCACCTAGTACTTGGGTGGGTCTGTTTCGGCAGACCTTCCAGAGAACGGGGGTCCGTCTGGTTTCGGCTAGATGGACCCAAGTAAAGTACCTCAGTCGCTGTCTAGAGACTAACGTCCCGGGGATCAAGGTAAGGTCCTTCCCTAGTGGAGGATCAGTGTAAACACCCATTGCACTTTTTTGTGTTTCACTCTCTATGTGTGTGCACTTTTTTTGGCCCCGGGTGGAAGTTTTTTGGGTGTGTTTTGCACTCCACTGGCTTTTCTAAAAGAAAAAAAAAAAACTCTGGTATTGAATAGTCACTATGAGCAGGGGCATACCTAAAGCATTTGGCACCGGGGCGGAACCTATATCTGGCACCCCCCCCCCCCCCCACTTTAAAATGTAAAAACACCCACAAAGATTTGTAATGTTTTCAAGAATATTTATTGAACAAATTCATCAGTTCAAAAGTGCAGCCTCATCAGTGCCCATCAGTGCAGGCTCACCAGTGCCAATCAGTGCAGGCTCACCAGTGCCAATTAGTGCAACCTCACCAGTGCCCCTCAGTGCACGCTGACCAGTGCCCGCTCACGAGTGCCAATCAGTGCAGGCTGACCAGTGCCAATCAGTGCAGGCTGACCAGTGCCAATCAGTGCAGGCTCACCAGTGCAGCCTCACCAGTGCCAATCAGTGCAGGCTGACCAGTGCCAATCAGTGCAGGCTGGCCAATGGCAATTAGTTCAGCCTCACCAGTGCCCATCAGTGCAGGCTCACCAGTGCTGGTTCACCAGTGCCCATCAATGCAGGCTGACCAGTGCCAATCAGTGCAGGCTGACCAGTGCCAAACAGTGCAGGCTGACTAGTGCAGGCTCACCAGTGCCCACCAGTGCAGGCTCACCAGTGCCCATTAGTGCAGGCTCACCAGTACCAATCGGTGCAGGCTCACCAGTGCTGGCTCACCAGTGCCAATCGGTGCCCATCAGTGCAGGCTCACCAGTGCAGGCTCACCAGTGCCAGCTCACCAGTGCCAATCAGTGCCCATCAGTGCAGGCTCACCAGTGCCCATCAGTGCAGGCTCACCAGTGCCCATCAGTGCAGGCTCACCAGTACCAATCTGTGCAGGCTTACCAGTGCCAGCTCACCAGTGCCAATCAGTGCAGGCTGACCAGTGCCAATCTGTGCAGGCTGAGCAGTACCAATCGGTGCAGGCTGAGCAGTACCAATCGGTGCAGGCTGAGCGGTACCAATCATTGCAGGCTGACCGGATCGAATCGGTGCAGGCTGACCAGTGCAAATCGTTGCAGGCTGACCAGTACCAATCGGTGTCCATCAATGCAGCCTCAGCAGACCAGCTCAGGGTGGCAGACACAAACACCCCTCCATCTTCCCAAACCAGCTCAGGGCGGCTAAAGTGACTGGGTGACAGACACAATGGCAATGCACACCCCCCCCAACCTAACCAACAAGCTCACCTCAAGCAGTGGAGGACACTATAATCGCAATCCACAACCCCCTACTCCCCCAGGGCGAGTGGCTAGCTCAGGCACACCCAGGCGGCAGCTAGGGAGGTCCGGACTCCGGAGTACACAGCGGCAGCCGTGCCGCCCAGGTGCAGAATAGTGACAGTCGGCAGCACAGCAGTGGTGGGAGGAGCGAGGAGGAAAAGACAGACCAGGCTAGTGCGGCCGCGATGCCAGGGGTGTTCTCGCCAAAGAAAACTGCCAAAGAAAGCAGCCAGAGCTCTCGCCACCCTCGGGATGGTGTTGTCACCTCTGGCCAGTGTCACCTGGCCCAGGTGCGGAGCGCACCCCCATAGCGATACCACCAACACCCCCCCACAGTGTGGCACCCAGGGTGGACTGCCCCCCCCCCCTCCCGTTGGTACACCCCTGACTATGAGATTCATTTTCTGTATTTTGCAAAAAACCTGCTTGATCCTGTTGCTCTCCGTCTCCCCCTCCTGTCCATGTCCCCAGTGCAGCTACAGATTTTGCAGAGCAGTGTTGACAGCTTTGCACGTGCTCAGTTTTCTATCCTGAGCATTTCTTCCCCATCACATCTGAGCAGCCCATGTGACTATAGAGTCACACATGTGGGCATATACAGAGTGGCAAATAATAACCCACTCCCTTCCTCCTCCTCCATGCCCACTAACCAACTAAACACAATGGGGGTGGGATATTACATGTGGATTGATGGAGACTTTACCTCCCTCTCATTCTAAGACACATTTAAAAATATATTTTAAGTACATCTCTGCAATACCTGCACATTTCTGAATTGTCATACCATTAGAATGCTGCAAGTACAGAAAATACATGTTGATCTGCCAGAAATACAGTGTGCTCCTAAATTCCTGTTTGGGCAGACAACACAATGCTCCTGCTGTATTGAAATACAAAGCAATGTTGTCAGCCCCACTCAATTCAATTCTGATGGACTACAGAACACCTCCTCAACTTATCATATCCACAATCTAAGCAGTAGGTGTTCTATAGTCCAGGAGAGGACAGCTTAGGTGTGATAACATTGCTTGGGATTTCAGTGTATTAGAGGCATCGTTGTCAGCTCAATGGGTATTTTCCTGTTCTTACAGTGTTTACAAAGATATAACATGGGAAAATGTGTATGTATCAGAGAAAAGTACTGCATGTTTTTTTTTTTTTTACTTTGCCCAGAGATACATTGAAAGCACTGAGGATTAAGCAAATATGAAATTATTATGCTCTATTATTGTGTGCATTAGGGTTGAGCCGAACATCCCCCCCGGTTCGGTTCGCACCAGAACATGTGAACAGGAAAAAAGTTTAAGCGAACAATCGAACCCTAATAAAGTCTATGGGACACGAACGTGAAAAATCAAAAGTGCTCATTTTAAAGGCTTATATGCAAGTTATTGCCATAAAAAGTGTATTGGGACCCGGGTACTGCCCCAGGGAACATGTATCAATGAAAAAAACAGTTTTTAAAACTACCATTTTTCAGGAGCAGTGATTTTATTAATGCTTAAAGTTAAAAAAAACTAAAAATGAAATATTCCTTTAAATATTGTGCCTGGGGGTCCCCTTTGTCTGCTCGTAAAGTGATGCATCTGTGTGATGTGTTAAACAGTGCCACAGAAAAATGAGATTTCTAAAGGAAAAAATGTAATTGAAACTTGCTTGTGGCTGTAATGTAAAAAAACAGCGTGGGTTCCCCCCAAAATCCATACCAGGCCCATTGGGTCAGGCATAGATTTTAAGGGGAACTCCACGCCAAAATGAAAAAAAAATTGGTGTGGGGTCCCCCCCCAAAATCCATACCAGACCCTTGTCCGAGCAAGTAGTTTGGCAGGCCAGGAAAGAAGGGGGATGAGCGAGCGCCCCCCTTCTGAACCATACCAGGCTGCTTGCCCTCAACATGGGAGGGTTCTTTAGGATCCCCCCCAAAGCACCTTATCCCCATGTTGATGGGGACAAGGGCCTCTTCCCCACAACCTTGGAAAGGTCTGGGGGCGGGGGCTTATCAGAATCTGGAAGCCCCCTTTAACAAGGGGGCCCCCAAATCCCGCCCCCCCCACCTATTCACCCAAAAAGTGTCAAAAAGTAAAAACCACAATAGACAGTTTTTGACAATTCCTTTACTAAAAAAAAAACTAAAAAATTGTCCTACGATGTACATCCATTGTCAATCACGCTGCCCTATGTACCCAAAAAATAGAAAAAAAAACCTAAAAAACTCTGCCTCGATGTGAGGCCTCCCGGTGACTGCTGTCTCTTGGCTGTGACAGCTGTTATATAGACTAGCGCTGGGCCAACCGCTGACGTAACCAGATGACCCCGCCCCCCTCTGACATCACTTGATGTCAGAAGGGGGTGGGTCACTCAGTTACGTTACTGGGTGACCCCGGCCTTGCCTATATAACAGCTGTCACAGCCAAGAGACAGCAGTCGCTCGAGAGGCCCCCATCGAGGCAGAGCTTTTTTTTTTTTTTCGGGTCCATTGGGTGGCGTGATTGAAGATGGATGGACATCGCGGGACACTTTTTTTTTCTCTTTTTTAATAAAGGAATTGTCAAAAACTGTCTATTGTGGTTTTTACTTTTTGACACTTTTTTTGGTGAATGGGTAGGGGTAAAATGTACCCCATACCCATTCACATAGGGGGGGTGGGATCTGGGGGCCCCCTTGTTAAAGGGGGCTTACAGATTCCGATAAGCCCCCCCACCCGCAGACCCCCACAAACGCCGGGCCAGGGCTGTGGGGAAGAGGCCCTTGTCTCCATCAACATGGGGACAAGGTGCTTTGGAAGGGACCCCAAAGCACCTTCCATATGTTGAGGGCAAGCGGCCTGGTATGGTTCAGGAGGGGGTGGGGGTTCGCTCGTTCCCCCCCTTTCTTGGCCTGTCAGGCTGCTTGCTCACATATGGGTCTGGTATGGATTTTGAGGGGAACCCCACACCATTTTTGCTTTAATTCTGGCGTAGAGTTCCCCTTAAAATCTATGCCAGAACCAAAGGGCCTGGTATAAATTTTAAGGGGACCCCATGCTGTTTTATTTTTATTTTGGTGTGGCGTTCCTTTTAAAATCAATACCAGACCCAAAGGGCCAGGTATGGCTCTTGGGGGGGACACCTCGACGTTTTTGTTTCTTAATTCTGTCATAGGGTTTCCGTTAACCACTTCAATGCACTGTATTATATACTCTGCACTGACTGCACAGTACTGCACTGTACTCACAAAAGTGAGTACACCCCTTACATTTTTGTAAATATTTTATTTATTTCCCTCCCCGGTGTCATGTGACTCATTGGTGTTACAAGGTCTCATGTGTGTATGGGGAGCAGGTATGTTAAATTTGATGTTATCACTCTCACTCTCTCATACTGGTCACTGGAAGTTCAAACTGGCACCTCATGGCAAAAAACTCTCTAAGGATCTGAAAAAAAGAATTGTTGCTCTACATAAAGATGGCCTAGGCTATAAGAAGATTGCCCAAGACCCTGAAACTGAGCTGAAACTGAGCTGCAGCATGGTGGCCAAGACCATACAGCGGTTTAACAGGACAGGTCCAAAGTGTCAATATTTTGTGTGGCCACTATTATTTTCCAGCACTGCCTTAACCCTCTTGGGCATGGAGTTCACCAGAGCTTCACAGGTTGCCACTGGAGTCCTCTTCCACTCCTCCATGATGACATCACAGAGATGGTGGATGTTAGAGACCTTGCACTCCTCCACCTTTTGTTTGCGGGTGCCCCACATATGCTCAATTGGATATAGGGCTGGAGACATGCTTGGCCAGTCCATCACCTTTACCCTCAGCTTCTTTAGCAAGGCAGTGGTCATCTTGGAGGTGTGTTTGGGGTCGTTATCATGTTGGAATACTGCCCTGCGACCCAGTCTCAGAAGGGAGGGGATCATGCTCTGCTTCAGTATGTCACAGTACATGTTGGCATTCATGGCAACAGGCTGACCCCCCAACCCTTTAACCTCTGCAGCAATGCTGGCAGCACTCATACATCTGTTCCCAAAGACAACCTCTGGATACGACGCTGAGCACGTGCACTCAACTTCTTTGGTCGACCATGGCGAGATCTGTTCTAAGTGCAACCTGTCTTGTTAAACCACTGTATGGTCTTGGCCACTATGCTGCAGCTCAGTTTCTGGGTCTTGGCAATCTTCTTATAGCCTAGGCCAGTGATGGCGAACCTTGGCACCCCAGATGTTTTGGAACTACATTTCCCATGATGCTCAACTACACTGCAGAGTACATGAACATCATGGGAAATGTAGTTCCAAAACATCTGGGGTGCCAAAGTTCACCATCACTGGCCTAGGCCATCTTTATGTAGAGCAACAATTCTTTTTTTCAGATCCTTAGAGAGTTCTTTGCCATGAGGTGCCATGTTGAACTTCCAGTGACCAGTATGAGAGAGTGAGAGTGATAACACCAAGTTTAACACACCTCCTCCCCATTCAGACCTGAGACCTTGTAACACTAATGAGTCACATGACACCGGGGAGGGAAAATGGCTAATTGGGCCCAATTTGGACATTTTCACTTAGTGGTGTACTCACTTTTGATGCCAGTGGTTTAGACATTAATGGCTGTGTGTTGAGTTATTTTGAAGGGACAGCAAATTTACACTGTTATACAAGCTGTACACTTACTACTTTACATTGTAGCAAAGTGTCATTTCTTCAGTGTTGTCACATGAAGAGATATAATAAAATATTTACAAAAATATGACGGGTGTACTCACTTTTGTGAGATACTGAATATATATATATATATATATATATATATATATATATATATATATATATATATATATATATATATATTAAACTGCATGCATGCCACTAACTAACCTGCCTAATCTAGCTCAATTTCTCAATCTCCAGTATCACACTACATACGGCCGCCGTGTAAGCAGCCTTATATAGTGTGGGACACACCCTGCCTTTGGCCAATCATGGCTCTAATTTTCTGCAAACGCCCCATATGTTCAGTTCGTTTGTGAACAAACTAACACCCAACGTTAGTTGAACATCGGGACCATCCCTAGTGTGCATGAGAACATACACTATATTGCCAAAAGTATTGGTACAACTGCCTTTACACGCACATAAACTTTAATGACATTCCAGTTTTAATCGGTAGGGTTCAATATTGATTTGGCCCACCCTTTGCAGCTATACTAGCTTCAATTCTTCTGGGAAGGCTGTCCACATGGTTTAGGAGTGTGTCTATGGGAATGTTTGACATTCTTCCAGAAGCGCATTTGTGAGTCCAGGTGTTGGATGAGAAGGCCTGGCTCGCTCCACTCTAATTCATTCCAAAGGTGTTCTATCGGGTTGAGGTCAGGACTTTGTGCAGGCTAGTCAAGTTCCTCCACCCCAAACTCGCTCGTGACACCACCTGGTGGAGATGATGATTTAGTGAACAGAAAGTTTTAGCATTGCTCCTGAGCAGATATGTAGCACTGTGCACCATCACTCAGAGCACACAGGTACACAGCTGAATCTGACACTGACAGGTCATGGATGGTTAACGTTGTATGAGTGTCACTGGTCTCTGATTGGAACTTTCCAGGCTCCAATTCTGGGTTATTATTCTTGAAGTAAGAGCTACTCTTTGCCCCCTGGTGAAGAATATACTGTATCTGATGAGGATACTGACGATACCAGAACAGGTATGGATAATTGCTACTAGTGGAGTAGGTACAGGGTAATGTTATTGTTTCTCCAATTTCTCCAAAAAAATGCTGGTCTGTTGAGTTTATAGCATTACTGTGAACAGAACCTGAAACAGAATAAGAAATGATATTACTTCAGCCATGGTAACTTTTCATGTTGTATCATAAAATAAAAAATCACAGTGAAACCAGCATTGTAAGCACTGTCCCATACTTACTTGATAAACAAAGTATCAGTAAGGAGGTGAGTAATACAGATGGGATAAAGCTGATCATTGTCTCTGAATGTACAACATACAAGATTGCTGTGTGACTGATGTGTACCAGTGAGGATCCTTCTGAGCTCCTTGATGTATAGTAATGTGGGAAGGATGTGACAGGAACACAAACATCACCGACATCAACACACCCACATGTTGTATGAGGACAGGAACTGGGTGACATGAAAAAAATATCAGGATGTCGGTATTTATGATACACAAAAATACTTAATACTCAATTCCCAAAGCATAAAGATCTTTCTTTTATCTATGTGACTGCAATTTTGAAAAAACTCATAGGAATCAGCTGGAAATAACTATCATTTTTTGTCAAAATCTATTCTTTACCAGATGTTACCTTTGTGACTTGAGTCTATAAACTGAAACCATAAAGTTTCTTCTTTTATTCTGCGGGCAAAAATGTTAGAAAGTTTTAATTTTTTTACTTGGGTATATGAATCACATCTTGCAAATTAATGTTTAACTGCTTCAATACTGGGCACTTTTACTCCCTTCCTGCCCAGGCCAATTTTCAGCTTCCAGCGCTGTCACACTTTTTCAGGCACTTTCACGCTAAAAAAAAAAGCGCCTGAAAAACTCATGAAAACCATCAATTAAAATCAAACTGGGGCACTGCACTGACAGGGCAGTGAAAAAATGCCCCTCTCCATTGAATTGAATGGAAAGCTCTTCTAAAGCACCTGAAAAGCTCCTCAAAAGCTCTCAGTGTTTTACTGGCAGTTTAGAAGTGCCTCAGTGTGAAAGGGGTCTTAAACACCACTGGGTTATTTATTATTTGCTATAAAAAAAATAATAAAAAAATACCAAAATGTTGCAAGAGTGGTGACACTGGGGCGAAGTCATGTGACGTCGTCCCAGAACGAGAGGGGATCCTGCTCGCCATCATTTTACTATACGGCGGGCGGAGGAGGGGGGATTAAAGGCTAACCCTGTATCATGTGATTAGCTGTAGCCAATCACAGACCACTAGTTATCATAGCTGTTATGAATGTAAGCCATTCATAACAGTTCAAAACATTTTTGTTACAGAGATCAGCATTATAACAGCAAAGTGTAAAGAAAATAAGTAAATAAATAAAATACCTCATCACCCCCCCCCCCCCCAGAGATATATATATATATATATATATATATATATATATATATGTGTGTGTGTGTGTGTGCGTGTGTGTGTATTATTTATTTATTTTTTAACCTACTGGGGTTGATTTACTAAAATTGAAGCACTCTGGGGCAGCTCTAATGGTAGCCAATCAGCTTCTAACTTCAGCATGTCTATAGCTTTGACTATAAAACCTGGAACTTGATTGGTTTCTATGCACAACTGCACCAGCCTATCTTGGTGAGTGTGGAGGGGATGTTAGTGTGGACTGTAAGATGGGAGGGAGAATAGAGAAGTATGTATTAGCTCTTTTACTGCTGCATTATCATCATACCTCAACAGAAGCTCAAATAACACACACAGCTAAGGTCTCAAGCACACATGCTGCTCCTAAATTCATGTTTAGGAGCTTTTGGCATTTTTTTTTTCTGCCAAACCCCCTAAACTCAAATCATTAAAAGCCTCTGTGTCCATGCACACATAGGCTTTTACCAGAGTTTAGGAGCAGCAGAGTTTAGAGGCAGTAAAATGCTCCTTTCCTAAATGCAAAGGAATCATGTTCAGGAGAGGATATTTTTTGACAGAAAAAAGCCAATTGTGGCAAAAACTTGTGTAATAAATAATTTATACAAAACAAGTCAAACATAAATGTAGGGACTTAAGAACTCAGCATGAACTGGTACAAATGTATATATACACATGGAGTTTCAGACAGACAGATTCATATACAGCATGACATCATTCAGACAGGCATGAAGAATAGTTACATTCTATTGAGCGTTCACCTAAAAAAAAATTACATTATTTCTAGAACTGTCCTTCATTAAAAACAATCATTTGTCACCACTATTCCCCACATATACAATGTACCACTTTGGATTTTTATCACTTGTTATCTAAATAGACAAGAACTAAAATATAATTTCCACTATGCACTGTGATATTATTCTCTTTAACATATAGTAAATACCAAAGGATGAATACTGTATTGAACAACATTAGACAGATCTGTCTCTTATTTCCATGCAGGCAACTTAAAGTGGTAGTAAACTTTGTCGTACCACTTATACTTACAGGTAAGCTTATAATAAGGCTTACCTGTAGGTATCTCCTAAACTTGCACTGTTTAGGAGACATTCAGAGTGCATGCAGCCGGTGACATCATTGCGCATGTGCTTTGAAGGTCCGGCATAGAGTGCTGGACCTTCAGAGTCCGTGCTGTAAACAGCAGCTGCTGCACAATGACGTCATCGCACCCCTGGCCACTCATGTAGCCGAAGGCCACAAACCCAGAAAGAAGACCGGTGGAAGATGGAAGCCCTCTCGGCGGTGACATGGCTTCATTTTGCAGTTAGTTTCTCATAATGTGCTAGTATGCGATGCATATTAGCACATTAGGACATTCCCTTGCAGGGGATTTTGATTTTTTTTATTCAACTGCAGTTTACTATCGCTTTCACCTCCTACTTTATCAAATTTCCCAAGGGCTCATCTCTTTTTAGAGAACATTTTTTTTACCACTTAAGCCCCGGACCATTTGGCTGGCCAAAGACCAGAGCACTTTTTGCGATTCAGCACTGCGTCGCTTTAACTGACAATTGTGCAGTCGTGCGACATGGCTCACAAACAAAATTGACGTCCTTTTTTTCCCACAAATAGAGCTTTCTTTTCGTGGTATTTGATCACCTCTGCGGTTTTTATTTTTTGCGCTATAAACAAAAAAATAGCGACAATTTTGAAAAAAATGCATTATTTCTTACTTTTTGCTATAATAAATATCCCCCAAAAAATATATAAAAAACATTTTTTTTCCTCAGTTTAGGCTGATATGTTTTCTTCTACATATTTTTGGTAAAAAAAATCGCAATAAGCGTTTATTGATTGGTTTGCGCTAAAGTTATAGCGTTTACAAAATAGGGGAAAGTTTTATGGCATTTTTATTAATAATTTTTTTATAGTAATGGCGGCAATCAGCGATTTTTATCTTGACTGCGACATTATGGCGGACAGATGGGCACTTTTGGTGCGATTTTGGGACGATTCACATTTATACAGTGATCAGTGCAATTAAAAACGCATTGATTACTGTGTAAATGTGACTGGCAGTGAAGGGGTTAACCACTAGGTGGCGCTGTAGGGATTAAGTGTGTCCTAGGGAGTGATCCTAACTGTTTGGGGGGTGGGGCTACGTGTGACACAACACTGATCATTGCTCCCGATTACAGGGAGCTGTGATCAGTAACAGTGTCACTAGGCAGAATTTGGAAATGCTTGTTTACATCAGCATTTCCCCGTTCTTCCTCTCCTTGAGACGATCGCGGGTATCCCCGCGGACATCGAGTCCGCGGGACCCGCGATCACACTCACGAAGCACCCGGCGGGCAAGCCGCCTCTTAAAGGGCAACATACAGGTACGTGATTCTGCCTGTACATGCCCTTCTGCCTCAGTATATCTGCATGAGGCGGTCGGGAAGCAGTTAAATAGTAAAGTATTATTTATTAGAGATATCTACTGAGAACAGTGTGTTTGTTTTCTTGCAAATAACTACTTTTGCTCTTTGTCTTTTGGCTAGCTAGAGAAAAGGTTTCCTCAAGAAATATACAGGTTTTTGGGTCTGAAAACTCTGTTATATTAATTCTTAATTATTGATGTTCTAAGCAGTTTCCCCTATCCATCCATGTTTCCATGCTTTATTATATTGAAAAACCACTTTGAGAAACACCCTCTAGCATTTCTAGCATGGTTATCTTGAGTAAGAACAGAGGATTCATGTAGCATATACTTCCTGGAATCCATCTGCTCTTAGCTCAGGCATGCAGACAGGAGGGTGTGCTTACCTGAGTAAGCCACTCCTCCCATCCTCCCTTCCTCCATATGAAAGAAAAAATGCCCATGAAGACCCCTGGGATGTATGACATCATTTTGGCCTAGGCCAGAAACCAGGGAAATATAAAAATGAAGGGGCCCTATAATACATACACTATTATTATGCTGTGGAACAAATTAAAATAAAGTGCAAAGTGCTGTAAACCAAAAGGCAATAAAAATGATGACAATAGTAAAGTAATTTTAAATAAAGTTCATTAATATTTTTCTAATCTAAACCAATAGATTGCCTAATTCTTCAACATGAAGTAATGTTGTAAACCATCATCAACATTTGCTTGTTCACCCAACTGGAATAACTCTCACCAAATAGCCATGACCCCTTTTACTAAAAAGAAGGTCAAACAATGCCGGGTTTGATAAGTCTCCTTTAAGATCTTCTTGCACCTATCGGGATCCTAAGCAACTCTCCTCCTCTCCAGCATAGCAGCAAATATCATAAAAAAGGGAACTGATATAGTGTAATACCAACCAACCATTTATTGCTCACAAGATCGGAGGAGGATGCCTCGTTGATACTATGCTGTTGGACCCCGAGTCCTCCTCCTTCCCCCTACATTACAACCTGTAGGTCTCCCCCGTTTGGATCTAGCTTACAGGTCTGGTTAATTTTTGGAACCCAGCCCGCGCACAAACGCCGCGCGGCGGTTTTCAGCACCCATTGGGATTGCATTATATGCACCAGTCATTACAATTTTACTCTACATGGTCCGCGATCTGGCTCTCTTTGTATGCACATGGCCTGGGAGACCGTTGTGAGGCTGATTTTATGCCTTGGATACTTCTATAGCACATGTATTTTGGAAATGGCAACTCTCACTTAATGAACCCTGATGAAGGATTCCCCGAAACGTGTCGGTTCAGTGAGACCTATTACATTTCCACTTTTAGTTTTCCTCTCAATGTGATGCAGTTGTGTCCAAATTACATGTCCTTGCTTTTTGATGTATCCCATTGTATATATTTTTTGTGTTTGATTTGTATTTTTGTATATATTTTTTGTTGTACTTTTGAATTTTGTAATAAAATTATATATTTTTTACTTACATTGCATCATTGATGGTAGTGCCTTAAAAGTCCCGCTCTAGGGGAATGTTTTGGTCTTTATTCTGTGTAGAGGGAGATTCTATTAAAAAGAAAAAAATGCAGTTAACTGTTGTATGAACACCGGTTTGAGGGTAATGTGAATACTTCTGAAGCACCCTCTTAGTTAGGTTGCTAGAAAGATAAGTACATTTTTTTGGCTCCTCTGTAGCCAGTCATTGATTGCTTTAGCCTGCTCAGTGTTTCGCAGGCTGCTGGTCTGATTATTGTCCCCTGCATTCTAAAAGGTTCTGGAATCAAAGTGGGAGAAGAGGCAGAAGGGCAGTCTAAATATTTATGTGGACCTAGCCCATCTCTGTGGAGGTGTACCCAGTAGGTGGTTGGAGAGCCATAAATAGTCTAAAGCATGGAGAAGGAGGGAAGCAGGTCCTCTGTCCAGTTTTGCAGGGGGAGTCTCTAGTCTGAGGGGGCTCTGCCCCTAAGGACAGTTCACTGGAATGCTTCCATATGCTTAACGAGGTCCCTGCTGTAGCATAGCTAAGAAGCCTATTTAAAGGATTTCATATGGGATCTTGTTCTGCAGAGCTCACTGAAGAGTGCCCAGTGGAAGTTGGAAGGAGGTATCCAGCTGTCTTGTGGCATTGTAAGTCCTGTTTCTCCCTGACTTAAAGAGTGCCGAGTGAATATTGGAAGGAGGAAGCTGGCGATCCTGTGGCATTGTGAGTACTGACCTAAACTCATAGCCTTAATGACTGTGTGCAGTTTCTCATTTCTTCAGAAGGCCCTTGTAATTGCTCAGTCAATGATGGTCACTATGAGAATTTGATTCCAGTTACCTCTCTTTCCCGTGTGTACAGATGCTGCTTAAGAGCAGAAGACGTGTCTCCTTGTTATTTAGTGTTCCTGGGGTATCCCATGTCTCCCCTCACCACATCCAAGTTTCTACAGCAATAAAAAGCATAAAAGACATCCCCTAGACTTTTTATTGAGCCATAGAGAGAGAAGATATAGAGAAGAACTGGTTAACTAAAGTGGTTCCTATGGGGGTAGTGCTACACTTTAGTTAGTGAGGGGGGTTGACATTGGTATAGAGAGTGCAGAGATGGTAACTTGGGACAACACAATGAGCATCAAGGGTCAGGAGGCCTAAATAATAAAAGAGAGGGGTGATATACAGTCAGGGAGTTAGTCCTAGAGTTAGGAGTAGGGTTGCCACCTGTCCAGGATTCACACAGTTCGGGTTTGGAATCATGTGTCCGGGTTTCAGACTGCCTGAAACCCGGGCACTTTATTTAGACTGGACTATGGTTTCCTAGTAGAGTTGGAAAGAACAAAGAGAAGCACACCGCTCCAGGCAAAATCAGGTGCAGGATGGATCACAGGTGCAGACCTCGGCTCACCACCGTGGAAACGTTTAAAACGCTTACATATGTCTAAACAAATACACACAAAAACAATAACAGTCATACAAAAATTATATTTGTAAGTTTTCGGTCATTTATTCAAAATTAAATCACAAGCAAATTATGAAAAGGGAGAAAAGTAAAGAAAAGGACAATAAAGACTAGAAAAAAGACACAATTGTCCAAATCCAGACTTATAAATGTCAAAAAAGGGTTAACCAAAAACACACCTGTTCATTGATTACATGTCTATGCACACATTATGAACATTCATAGGTGTGTATGTAAATAGATGTATAAAGCAAAATCTCATTGGGTCTTAAAAGTTCAGAACCAAAACTTTGTTCAGCTAAACTGAACCTCAATGTAATCGGACTATTGATGTGAAAAACGCATAGAGCTGACTGGTGATGAAAAAATAGCCATCAAAAGTCAAATCTACGAAGGACATAAGGACAAAAGGAGCATTGTAACAAAAAGCAATGGATTCCGGTATAAAATATAAACATCAGAATGTACAAATCACGACAGTGACAAAATAATGGGAAAACATATGGAATTGATATATATATATATATACATGCATGTCTGAAATTATTCACATTCACTGCATGCATATATAAAGACTAGGGATGAGCCGAACACCCCCCTGTTCGGTTCGCACCAGAACATGCGAACAGGAAAAAAGTTCGCTCGAACACGCGAACACCGTTAAAGTCTATGGGACACGAACATGAATAATCAAAAGTGCTAATTTTAAAGGCTTATATGCAAGTTATTGTCATAAAAAGTGTTTGGGGACCTGGGTCCTGCCCCAGGGGACATGGATCAATGCAAAAAAAAGTTTTAAAAACGGCCGTTTTTTCAGGAGCAGTGATTTTAATAATGCTTAAAGTCAAACAATAAAAGTGTAATATCCCTTTAAATTTCGTAGCTGGGGGGTGTCTATAGTATGCCTGTAAAGGGGCGCATGTTTCCCGTGTTTAGAACAGTCTGACAGCAAAATGACATTTTGAAGGAAAAATTCCATTTAAAACTACCCGCGGCTATTGCATTGCCGACAATACACATAGAAGTTCATTGATAAAAACGGCATGGGAATTCAACACAGGGAAACCCCGAACCAAAATTAAAAAACAAAAAAATGACGTGGGAGTCCCCCTAAATTCCATACCAGGCCCTTCAGGTCTATTATGGATATTAAGGGGAACCCCGGCCAAAATTTTTTAAAAAAATGACGTGAGGTTCCCCCTAAATTCCATACCAGACCCTTATCCGAGCACGCAACCTGGCAGGCCGCAGGAAAAGAGGGGACGGACGAGAGTGCGCCCCCCCCCTCCTGAACCATACCATGCACTCAACATTGGGAGGGTGCTTTGGGGTAGCCCCCCAAAACACCTTGTCCCCATGTTGATGAGGACAAGGGCCTCATCCCCACAACCCTGGCCGGTGGTTGTGGGGGTCTGCGGGCGGGGGGCTTATCGGAATCTGGAAGCCCCCTTTAACAAGGGGGCCCCCAGATCCCCGCCCCCCCCTGTGTGAAATGGTAAGGGGGTACTTACCCCTACCATTTCACTAAAAAACTGTCAAAAATGTTAAAAATGACAAGAGACAGTTTTTGACAATTCCTTTATTTAAATGCTTCTTCTTTCTTCTATCTTCCTTCATCTTCTTCTGGTTCTTCTGGCTCTTCTGGTTCTTCCTCCGGCGTTCTCGTCCGGCATCTCCTCCTTGGCGTCTTCTATCTTCTTCTCCTCGGGCCGCTCCGCACCCATGGCATGGGGGGAGGCTCCCACTCTTCTCTTCATCTTCTTCTTCATCCTCTTCTCTTCTTCCTTCTTCTCTTCTTCATTTTCTTCTCCGGGCCGCTCCGCATCCATGCTAGCATGACGGCGTCTCCTCGTCTGACGGCGTCTCCTCGTCTGACGGTTCTTAAATAACGGGGGGCGGAAACATGCGCCCCTTTACAGGCATACTATAGACACCCCCCAGGTACGAAATTTAAAGGAATATTACACTTTTATTGTTTGACTTTAAGCATTATTAAAATCACTGCTCCTAAAAAAACGGCCGTTTTTAAAACTTTTTTTTGCATTGATCCATGTCCCCTGGGGCAGGACCCAGGTCCCCAAACACTTTTTATGACAATAACTTGCATATAAGCCTTTAAAATTAGCACTTTTGATTTCTCCCATAGACTTTTAAAGGGTGTTCTGCGGCATTCGAATTTGCCGCGAACACCCCAAATTGTTCGCTGTTTGGCGAACTTGCGAACAGCCAATGTTCGAGTCGAACATGAGTTCGACTCGAACTCGAAGCTCATCCCTAATAAAGACCTGGATGGAACAAAATCTAATCTAATTATAAAAATGTGTGATGTCCCATTCATGGTTCATTCCAAAAGGTTTTCTGGTATTAAAATAAAAAATCCAAAAAACCTCCCTTTTGCAGAGAAGTTTGAAAACATCCCCTCCTCTAGTGGGTGTGAAGATTTTTTCTAGAATCTGTACACCTGCGAAGGTACTGCTGCCATTATCAGGGCCATTTTTAAGGCAGGGCAAAAGGGGCAGCTGCCCTGGGTCCTGTCATTGTTGTGGGGCCCAAAACAGCTGCCTCATACTTACCAACTATCCTGGTTTAAATTCTCTCGTCCCTTGAGGTTTTAGTCCTGTGCTGTGTCCCAATATCTCAGTGTGAAGTGCTGCTACTAATGCTGCCCAGCTCTGCCCTATTGTTGTGTACAGATGACTTACCTGCACACCCTGTGTTTACATGTAAATTACCTGTATTCATATGTAAATAGCGGCGGCCGGCTGCATTGATATGTATATCCTGCCCCCCTGAGGTCATATCCACAGTAATCTCTAGCAACCAATCAACTAGCAGAAATCATGTGCTGTAACCTCTAGCAACTAATCAGTGAGCCGTAATGTGTGCTGTAACCTCTAACAACCAGTCAGTGAGCAGTAATGATACACTGTATCCTCTGGCAACCAATCGCAATAGCCGCCTGATCTGATTCAGTAAACTGATTTGAGTCTAGCTGCTATTTATTGTATGTCTCAGAGCAGGTGGAGAGCAAAACTGCATGGGGGGGTGGGCAAGAAAAGTTTTGCCCCGGGTCCAATTATGGTATTGGTTGAAGTGTCTAGCAACATTTGTGGATACATTTTTCTCAATGCTGTACAAATGTTCTTGAAATCTATCCCCAAGTCTCCTAGTGGTACGTCCAATGTATTGCACATTGCACAACTTGCATGTAACAACATAAATAACATACCGTGTGTTGCAATTAAAGAAGGATTTGATCTGATGTGTTTTTTCATTAGAGAAGGATCGTATTATATCCCCCTTAATGATGTGCTTGCAACACGAACATCCAGTCACACCGCAACCATAATTTCCTTTGAAGTGCAACCAAGTGGTGGACCTCAAGGTGGCTGGATCAAACAAACTAGGGGAAAAAGAATTGTCCAAAGTAGGTGCACGTCTGGGAATGAAATTTATTCCATCCTTCAAGAGGTCTGCGCATACACTATCTTCAAAAAGTATAGGCAAATATCGATGTACAGTGGTTTTGATCTCATTCAATTCCCTACTGAAGGAAGTGCTCAAAATGGGTCTCTCTTTGTTGAATAATTGTTTTTTCTGTTTATCTTTTGTTCCATATTTGGATTGGTTCAAATGTTCTGACCTGTCTTTGGAATCCGCAATTGCGCAGGCTCTATCTAACATATATTTGGGATACCCCCTCTGTAAAAACCACGAGTAAAGAGCTCTCGCTTCTTTCTCATAAGATGATTGGTCGCTGCACAATCTGCAAATTCTCAAAAACTGGCCAACAGGGATACCCCTGACAGTATGTCTGGGGTGGCCCGACTGAGCCATGAGCAAAGTATTGCCAGACATGGGTTTCCTGAACAAATTGGTGTGAATGCTATTTTCCTTGTCAAAAGAAGTTTATTGAGTATACAATATTATAAAGATACATAAAGTAAGTTTACAAGGATCTATAAAGTAAGCTCATTGTTTTACAGTAGGGTTTATATAGGTAAATATCATGAAATTTCAAATATTAAACATTGGGTTCACGTAAACCTAAATTAAAGATATATATCATTTCCTTAGTTACTTTTGTAGGTATTTAAATGATTTATACCTACTATACATATTGTTTACAAGTAGAGTGTATATAGGTCAAATAAATTCTGATAATGAGCTTTAATCGTAAGGTGGAGAAAAGGAAAGAGAAAGAAGAAAAAGGGTTGAAAGGTAGAGGTATGGTCCACAAGGTTGTCCTGCTCGTCAGTTTATTATTCTTTTTAGTTCTCTTTGAAGCCTTAGAATGGGTGTCTCTGTAAATCATTTAATCTGTTACCATGGCAACAGGACAGAGTCATTGAAGTTTGACAGGAACTGTTGTTTTATCCAAGGGTGCCAAAGTTTTTCAAATTTTGGAATTTGATTTTGATCGATGGCTACCATCTTAGCATGGGACATTGTATTATTCATTCTGTGAATTGTTTCTGCTAGTACCAATGTAGGAGATTTCCATGCCTTGGCCACTGTTTGTTTTGCAGCCGTTATTAGTTGGATCATAAGTTTGAATTGAGAGAGTGTTAACCATTCCGGTTTTAGATTAAGTAAGGTTAAATATGGATCTGGTTGTATTATTTTTTTAAATATTTTAGATGCAATCACGAAGACTTCCTTCCAGAAGGTTTGGATTACTGGGCACGTCCACCATATGTGTAAATATGTGCCTATTTCTGGGCATCCTCGAAAACAAAGAGCTGAGGTATTAGGTGAATATTTTGCCACTCTAGCGGGTACAAGGTACCAGCGAGTTAGGACTTTATAATTTGTCTGCAGTGCTAAGATGTTGGGTGAAGATGACTTAGATGTGAGCCATATGTTAGACCAGTCCGTGTCTTCTAAAGTTCGTCCCAGGTCCTCCTCCCACCTCTGAACGTAAGAGGGTCTATTAAGATTTGCTACTCCATATAATTGATTATAAAGTGATGAAATTGTACCTTTAGCAAATGGATCTTTTGTACAGATTGATTCAAAAATGGATAATTGGGATAATGGTGTATCCCCCTTTAGGAATAGTGTATAGAAATTTTTGATTTGGAGATATCTAAATATCTCAGAGTTTGGTAGATCATATTTTTCTCTAAGCGATGGGAATGAAAGGAATGATTTAGATGCTATGAAGTCATTTAGTGTCTGAATGCCTGATGTTGTCCAAGCTTTAAAAGAATTTGGGTAGATCCATGCCGGATAAAAGGCCGGATTTCTGATAAAAGAAAGGAGAGGATTGTGTGGAGATTGTAACTGATATTTGGTTTTTAGTTTATCCCAGAGAGATAAGAAGTGTTTAGTTATGGGATTATGAATTTTAAAGCGGTCTTTAGGATCAAGCCATAATAAATTTGATATTAATAGAGGGTCATTTTCTGAAGCCTCTATAAATACCCATAATGGGATTTCCTGTTTTGCATGGTATTTGGACAGACTGGCCAAATGTGCTGCTCTGTAGTAGTTAGTAAAATTAGGGTATCCCAGGCCTCCTTTATTTTTGGGAAGATGTAGTGTGTGTATAGGTATACGTGGTTTAGAAGAGCCCCATATAAACGAAGTTGCTCTTTTTTGTACTATTCTCCAAAAATAGGAAGGAATTGGAATAGGGAGGACTCTGAATAGATAAAGCAATTTGGGTAGAATAGTCATTTTGATTGCATTAATCTTCCCTATCCAGGATAAAGGAAGTTGCGACCATTGTTTTATTAGATTTGTGATCTGTCTTAATACAGGAGGATAATTGGTTGAGAATAAGTCAGAATGAGATGCTGTTAAATGAATTCCCAGATATGGGATTGATTTTTCTGCCCATGTGAATGGGAGTGCAGCCCTAGCCGGGATCAATTCCATGTTTGTGAGCGAAATATTAAGCACTAGGCATTTCTTAGGATTAATCATAAGGCCGAATAGGGCTGCAAATCCATCAAGAGCTGGTATTAAGTTAGGACCAGAGACCTGTGGTGATGATAGAAAAAGTAATATATCGTCTGCAAATATACATAATTTGTGTGTAATACCTCCTACTTCAATGCCAGTTATAGTTTGGTTTGTTCTGATGTATTGGGCCATGGGTTCGAGTATAAGGGCAAATAATAAGGGAGATAATGGGCAACCCTGTCGGGTACCTCTTTCGATATTAAAGGCTTCAGATTTGTATCCAGCATATTTTATATAGGCTTTGGGTTTATTATACAATGCTTTGATCCATGTTAAAAAGTGGGGTCCAAAACCCCATTTTTGTAATGAATATTGCATATATTGCCAGGATACTGTGTCAAATGCCCTCTTAATATCGAGAGATAGAAAACATAAAGGGATTTTCCGTTTTTTAGCAATATGTGCCAATAACACTGCCCTGCGTATATTATCGCCTGCCTGTCTATTTGGCATGAAGCCTACTTGATCTCTATGTATTAATTTTCCTATAATGCTATTGAGGCGTTTTGCTATTATTTTTGCTAATAATTTAATATTGAGGTTTAACAGAGAAATAGGCCGATAATTCACACAGTATCATCAGAAAGGGGTTTTGGGATCATACAAACAATTGCCATTAGTGTTTCTTGCCGAAAAGAATGTCCATCTAGAAGTTTGTTAAAAG
Source organism: Lithobates clamitans (assembly GCA_037952925.1). Taxonomy (NCBI): domain Eukaryota; kingdom Metazoa; phylum Chordata; class Amphibia; order Anura; family Ranidae; genus Lithobates; species Lithobates clamitans. The sequence goes on from JBBGZY010000659.1 coordinate 21,621, forward strand.
TTTCAGTGAGAATGGGAGAGAGTATTTCTGAGAATGTTTTATAGTATAAAGCCGAGTAGCCGTCTGGGCCTGGTCTTTTGTTAAGTTTTAGGTCTTTTATGGCGTTAGCAACTTCATCTATAGTTATAGGCTCATCCAAACTGCTTTTTTGATTCTGAGATAACTCAGGTAAGGTTATTTTTGAGAAGAAGGATTCAGCCTCTGTAGGATTAAATTCATTGTTTTTCTTGTATAAAGTTGCGAGATGTGAGTGAAATTTATGGACTATTTTAACTGGATTACAAGTGTAAACATTTTTTGATAATTTCAAACGTATTGGTTTGAAAGATTTGTTAGTTGAATTTAATGCCCGAGCCAAATATATACCTGGTTTGTTTGTATTCATGTAGAAATTGTGTTTGGAGCGTTTGAGGGATTTATCAACTGACTCAGTGAGAAATAGATCGTATTCCAATCTAGATTTTTCCAGATGAGATTTTGTACTCTGAGATGGATTATCTTGAAATGATATGTAGGCTGCATTAAAATTGAGTTCTAGTTTTTTTGCTAGATTTTTGCGTTCCCGTTTAAATAGTGCCATTTGTCTTTGTATTGTACCACGCAAGACAGGCTTATGAGCTTCCCACAGTGTTATTGGGGAGATGTCTGTTGTATTATTAATTGATATGTATTCCTTTAAAGCTTGTTCAATGGCCATCTGATGTAGTGGGTGTTTGAGCATTATGTCCGGTAAGTACCACGTTGGGTCATGCGCTTTTGGTATGGCTGAGGCTATAGTAGTGTATACTGCATTATGGTCAGACCACGGAATCGGAATTATATCTGATGCAATAATTTCTGGTATCATTCCTATTGTTAGAAAAATATGATCTATTCTGGTGAAGGTTTGATGAGGGTGCGAGAAATAAGTGAATTTCTTTTTCATTGGGTTACTTTCTCTCCACGAATCTACGAGATTGTATTTGGAATACAAGGTTATTTTTGGAATAGAGGTTATTTTGGATGGTGTAAAAGGTGATTTATCTAGAAATGGGAGGAGGACCTGGTTCGAATCCCCACACATTATCACTGTTCCTATTTTGTGTGTATTAATCACTTATAATATATGTGAGAGGAATGGTGTAGGTTGTTTGTTAGGAGCGTAGTAGGAAATCACCGTAATTGCTGTATCCATTATATAACCCATGAGTATCAGGTATCTACCTTCTGGGTCTTTAATTTCTGATGATAAGGTGAATGGTGTGGATCGGTGAAATGCAATTAGAGTTCCCCTTTGCTTGGTACAGGCAGAAGCCGTGTAAATTTGTTGATAAAAAGGAGAAATATATTTTGGAGTAGAATCTTTGGTATTCCCCTTATGCGCAAGTTTGAACGTCTGGCTCTATTTTCGTAATCTTCGAGCTTAGTTTGAAGTATTAAATTCTCTTCTTTTAATTGTTCCAATTCTGTTATACTTACTTGGGTTGTAATTTCAATTTCATCCATTTTTATTTCTAAGGCTGCGGTGCGGTGCGGTTTCCCAGCTCTCTTATTTCTTTGGTTAGGCTTTTTGTTATTTGGTCTGAGGTTTGTTTTAAAGCCTTATGAAGCATTTTTTCAAATTGTAATAATATTACTGGGGATGCTGAGGAGTCTTGTGGAGAAGTTTGTGAGAGGATTTGTTCTGTATCTGACTCAAATGGAGAGTCTTGCTGTGACATTTTCTGTCTGTGAGAGCGCCCTGATGCTGTATATTGTGAGGTGACTGGAGCTGCTTCAGCTGCAGTGAGTGCCTGTGAGCTCTTTGTGAGGTGATTTTTATTTCTGCCACGGTTTCCTCCCAGTACCATATTTCCTGCCCAAACTTTCACAGTTTGTTCCCTGGGGTAAAAAAGTTCAAATGGATACCTTTTGAGCCTGCAGGTTCCGCTTTGTCCTTCTCTTCTCTCCTCAGCGGTGCAGAGCTCTAACAATGCATGTCTGCTCCGTTAGGCTCCGCCCATCTCCCTCTGTGAATGCTATTTTCAAAGCCACAAAGATGTATGTCCAAAAAATCAATATCCCTTGAATTACACTGTCCTGTAAACTGTAAATTTCTGTCATTTGAATTGAGAGAATTGTAGAAACAGCTCTAGGGAGCCAAGTTCTCCGTCCGTAATAAAGATGAGGTCATTTATGTAGAGATAGAATAGTTTAATCGATGACCCAAAAGGATTGTCAACATCATATATGTGATGGCGTTCCCAACAACCCGTATACAGGTTAGCCAATGACGGTGAGAACTTGGCTCCCATGGCTGCTCCACACCTCTGGAGGAACCAGTCTCCATTGAAAGTGAATAAAATTGTATGTCAAGAGATATTGTAGGACATCTAAAACAAAAAGTCTATGCTCAATAGTGTACTGTGTACCTCGTTCCAAATAGAACGCTATGACCTCCAGAGCTTTCTCATGTGGAATGCAGGATTATAAACTCGAAACATCACATGTGACCCACAGTGAACTGTCATCCCATCTCATGTCCTGGACAATACTTAGAAGATGGTTTGTATCCTTGAGATAGCTGGGGAGACTGCACGCTAGAGGCTGCAGGACGCTGTCTAGCCATTCTCCCAATCTCTCATTGAGGGATGCAATCCCTGCAATAATGGGCCTTCCATGCAGCGGATTTAACCCCTTATGAGATTTTGGGAGATGGTGAAAAATCGGGGATACCGGGTATTCTGGAATAAAATTGGCTTGACATTTATCAAAGACACCCAGAGACACCCCTTCATTCACTAGGTTGGTCAACAACATTTTGTATTTTTTGGTGGGATCACCAGTGAGTATGTGTCATGATCAGACAACTGTCTCTCAGCCTCACACCTGTATTGTTCAGTGTCCATTACTACCACCAAACCTCCTTTTGTTGGAGTTTTTGATGGTATTACCTTTGTCCTGTTCTAAGATTTTAGGTGCCTTTCTCTCCTGACTAGAAAGGTTGTCACGCCTCACTGAACTGTCCAAAGATGATTGCATAGACAGTATGGCCAGGTCTCTTTCAACAACCTTTTGGAATTTATCAGTTTCTGGGCAACGTGCATTGACTGGATAAAAATCTGAGCGTTTGGTGACCAATTGGGAAAGTAGACATATGGAGCCACTATTGCTGTGATTCCCAGGTGCACATTGCTCCCTAAAGGATGAGAAAACAACAGAAGCCCCCCTCTCATCAATGTCACACGGAGACCTATCTAACACATCCCGATCATCAACACTACTACAAACTGACAAATCAACAAAATCTTCATGATCTGACACATGATTGTTATAATAGTGTTTCTTAAGTGCCACATTCCTAATATATTTATTAATGTCAAGGATAGTGTCAAAGATATTAAAATGTCTCTCATGACAAA